>BCLF01000002.1:7515984-7543374 GCA_001602275.1 Zoysia japonica | reverse complement strand
TTATGCTTTTGTCAACTTTAAGTACCGGCCATTTGATGCCTAACTGCATATTGCACACCATAATCATTCTGCACCGCTCGCTTAAAACTTCCCTTTGAAGCAGCCATTCAGCTTAATTATAGCCTGTGACGGGACATGGTTTTCTGCGGGCGATGGCCCATGAATTTGAATCGAAATGATGAGGTTTGCGTTGTTTATGGACGTACGGATGGTTCTGTGGTAAGGAAAGATGTGGCAAGGACTAGATAAATTACACCGTCTTTGCACCTGGGCCGGTGATTGTGTGCTTGCAGAGGACCTTGTTTAAGTTCCGGCTTTACGTAAAGAAAAAAGAGCGAATAAGTTTTGGTTTGGGTGCTAGTCATTTACAAACCAAATAACACTTGCATAAGCATATGTGATGATGGAAGGATCAACCAGAACTTCCATTGATTTAGTGATGAGTAGTGATCTAGTAACAGAGAAGGTTGGTCCCTGTTTATGGTGGATGGTTAACTTGTTACTAAGGGAAAGGAAGCTTGATTCTGATGTGAGTCGTAGAATCCAAAACTATCCTAAACTCTGTTTTGGGTGTCATGGAATCAAGAAGTGCTCTGGAGGTGGTAAAGAACAGTGTTGTTCATCTTTCTGCATGGGGGATAGTGATAAAGTTATTATTACCACTTTCCTGGCAAAGGTTTTCACCCATCCTTTTCCTAATATTCCCCGCTTCGCCCTGTCTACAGAGTACTTCAGAAGGCGTGTTTCATGAACACACGGAAGTTCTTTGAGACTGACGATACTGAAGGAACTCAAAGCGCTCCCGGCGTTTCCTAAATGCAAATGCAGTGCTTTTAGTTCCTGGAATCGTTTCCTGAATGCAAATGCAGTGCTTTTAGTTCCTGGAATCTGATCTGAACGCAAAGTCAGATTTAAGAGGAGGAAAAGGTGATGCTTTTGAAGGAAGGAACACAAGTACTGTTAGCTGTGTGTCAGGACTTGAGAAGCACCTAAACTCTGCATGCATACAACAGCTGCATAATATATGTATCCCAAACCCAAAAAGCTGAGAGAAAATGCATGCTGGGAATATTGGAAAGGGAGAAGCCCTTGCTTACTGCTGAAGTTGCTCTCACAAGACCACTACTGCAGCATGCAAAAAGTAGGGTGAAATACATACCTAGTGGCCAAATTTTTTTTCCCTTCTGATCTGCATCAAAATTAATAAAAAGTTTTGTTTTGGCCTTTGTTGCCCGTGATCATATTCAGTATCAGTGTATCACATCCATGCAGTCGCAGATGTCTCCCGAGCAAGCTACCGGCATACTACTAGGAGAAGAGAGACTGGACTCCGTTCCTTATCCAGACGCCGATGGCTGGCATCACTCAGTCGCAAGACGCCTCTGAAGCGGATCGGCGGGCCGTATTAGGAGCATGCAGGCATGGCGGCACCGGCGAACGCCGCCGCTTGATAGCAAGACGCGCATGGAGATACGGAGTAGTAGCAGAGACAGTTCATGGATAGCCACGAATTTTTCACGCGGGCGACGGAGGTCGCCGTGAGATGCCCGGCGAACTTAGCGAAGGCGACGAATGTGTTGCCGCGTGCAATTGCGCTTTGTGCCGTCACAATTCGATTCCTTGGTTGCTACTCGTTCAGGAGGAGATGCAAGAGACGAGAGAGGGACGGGGCTGTAGCCTGTAGGCCTGTAGCCTTGCCGGCCGTGGAGACGCAGAAAATCCAAGTCATGGGAACGTGCATCTGTCTGCTTGGAAATTGGGCCTGGAATGACAATGATTCAGTAAAGGCTCCTTTACTCGTTAGCCCATTATTGGAAGTCTAAGAGCAGTCGGCCCATTGTTACGTCTATATGTTAGACAGAAGTCGGCCTGAAAGGCCCACACATGTTTCAGTTGGCCCATTGGAAGTCTAGCTCCCCGTGATACAGAGCGTGCAAGCAGCGTGAAGCGCACAGCGCATGAATCAGTGTGTCAACTGGTGTGGAACAAATCGCTAAAAAAAAGCACAGGAACAAACGAACATGACGTGGAAGCAGATGCAAAAGAGAGCCAATCAATTGAACAAACTGTACAGCTTGTGATCTCCTGTGGCGCAGCAAATTAATACAGGCTGGTCGAGAGGGGTGAGGTGTAGAAAGTGAACCAACTGCATGCAACGGTATTCGCAGGCATGGGCCCTGTAATACACGGGCCCACTGAGAAGCTGCCCTTTGTATATTTTCTTCATCAATTTTTCGTTCGTAAAACATCATCTTCGTCTCCCCGTATAAATTGTGACAATCCAAATTTTAGAACTAATTTAAAATTTCGAAATTCAAAATTTTTCCTAACCATCATCCTAACACTTTTCTCTCTCCTTCTCATCTCCTCACTTCTCTCCTCTTAACCTCGCTAAATTAAAACTTAGTTAACTCGTAAATTTCAAAATATTAAAATTTGAAAGAATGACAAGTGCTTGATTCTTTTTGCTTTGTTCGTTTTACCGTTTGTTTTCTGACATGCTATTTGAATCCTAAATTCAACTAATTCTTTGAGTTCATTTCAGCCCAAAATACCAAATCCAAATTTTGGTCATGGGCCACTTACTCTTTTCCTTTTCTCCTTTTCCTAGCCCAGCCACGGCCCGCTTCTTCTTCTGCGCGGCTCAGCTGCCAGGCCGGCCCAACCGGCAGCCCGCGCTGCCTCACTCTCCTCCTTCCTCCGTCCACATCACCTGGCACGGACGCCGGCGCGCGCTGCCACGCGCCCCGCCACGGGCCACTCACACCCTGCCACTCCGCCGCGTATTGCGCATGCATTCATCGCCGCTCGGGAGACCACCGCATACCCATCCACGCACTCCTGTCGTTGCTCTTTTCCCCGATAGGCCACGAGCGCCACGGCGCACCGCCCGCTCCCAATTGCCAGCCGCCTCAGCTCGCCAAGCTGGGCGCCACCGCAATCCACCTCCCCGACAAGCAGCCCCCTTCCCGGCATCGCGCACACCATCCCCGCGACCTTCGCTTCCTTCGAGACTCGCCAATCCCTTCGAAATCCGGCCGCAGCAGAGCCCCGCCGTGTGCCGGCGCTGCGGGCTGCATCCCCTCCATGGCCGGAAGCCACCACTGCCTATCCGGCACCGTAGAGCCACCACGAGCTATCACGATCTCCCTTACCTCTCCTACGCCCGGCCTCATGCCTTCCAAGCACCACGGTCGACTTGGAGCCGTGGGCTGCCGCAGTGCGCCGCCTATTCGCCATCGCCGGCGCGCTGCCGTGCCTTCCCAGCTCCCAAAGCCTGCCAAAAGAAGCACTGCACTGCCCTCTCACTCCCCGCAGCAAGCCTGACCATCATCACCTTGGAATCAAGCTTCAATTTCTGTTTCCCCAATCTCCAGCCACTACCGTTCGTCACCTCAGCGCCGTTGAAATTTCGGCCACCCGGTGAACCTCTCCAACTCGGAGCCATACTTGCATCACCACTACGAGCTCCTCTACCATCTGGGCACTCCAGTTTTGTCGGTGGTCACAGGAGCCGTGCCCCTTCTGAAGCACGCTGTCGTGCGTCGCACTCCTCTGTCGTCGGCCCAGTGCCGCGGCTCTCCGGCCAAGCCGTGCCCACCAAACAACTCGCGGCGACTTGCTCTCTCTCCTTCGAAGGAACCACGAGCCGCTCCGTTGCCCCTAGTGGCCAGGCACCGTGCACCTGTACCGTGCGCCGCCCTTCGTCGGTGCCGGCACTGCAGGGCACCTCCTCGACTCGATTGAACCCACAAGGTAGCTCACCGCGTCGCCCTCCTGCACCTCTTTCCTTCCCCAGGTCCGGTGAAGCCCCCTTGGCCGGCCGGCCGGCACGGTCCACGGCGAGGCCTGTGGACCTGCCCTGGCTGTAGCGCACGGGACTCTGCACAGAGGCCATGCCTTTCTGCTTTGGAAAGAAAATTGCAGAAAAAGCCCTCATGTTTCTTTGATATCAAGGTTTAACTCAAGTCCCTACTGGTCCTTCAATTATTCCAGATCAGCCCCTACCATTTTACACGGAGGGCCCTGAACTTTTCAATGTCCGCCGAGCGGTGAACAGGGGCCACAGCTTCAACCTAGCCGCTTGGTAAAGCCTTTTGCAGAAAGCCCCCCTGATCTCCTGTTTATTGGCACATTAGTCCTATTCATATATACATCAAGACCACTGTTCATTTACGTAATTGCAGAAACACCCCTGTGCACACCCGTACTCCTGAGGATTGGACTCGGTAGTCAGTACATGTCCGTGACACGGTAGCCGGCTGATCCGTTCATATGTGTCCTAGAGCTCGAAAACGGTCACTTTCCTGTGATCCCGAATCGAGCTTGGACCCGGTCACAATCTCATGACCCCGAGGCGGGTCATCACTGGACCCGGACCTCGTGTCCACGAACTTGGACACGGTCACGCTTCCATGACCCCCAATCGGGTCACTACCGGACTCGGAGGACGTGTCCATGGGCACGGACACAGCACTGGCCACGTGTCCACAGACACAGTTTTTCCGTGTCCACGGACACGTCACGATTTCACATGTGCACGAATCCCCGAACTTTCACAAAACCCCGAACTTTCACCCGATTCCACAAAACCCCGAACTTTCACCCTCACGTGTCCACGAATCCCCGAACTTCCACAAAACCACGAACTTTCACTCGCACGTGTCCACGAATCCCCAAACTTCCACAAAACCCCGAACTTTCACCCGATTCCACAAAACCCCGAACTTTCACCCTCACGTGTCCACGAATCCCCGAACTTTCACAAAACCCCGAACTTTCACTCTCACGTGTCCACGAATCCTCGAACTTCCACAAAACCCCGAACTTTCACCCTCACGTGTCCACGAATCCCCAAACTTCCACAAAACCCCGAACTTTCACTTTCACGTGTCCACGGACACGTCACAGCCTACGTGTCCTCGGACACGGTCACAGTCCACGTGTCCACGGACACGATCCCAGCTCACATGTTCACGTGTCCACGAACACGTCACAGAACTCTGTGTCCATGGAGAAATCTCTGATTCTGGACACCCGTGTGTCCAGGGCCGTGGACACAGGCCGAACCACGTGTCCACATGATTTTTCTCGATTCTGGACACGCAGGTGTCCAGAGGCCGTGGACATAGGCCAAGCCAAGTGTCCACACAGCCTTTGCCAGTTTCCGGTCACAGACCAGCTGACAACATCACCACGAAGTTCGTCCCCTATTTCACGCCTGCATACACACATCCGACAGCTGTGGACACATGCCGGGTAGCGTGTCCATGGGAGAGATTTCCTGTTTTCTATCGTGAACACATTTTTCGTCTCACCACCGCCACCCCTCAACTCCGTTCTCAGTGAGTTTGACACCGTTGAAACCGTTGTCTCGAGCTCCACCACATCGAATCATCCAAACCTCAGCCAACATCCGATCTTGCTGGTTTGTTTTAATAGTAAGTCCTTCGCTGAGTTTAATCGTTGTTCCTTCTTTTGGTTTTAACTTTGTTAGTGCGAGTCTTTAGTTATGATGCATTCTAAGCATAGATTTATACTAACTGAGGCACGCCACAGCATAGCATAACCTCATTATTTAGCACACCTTACCATGCATACCCATGTTAGTACTAAGTAATCTAGTCTAAGGTTAGAATCATATGATTAATAGTTAAATACAAATAGCTAAATATTAGAAAGTAAGTGATTACTTAGATAGCAGCCATAAGCAACCTGCCATGCAGTCACCCATGTAATGGCACCTTTTAGCGCTTGTGCCACTTGTTAGTTTTAGCAATTTAATTATATAAAATAAGTTAGGTAATTAACCATTAAGCACCTAAACTAGTACATTCATATAGGTATAAACTAAATAACTAACAGTAGCAATATGCCCATCACCACATCACAGTTAATGCCATTTATTTAGTGTAGGAGTTCAACTGTATAGCAGAATCAAGAAATATTCACTAGAAAGCCCATACAATATATTGGCATACACTAGTGCACGCGCCACCTATTAGCACAAACGATATAATTATTTAGTTAATAGCTCTAAATTAAGGTATGCACAAAATGACATAAGCTACACACCGCGTTTCCGCTCGTACTAGCGAGAATGCATGTTAACCCTTCACTGAACCTCACTTTAAGTCAATAGGCACCGCAACATACATGACTTGCCCTAAGCTTTCCTCGCGGTGTTATCTGGTTCTTAGTTAGAGTTCTTTGGATTTTATCGCTCCTTGTTGAATTTTCTCTCTTTCGCAGTAGTTTTATTAGGCTTTTCCTTCGCGTAGATAACGCTGAGTGTAAGGAAGAGTCAAGCCTCAAAAGAAACCAGAAGGTTTACAAATGAGGAGAAGCTCGTAGATTGGGCGCGAAGCCAGAGATTAAAGATTTAGATCTTGAAGAAGAAGCCTCCAACTTCAAGCTTAAAGATTAAGGAGTTTGCAGGCAAGCTCTAACCTCATACTGAACCTATATTTTGCTAATGCTCTTATAGTACCTATTGATTCTGCTATGCATGATATTTTGGTTTGAAACATTGTGTTAGTCATAATACTACTTGTTCTTAGGTATTTATATTTATGTCAGTAACTTGCTGTATAGATATGAATACCTTCCTTAAAAAACATTGACGAAGTGTCCTTGATAACCATAAAAATTCCGTTCCTAGATAGTTTTACGGAACGGATATTACCTTGTTCTAGATCTGCTTAGGACCCCATTTACGGTGCTCCGCACCGTCGCACCATATACCATTAATTTGCAAAATGAGTCGAAAGGGTTTGGTGGTGTGAGTACAAATAAAAGGATGCGAGATTAGAACAACTGGTGCTAGGTGAAGAGGGGATGTTTCTGGCTGTGGGGGTGGGGCTCACCTGAGACGATGGTAATAGGTGTGTAGGCTTCGCTGTAGTCCACCTGCCGTGGACGAGACCGCTACTCCTGTCATATAAGAACCGGTTCGTAAGCCCTCGACTTGTTAATTCCCGTGCAACCACAGAACCTGTACATTTTAGACAGGACTTATTCCCTCTACGTATTCTTTCCACATCGAACCACTGGGGAGTCGGTAGTGAAGACACGAGGGAACAGGAGAAGGGCGTGAGATGACTCGATGCCTGGCCTTCGACGGTAATTACCCGCGTCACGGGAGCGTAAGCCCACGGATATAGCCCCTGGTTTGGTAATACTCGGGATTGGAGGGGATCAGAAAAAGGCGTGAATGCGGTGGATATTCACGACCCGGCTCCGAGAATGTATCGACGCGTCTTCGACGGCCTGAGAAACTCTGAGGGATGGCCCCTGTTTGCACCTTTGGTGGAATCTGTGAAAAACTGCGTAGATGTGGGATAAGCGTTATGCAGCTCTAATGATCAGGAGTAGCATAATCTATGGGTACAGTGTACAACCTCTGCAGAGTTAAAAATCTTTTCGGATGGGCTGTTGTCACGGTATTGACATGCTACTGTTCGAGCGCCCTACGATTAGATTTTCTATATTGCCTTGATATGTGAGTGAGTGTAGCTACCCGTGTTTTGGAAAGTGTCTGGAGAGAATAGTGGAGGCACTTCCAGTTAAAACTTAGGAACTGACGGGAACATTTTATACTCTCTCAGGTCCAACTTAGTAAAATATGGATAATAAATGTTTTCGCTCCCTTTTGAAAATCTTCTGTAGTGAACCTTGCATAAAACTGGCTTTTTGGCAATATGGACCTTGCTGCCTCATCCTTGCTACAACTAATGTGCATTTATATTTATACCTTTGCTTAGTGTTGGAGCTTGCTGAGTACCTTATGTACTCACCTGCCTGTATTTGTGGTTTTAGACAGTGAGGATCACGTAGGTGACGTGCTGGTTTTGTTCTGCTTTCTAAGTTTGCTTATGAATTTGAGCCCTGGTGATTCGCTGTCTGCTCTGCTTTTAGTTGGACGACTGGTGTAGTATCGTAGAGATCCTCACGGTGTTGCCGCTAAAAGTCATGTTTCAGGTTAGTTTTTTTTTCGAAGTATGCTTTCGATATATATTCTGTTGTGTTGTGTGTATCAATTACTGATCCAGAGACTGATATGTGTATCACAGTGCATTTCGAAAACAGGGTGCGCGACATAAATAAGGACAGAGAAAGCCTGCAACATGTAGCTAAAAATATAGGCAGCGTTCGGTAATTAGTTAACAGCGTTGCTGTTTACTGTGCCCAATTATATCTACAGTAAATTGCAGTTATTTTTTTCGGCAGCGGCAGCCGCAGCACTAGCTACCGAACAGGCCCGTAGTACCATCCCTTTCAAGAAAACAGCGACCAGCAACTAGCTAGTTGCATTAATTTGCAATGCGGATGGACAAACAGTGGCAAAGGTACTAGAAGAGAGAACTCCCTGTGCCACTCTTCATAAACATGAAATTTTTACAGTAGCTAATTTTCAATCACAAGGAATTTACAAGGAAAAAAAAATTTCTTTCACCCTGGTGCCGTGCACCAGGTGGAGTCAACGTCCTAGCTCCACCACTGTGGCAAATCCGCAAGAAGCACAATTTTTTTTTATTTTGTGCGGCATCGATCTTTTCTGTCCTGACTGGCGGGATCTTCATCACCAGCAAATTTTGTTTATTTTTAGATAGTGAAAAATCTCTTTGTCTAACCGGATCAAGCAGCAGATCCAGGTAATCTCACGTCTAGTCACTCAGTGACAGTAATTGTTTTGATAGGCGCAGTTGAGAAGCCCCACCACTAGTCTCGGGTCCAGGTCGATCCAAGCACTACCAATCAGCTGCCATGCATCAAATTAGCTATGAGTAGGCTATAGATACTCCCTTCCGTTCACAAAAGTAAGTCGTTTGAAACAATGTTTTGATCAAACAATGAGAATATAAATTATAATTAAGTTTTAATTTATAAAATTTAGAAATGTAAAAATTATATGATTTTATTTGTTAAAAAATATTTTTATAAAAGTATATATATATATATTATTTTATAATAAATAATTTTAGAGAAAATAAAAATTAAAGTTATATTTTGAAGACTGTGTCGCTGTCTTAAACGACTTCTTTTCTGAACTGGAGGGAGTATAACACACAGAAAAGTGCTAAAGACATTAATTAGCGAGGCAATTCATGAAAATCAGCACTACTTTATCGATATGCACCAAGAGTGTAGTTTGGTGGACTAAAAATTTCAGTAGAGCAACAATCAAATATCCATCCAAAAGATGAGGTCCCCCTAGCTACTAGCTACTCCTAAATATTGCATCTCCAAGTTAATTAAAGGGCTATCACACCCCACACCCTCGCTACGCTCAATAGGCGTCATCTTTGCAAATTAAGACCATCCAAGACTATTTTAGAAACTTAATATTTTTTTAAAAAAAAGAGAGAATTTGTTTGAACCGCATGAAATCATCATGTCATTAATTAATACTAGGAGACAATTCAATGCTTCAAATTATGACGCCGTGAGAAGTTTAACAGTGATGTTAAATTCGAACGTGACACTCACAAGTACTCCAGTATATTGAGCAAAATAAAAAAAAACCGAAAAAATAAAACAAGCTGATGCCCATACACCCATACATGCCTGGTATAGATAATAGATGAGCTAGTTTAGGTAGGTCCCGTCAATCTCAAAAGCATTTGGTGTTATACAACCCCTCGAGGCATAATTGGTGGTCCACGGCATAGATGCATACTATACCCTAGAAACAATAGGAATGGTCACTGTCTAAAAGCTAATAATTAATTGAAACTAATATTCTATATATGAACCTAGACAGACGTCTTGTCCAAGTTTGTAGCATATTCTATAAACCTGTTAGACAGCTAAAACGATGGATAATTAGAAAGAAAATATTGTCTTGATCTTGTCCATGCTTCCATTACACTATAGTAGCCTATATCTGCACTGTGCGTCTGTACCATTTCCTTGCTCTCCCTCCCCTTCACGTACGGGTCACACTCTCTCAAGAGGGCAGAGGCGGTCCCCTCGCTCCTCCATCACTCAATGGCACATACTAGCTAGCTACAACCCCCCCCCCCCCCCCCCCCCCCCCCCCCCCCCCCCCCCCCCCCCCCCCCCCCCCCCCCCCCCCCCCACACCACGGCCGGGGACCCCATTTTCGCTTTCGCTCGCATACAGCATGCCTCGTCAGAGTGAAGACATATCGATGGCGAGAGATCGATCATAGGTGATTGATCGTACTAGCACTCAACTCCTAACATATGGATAGACTAAATACAGTATATGTTATTAATTAGCCGGGCAATTAAGCTACAAATTAATAAAATGAAAGAGTAATAGGAGTATATGGACACAAGCTAAGGACACCATAAAAGGTCACGAGCGGAGCAGAGAGCGCATGCAGATGCCTAGCTCAGCGCTCCTTTTGGCCATGTAGCGAGCTAGCGCAAGAAAGAGACAGGAAGCCCATACCGGCTGCGCGCGGTTGATGCAGCTCCGGGATTAATTCGCTTCTCGAGCTTATCTTCTCTCCTTCGGGAGGCCTGGGGCAGGGGTCCCTAGTGTGGCCTGATGCAGATTCTTCTCTCATGAGTGGCCGGGCAGAAGAAGGCCGCATGCTTTCATTACCCATCTGCAATTTTCTCTGCTGCATGCCTGCGTCGCCGGCTTGTTACTAGTACATGCAGACAATTGTTTGAATCAGTCCAACGGATCGACATCTCTGTCCATCTTTACATGTGCCTCTCTCTCTCTCTCTCTCTCTCTCCCTCCTCGCTTCTTCAGCCTGCACTTTTACTATGCGTAAACATTATGATTGTGTTCCCAATCGGGCCAGAATTAGTAACTACTCTCTTAGTACTAAATTATAATTATAAGTCATTTTTATTTCTCAATACACTTTCTTTTCTTTCAATATTTTTCTATCTCTGTCTTTTATCCTCTTCGTTTTCAGCTCATCTCATCTTTTTGAATCTCATCAATTTTTGTGCCCAGCTCTAAAATAAACTTATAAATCGAGTCGGAGTGAGTAGCTTGTAGCACGTGGCTCTAGCTTACTGAAAATGCGTGCACATGTGCAGTGTCATGTTGATCTACGGACATGATCAATCACATCGATCGACGAGGATCAGTGAGACAAACAGCACTAACGACAACTTGTTTTTCCCTCTCCTTTGGTGGTGGACTTGTGCTAACATTGACGATCGAGTGCTAGTCATTTTTAAGTAAAAGTCATAGTACTGATTACGTAACTGATCGATCCGGCCCTCCGCAGATCGAGAACGGCTTGTTTAACTGATGATCCAACCACTGAAGAATGCAACATAGTATATATGATTAATTAGACAGACTTACATCGGCGCGATATGATAAAATTACCGCCTGCTGCAGGAGTACTGCTGAAAGCCTGATAATGACAACCTAACGGTTTTACGCGTACGGAGGGCGAACTGTCAAGGTTCGGTGTGTGTACAGCTGGAAAAAAGAAACAATTGAAAAATAACTTTTGCAGGCAGCAGGCTGCTCCGAAGGCGGCAGGAGGAGACGTTAGCCAGCCAGGTTGCATCACGGCTTGGAGAGTTTGAGATCAAACGCCCGGAATCTGCGGGGTCGTCGACTTCTCGTGGGTACGCGCGCGGCGACGATCTGGCCCGCGGGATTGGAGAGGCGCAGCAACTCCTCATCGCATTATTCTACTCTTCATTTCAGAGAATACACTACTGTATATTCCTTTGCTAACCCCCCCATATGCTCCTTGAACACAGTGTACGCAATGTGCACCCCGAGCTGTTCACCACACGGGTTGCTTAACCATACCGGCCCGGAATCGAAAGATCACTTTTTGGTTTGAACCCATCAGGCCATCAACTTGGACTAGATATATATGGGATTGATGAAGAAAGAGCCAAGAGGGCATCTTTAACCCTTAGGGCATCCGCAGTGCTTATTTTCATTTGCTACATAGCGGTGGGGCCCACCGCTATTGTTATTTCCAGCCGCACAACGGTGAGCCACTTCCAAGATAAAATATTATTGCTTTCTTTGCTGCTCACCGCGGGCAAATGCTTGATCCAACGGCCATCCTCAACCGCACCATGTAAATACTGTAACAATATATTATTTAAATCTTTATAGCTTGGCCATAAGCTTAGAGATAGTTTTTGTTGTTTCATACTTGTGATGTGCTTTCACAATGTATGAGATGGATTTTAGGTAATTTTTTTATTGCTTACGGTGCACTTTATAGCCACATTGTGGATGTCTTTATAGCCACTGTACTAGCCTTGTTTTACGCTAATAGAAGATATCACAATCAAGACGGGGGAATCCCGTCAATGAAAATCTAAAGGGAGCAAAAGGGCTCTTTCCTGAGTCTAACAGGCCACCTAATCCTCGAGATCACCTCTTTTTTCTTCTATTCAAAAATTAACTCCAAAAAAAAAACGCCAGTTGCCAGCCTACTACCTCCTGTGTCCACTGATCACCCAACAACATGTGCGCGCTCCAAATAAAAATATGGCCTCTACTGCGCTAAGTAGCTGCAGATTGCAACCCATTTTGTGAACTACTAGGAGTGCTACTTACATGTGTATGTGTATGCGTATGCGTGTAACATAAAATACTTGTCACCACCGCCGGGGCCGAATCAGAGACCGGCAGCCATGAGCTGACCTCTCTCTCTCTCTCTCTCTTTCTCTCGTCATCTTCTCTCTGTCTCTGCAGCCTCAGTAGCTGGCGATGGAGGGGCGGCAGCCAATCCAATTTCTTGTGCCATTAGAAATTCACATTGGCGTATATTATATGGATGCATGATTGTTTCACTTTTGTTTTGTTTGAATATTTTTCCTTTCATCTGATTAAAGACAGCAGCAAGAAGCAACCGTACGATTACTGTACATGTTGCGACCACCACCGTCAGGGTGGCCCGCAGTACGCATATGCCGACATGGAACTAATTTATGAATAAATATGAGTAGTTGTTTTCAGAGTAAGAGAAATACTGGTAGGAGCTAGCCGCTAGCACACTGAAGACAAGTGATCTTAACAAGGGGGCCAAGATTCAAGAAGGGGATGAGAGATGTGTGCATGTCATAGTTCATACGGTATTTCTCTTATCCTCTTCTTGAACCTACTTAAAGCAACAGGTACGTACTTATTGCCGTATTCTTGCTTCACCTGAAAGTGCAACGGAGTACATTTGAAATTGCAATGCTGGTGTTGACATGATCGGTCAGGCTTATTTAATGTAACCCTGAACAGGAGCATATAACGAAACAATATGCAGATCAAATAAAATCCACTCCATAGCGGCCGATATCAAATTTAAGGGTTTCTTTGAAACGTAAGAATTTCATAAAAATTAGTTTATTTTTTTTAAAAAAAACACTGAATTAAAAAAATCATGCAGTCCAAAGGAGATCCCTAATTGTTGGAGATTGTTTGCGGCCAACAACTGGCATTTTGGGGGCTCGCCGTCTGCCTAACTCGGCCCCTATGGATAGCATGAGAAGGACACCAAACTCACACGAGATAATTCGAGGTTGGGCCCACACACAGTCTCTCTTACAGCACCCGTAAAAGAAAAGCTGGAAGCTACTTGTCCTGTGCCCACCCCCCTCCACCTCGCTCGCCTCTGTATACATATGCAAAGGTCACCAAACAAGACACATAAACACGGTGGCCAATTCTCTCGCCTTAATTTGGTTCCAAGCCAAAAGCAAGTGTCCATCCCCTCTATATCTCTCTCCTCTAACTTACCTCTTAGCTCAGCTTAGCTTTTCCTCCCCCACCAAGAACCTTCATTCATTCATACAAGTACCTCTTGCAACCACTCATCATCGCATCTCCTAGCTAGAGCTAAGATCTAGCTAGCCCTGGATCATCCTCCCCCCACCAAGAAAGAACCTTTTGCTCCCATGGATCCCTGCTTGATGAATTCTCGATCTCAAGCTTGAAGAAAGCACAATTCGATCGATTCGCCAATCGCCACCAGAGCAGTAGCCACCAAGAAAGCCAAGAACACCACCAACAACAGCAATTCTAAATTCCCAATCCACTGATAGTAGCAGTACTATAAAACAATCCTCGGAGTCCTTTGCTAACAATAGTAACAGCTCGCTGCTATTAGCCAGAGCCATCTCCACTCCAGAGGCGCTTATTAGTATACTGAACTGCTGGAGGCTGGTATCCAGGGCGGGAACGAGCGACGAAGGAGGCATCAGAGCGGCCTACCAACCTCTGCGGCCTCGCTCCGTCGCTGCTGATGACGACGGAGCTCACCGCCGGCCCGATCCGTTCGGGCGGCGGCGGCGACGACGCGGCCGTGGCCGTGGAGAAGGAGCACATGTTCGACAAGGTCGTGACGCCGAGCGACGTGGGCAAGCTCAACCGGCTGGTGATCCCCAAGCAGCACGCGGAGAAGTACTTCCCGCTGGGCTCCGCAGCCAACGAGAAGGGCCTCCTGCTCAGCTTCGAGGACCGCACAGGCAAGCCCTGGCGCTTCCGCTACTCCTACTGGAACAGCAGCCAGAGCTACGTCATCACCAAGGGCTGGAGCCGCTTCGTCAAGGAGAAGCGGCTTGACGCGGGGGACACCGTCTCCTTCGGCCGCGGCGTCGGGGAGAACGCAAGGGGGAGGCTCTTCATTGACTGGCGCCGACGGCCCGAACCGCCCGCGCCGTACTACCATCACCGCCTCGCGATCCCGTCGTCCCTCCCCTTCGCGCCCTGGGCGCGCGCGCACTACCCCGCGGGGATCGGCGGCGCCGGCAGGACGGTGCTCCACCTGCCACCCTCGCCATCCTCGCTCTACGACTCCCACCGCCGCCGGCACGACGTCTACACTCCCAGCACCAGGCAGGTGCTCTTATACCGCCCCCATCAGCAACAGCAGGCCACGGTGGTGCAGGAGTCGGGACTAGTGCGGACACCGACATCGACGCCAGGGCAGGCCGAACCGCCCTCGGTGGAGTCCTCGGGCTCCAAGCGGCTGCGTCTGTTCGGGGTGAACCTCGACTGCGCCGCGGGCTCCGAGGAGGGAAAAGGCAAAGGCAGGAGGTCGGCGCCGCCACAGCCGCCCTAGCCGCCGTCATCGTCGTCATCCTCCTCCGGGAAAGCCAGGTGCTCCTTGAATCTTGACTTGTGAAGGCGGTGGTCGTGGACTCGTGGTCCTACGATCTAGCAACACAGCCGCTGCTGCCCAGCTCCTTCTGCCGCACTAACAGCCGTCGGGGAGAGGATCAATCGACAGGTCAAAGAAAGGTTCGGGCCTAGCAATCTGCGTAATTCGTATCTCTCTTAATTTCTTTTTTTTTTTCATTAGCAAGTGCAGTTTGAAGAGAAAAACAGGGTAACTAAGAACAAAACAGCAACAAAAAATATTTCTTGATGGTTAACTTTCTCGTGCTTCGATTTGCTTTGATTTCCTTGCGTGTTTTGCTCCTGATTAGACTGTTCATTTTATCTGGAGACTGGTAATATGGAGTATATATATGAGAAGAGAGGAGGATAATTGATTTCTTCGCAATTATAAAATCGAACTGTATAGTTTCACCGTGTGCTCCTCACATATGATAACAATTAATATACACTGCGTGGTATGGAGTACTAAATCTCTTGGGGATTACAAGTGTGTTCTGCTGTACTGCATGCATGAATTGTGCACATGGATTTTGCTTGTTCTTGCTGCTGCTGTTTAGACAAGTCAATTGGGGCTCGGCTTCCAAACAGCTATAGGGGGATGAAGGAGGCAGGTGTCTTTAAAATGTGGGAGGCTCGGCAGCAAGCGAAGGCCAAGACATTGCCAAATGCCAGCGTATAGCCATATCTCTCTAGGACACGAAGTTATGGGAGAACTGCAGGTCAGATCCTAAGGCGAATGCCAAGGGATTCTTAGAATCCGGATAAAAAAATCTCGCGTATTCAAATGCATGAGTTTTTGATAGATTATGAAATCTTATAGAAATCTTATAAATTTAAATATTATTTAAAACTTTATATCATAATGCATATCAATCTATCTAAAATGATAAAATCGTGTAATTTAAATGATTAAAATTTTGAATTTATAGAATCTAAATTTTAAATCAAAGAATTTAGATAAAATCCTTTGATCCAAACGGTTGAGATTTTGAATTCTCAGAATCTAGAATCTGAGAATCCAGAATCCGGATTCTGAGATTAAAACGGTACCTAAATCTTTCTCCAATCCCACACATATTGCTGCTGCTGCTCTCTCTCTCTCTCTCTCTCTCTCTGTGTGTGTGTGTGGTTTGTGCATGCATTTGTCTCTTGCGCCCTTCGCCTCTGCTTCTGCTGCTGCTGTTTCTTCTGCACCAGCAGCTGTCTGCTGCGTGAAGCGTTCATCAGTACTCAGACATCATGAGCTAATATAATGGCACTACATACTCCTTGGCATCCTGCCTTTCTGCAATCAAGGCTGAAAGTATATTAGCGCTTCTTTTCTTTCTGAGTCAGTATTTTTCTCTCCCTTGATCTTTTTTTTTTTGTCGAATGAGGAAAAAAATAAGAACTCAACATGCATCTGAATGCGCAATGCAAATTTCAGGCCAGGCTGCATAGTGGTGCACACTTAAAGACCTTTTGCGCATTGTGAAAGACTTGCTCATTTTAATCCATATATAAAACTACAGTCCTTGTTTTAAAAAAAATAAAAAACAAAAATAAAGCTACAGTCTTGCTAATTTGACCTGGCTTCTACTCATTCCTGTTTACATAATCCATACTGTAGTTCAAGAAGAATGAAGGTAATCTGGCTTAGTAATGCTGGGTACTAGTACATGTGGAGTACTTAATTTTCTTAATCTCCTCGATCGGATTATGCATAGATCTTTTGATAATTGGTCACTTATTGATTACGACTGTAGTCCGGACTCTCCTACACCTCCCTCCGGCATTCAGTACGTTGGGGCTGTGTGTTTTGTCTCCGACTCATTGCATTTTTTTATAAGAACAATGAGGGATTTCTTTAATCTTAATTATGTTCTTCATTGTGTACAACTCTTAAGTTTTGTTGCAGAGCTCATATTTCGCCTAGACAAAATTACAATTTGTCCGTGTTGAATTAGCAGATGATAGATTGAGTCCTTTTCCTGGTATCGTCATTTGAGAACCGGAATGACTCTTGCCTTACTACGACAACAGAAAATCAGACACGCTTAATTTTGAACAACAAACATGTTGTCCAAATTATTCTTGCAGGATGTCAATTGGTGTGAACAAATAGCTTCTAATTAGTGTCCTGGCTGCACTTGAGGTAAGAAATCAAAAGCTAATTGCTGATATACATATGTGTCCTTTATTTGCTCCCCAGTATTAAATCTTCAATTACAGATATAGAAACTCAATTTTGTTGGGTTGATGTCCACAAGTTTTGAAATCGCCTTAGTTATATGTATACCACATTATCTGGTCAAATTAAGGGGATAGCTAGAGAAATGTAAAATGAAGCCATCATGTCATGGTGCAAAAGATAATACGGCTGTGAGATTCGCATGTGTTCACAAAATATGTGCTTTCCATCCCAATCTAGGCCAAACACTATTTTCGAATACTCTATATCTAAAACGAAGACGATATCATTCACTTTGTTTAGTAATTACCTTGACAAGTGGCATGCATCGTAACTATCAGAATATAAAATCCTTCATTTGATTCAACTAAAAAGCATAGTTTTAATGCTTTTAAGTATAACAATTTGTGTGTGTATGTGTGGATTTCTTCAAAATAAACATCAAAGCCCTGTTTGGAGCGCTAGTTGTTTCTTGTTCCCAAACATTTGGAAGAATGCGCTAGGCAACTTACCCGCTTATGATTTTACTTGTGATACATGATAGTACTAGCATGACTGTGTGATATGCATATTATCTGGCACCTTCATTTTTCATGAGCTGTTTTGAGGTAACTCCATGCGGGAATTAAACAGAAGCGTCTTTTTCTCCTGTGGGCTATGAGATGAGATCTTCTTCCATCAATTTCTTCCCATCAATTTGCTGAAAGTGAAGTGTGAACACCTAGGTATGCGTAGCTATCCATAGGTACCCCATGTCCATATGTGCGAGACAACGACTTGCTAATTAATCATCCGCACGTTTCCTTGACCCAGCAACACTGTATACAGATTGAACTTGATCCAGAAACACTGTATAATTAAAATCAGTGTTCTGTTTTCAGATCCGGAACATGCTTTGAACCACAGCTGGTAGAACTAGCAGATAGATCTAGCTCCACAAGGATCCAGCTGGTGGCGGCCGATCGATCCAAGCCGAGACGTTGGATGGGGAAGGAAGGAAGGAAGCTGAGTCCATACTCCATGCAGTACTCCACCATGCTGCTTGCTGGTGCTGTGCCTGCATGGACCATTCTATTCTATGAGCTCTACTAGGTACTCGTAGAGTATTGGGAGCCCACCATTAGCCACCACGCGGTCAGTCGGTCACCACTACAACTAACAACAGCTAGGAGTGCAAAGAAGGGGGCTAGCTACTTGGTGTGGGGTTCACCCTAGCTAGGAGTACTAGCCAATTCGCTTGGCGTGCCAAGAACGACGACGACCGACCCATCACCTTGCATTGGCTTCACCTAGGGCGACAGGAGCTCGATGCCGCGCCGGCGTCCACACCTCATCAGTCGACCATTTGCATGCTTGAAAGGTGGACCACAGGTTGGGATAGTAGTAGACAGTAGTAAAAGCGTTTGTTACTAGCAGTTCCTAGTAGAGTAGGAGTATATTTGAATTACTACCATCACTTATCCCCTCCGGTTTTTAATTTTACTGTAGCTTGGCTAGCTAGACGCATGAAATTAACAGGGCAAATTAAGAAAGGTTATGCAGAATTACTGTGACATCTTGAGCTGCAGTAACAATATCCTTGGAGCGGGGGCTCCAGTGTGCAGGAAGCAGTGCATTGGCTGCGGCGGCAGTGGCATACAGGCACTCTCATTCCCTGCTCACTTGTGCCGCCGTCAACTTCGCTGGGCTGGACCGAGTGGCAGCAGACGATAAGCCCATCTACAGTACTCGGTAGGACCAAATGAATTTTAGTCCCACATGGCATGGACTAGATGCGAGGGCGTAGGTATACGAGGTCTGTACTCAAGACAAAACTGTGCGCTGCACTGGCCCTGCTGCAGGCCGCCAATGAGCTGAAGGTAATGTGACCTTTGGCATCATCTCCGTCAGCAACAAGGATTAGGCGCCTCCGGCCCCGTTCAAGAAGGACTAGTCTGTTGCGGGTGGTGACTGACACCGATGCCGATCTACTGTGCGAGCTTACCTCCACCCAGCCGCGTTGTACCTGATCGAAATTAAGGTGAAATCACTGTCATAATAATCAACGTTTTCGATGGCAGCAGCTGCCAAATTCAACACCAGTACTTACGCAGAGTAATTAAGCTGATTGCTCAGTTTAATTAGGCAAGCTCCCTAACCCGTGCAAAGGATGGTACCAGTAGCTGTTCGCCACATAGCATAGGCCGGCAGCTTTCGCCTTTCGGGACCTGCACGGAGCGCGCGCGGTCAGCAACAATGGCGCCAAATCAGTGGCGGAAAGAGGGGGGGGGGGGGGGGGACATGGCTCTCCCTCTCATTTGAAATTCTCCAAAGGTCGTTTTTAGTTGGTCCTCTCTAACTTATACGTCCTATTAACAATATAAAATACATTAAAAAATAGAGTTTTTCACCTAGGTTTAGTGTTAAAAATTGGTAAATAGTGATCAAAATTTTATTTTTATTTGGTGATCATTGTGTATGATAATTATTGCTACATGTATTTAGTTACTAAAGATTTTATAGTTGCTATATAATTTTAATGAATAACATATACAATTGTTAATTATTATATACATATAGTGACAAGTTTTTTTTATCAAAGTGCGACCAAATTTTTTCTGACAAAATATCTATAGTGAGTAACATTAGACATGTAGAGACTAATTATCCTGGTGATAAAAAAATATTTTTCTTGTAATCGAAGGAGAATTTAGTTTATTTTAAGAGTTTTCAACTCATTCAGCGATTTAAAAAGTGACCTAGCTTCAGCTAACAAAGGACTCAGGGTGAGTGGCGGCTGCAATGGCAGTGGTGTGAGTAGATGAGAGGTATGATCTCGTTCAACTCTATCGCTTAATTTGACTAATCGTAAACTGTGCGATAGTCAATACGCTGACACCACCTCAACTCCTCTAGAGATAGCGATAGTGTACATAATATAAATGATCTAAGCTTGGAGTCATCCTTATTGAAGATGAAGCGAGCTACCGTGAAAAACGGATTGACCGGCTCTCTAAATTTTCCGTCCAGTTCTGCCAGTGCGCAATGGAACATTGCATGATCGAGCATGGGGGGCTAAGCCTATGCACAGTAGGAGTACGAGCAGTAGCAGGAGCGCATCGAGCAGAAGCAACGTCAGGTCGGGGTCGAGCGAGGCCTAGTAGTCGCATGGGACCTGTAGCTAGCTAAGAGTGCAGACACGTCACCTGGATGGGACGGGCGTCCCGCCGCCTGCTTCCCTGTGCAGCAGAACGAAGCTTTCAGGTCTCCTTGATGAAGGCTTAGGCCACGCGCACGAGAGGGATCCGGGTTTCGGGGGAAATGTTTCCGGGGCATCAACATCCCAGCAGCAATCTGTGGCCGGGTGATCTTTGAGAGGCCAGGCCACGCATGAGCATGCGACTGGTGGCGCTCATATGGTGTACTCCTAGGAGTAGTCGAGTAGTGAAGGGGGGAGACGCAATCTCTACCCTTCTGGAACGCGGCGGTGTTGAAAGAGGTGGATCGACAGGTACTTCGAGGCGATAATCAGCCCAGAACTTTGAGGCATACTCCATCTGAATAGCAACAGCTGCACACAGCAATTAACCGGCTGACCATAATAAACTGCTTAATATCCATCCAGATTAATTAGATCTAGGGAGCACCTGCGTGCGGCTGTGGCAGCGGCGGAGCGCCGACCGACCGACCGGCCCTACCAACTGGCGCCGCCGGCCGCCGTGCCACCGCTCGAGGTGACACTTTACCGGCTTCTGCCGCGCCGCCGTGGCGACCCGGGCGGCAGCAGGAAACAGCAGGCGAGACGACATGCATGTCGCTCCGCAGCAGCAGAGGCGAACCGTGCCCTGCTGCGCTGTCTACAGATCTGCACCACGCCGCTGCTGCTGCTGCTGCTGCGCTACTCCACGCTGCACAGTAGCCCGGCGCCTGGACCAGTCCCCGCAGCCACTGTCCACGCTGCATGCGCGACAGCGCAGCGTCAGTTTGGTATCGCTGGTTTCAGAGAGAGTAAACCCATAGGGCCAGTTCTGGCCCAGTTGTGCAAGTGAGCCCGGTGGCCCAGAAAGAAACAGCCTGGTTTCCTGATGATGTTGGTAGCCCAGTGGCATGTGGCTTCCATCACCATCACAGGCCCCACGGCTCGTCATAACACGAGACGGCCCAAAGACGAATCCTCCGGAGAAACTGAAAGCCCAAATAGACTGCCGACAGGATCGTGTACACACGGTGGTGCTCTCAACTAGACCCTCATCACCAGAGAGAATAGACCTTCTTTGATTTTTTTTTTTACTGAACTTTTATTATGATCATTGCTGTCACAATCATCCATTCATATACAGTTCACCTTTCGTGACCCCGTATCTAGCAGGGGTAAAATAAAAAATAAAGCTATATCACACTGCCACAAAAGAGCAAGAAAGAGAAAGTAAAATGAAAAAAAAAAACTCACAAACTAATCTACAAGCACGTACAAGACTACAAAACCCAATCACCAGAAGACAACAAGACCCTACGTACGTCGTACATACATCATCTTAATCACAAGCTGCTCAGAAAGCTAGCTGGCCACCCTGCAGTTGGTCCGGACGGTTCCACTGGCGCCGGTGAGCACGCCGATACCGCCCATCTTGACCATGGCGGCGGCGAAGTCGGCCTGGAACGCGTCGGGGCTGGTGGTGTACCCGACGACCTGCGCGGCGGTGGTCGGGTCTGCGAGCAGCGCCTGGTCGGAACTGAGCAGCCCTCGGTTCGCCACGACGTTGGCGTAGTAGTTGGTGTCGAAGGCGGTGGGCGTGACGGGGTCCATGGCGACGGTCTCGCTCCCCGCGGCCGGCTGCTGCTGCGGGCACTGCTGCGTCAGCGCCGCCAGGTAGCTCGGGTCCATGCTCGGGTCCTGCCCCTGCGCGTTCGGCCCGTACGAGTAGAGCCGGCTGCTGAACGAGCTGCAGTGCGCGCTCCCGATCGTGTGCGCGCCCGAGAGGGTGACCATGTCGGACTGGGTGAGCCCCTTCGACCCGAAGATCTGGTTCAGCTGGCTCACGCTCGCCGTCGGGGGCGGCAGGTTGCCGCTCGTCTCTTGCGCCGACGACACATTGCCGTCCCTGCGCCCCGCGGGCACCTGGTACGCGTTGCCTCCGACCTGCATCGCCGATCACAACAACAGACAGATCCTTCGGTTAACTCTTGATCAATTATGATGGTGACGAGTGTCGACCGCGCCAGCTCAGCGATGACAGGGACTAGGCACATGGCTCGAGCTCAACTTGTAGGCGAGGCACGGAGACAAACAGGCGGCATGTGCCTGGGGGCGCCGGCCACATGGGTGTGCCTGCCCGTGAACATATCCTGACGTGCACCCCTCGACGTTCAAGGCCGCCTAGTAGCTTTCCCCCATTCCTCACCCGGAAGCGCCGGGAGCTGGCCACCCGCTGACGGATCAAGCGAAATGGACGCCAAACCGCCATTTTATGAGCTACGATGGCGATTGGATTTGCTGGTTTCATGTCCTATTCACGCTGACGGTGCTACTATACCCAAGACGCTGTGGTTTCCAGCAACCAAAGTTTTGTTTTCATTGCGAAAATGGCAAGTGATGTTAATTTGACAAGTTGCTTATCGCCAAGCGAGAAACTGACCACGTAGAACAAAGGGGACAGCAGCAACAGCCGCGTGCCTACCTCTGACTGTATTTGACCAGATAAAGGACCTGGCCATAACAAATTAACAATTGACATAATCTTAAAGTTAGTGATGGAACACAGTAATTGTAGAACTGCAACGGTCGTATGGCCACTACTGTCAGATATCCCTAATATTTTTTAGACAGTGGAGTAGAAATCCATAATATGGCAGCCGTAAGACGACCTAATTAACGGCATCTGAACGCAACACATTATAAGCCGTCAACAGCCATGAACGTTTGACTGTTTATAAGCACTCTGCTACATGAGTCCGCCTTGCAGGCTACCGTACCGTTATTGCAAGAAGTCAAGAACGTTTGGAGAAAACAAAATAATAAAAGAATATGCCAAATGGAGGCTTTGATGCAGCTGCACGCCTTGGCATTTGAACATGCCCTTCGCTGGCTTCGTGCATGGAGATCGGCGCCTGGCCCAGCATCCGAGCCTTCTGATTTCTGTGAGTTCTAGTTTCTTTACTGTGCCCAGTTATATCTACAGTAGATTGCAGTTGTTTTTTTCACCAGCTATGGAACAGGCCCAAAGGCTTGAAGAAAGGCAACTTTACGACGCTTTTCTCTATGGCACATTAGCAGTGCCCTGACACTTTTGTATCAACTTTACCACGTCAAAAGAAGATTCTTCTTAGAGCACTATTATCTGGTACTACCTCTTTTTATTAGGCGAAAAGGCAGGTTTTCTTTTGATCGCGGCACGCGGCATGGTCATGTGGCTATGTTACGGACGTGCGTTGCTTTGGAAGGTTGGCACCTGATTCCACCATCATCCATGTCAGGGGGGAGCCGATCGCTGCAGCATCAATCAGTGCACGGTCGCTTGCTCTTCGTGTAAGATTTCCTATCCTATCAATAAAGGCTTGCCGTGCTCCCGTTTCGCATTCCAAGCTCGCATGATCGCATCGCATCCTGAAGCCATCATCGAAGAGGCAGAGGAGCTTACCAGCGCGAGGGCGTCCCTGGCGGCGAAGGCGAGCACGTCGGCGCAGGAGACGACGCCGAAGCAGGCCTGCTCTAGCCGCGTCTTGGCGCTGTCGATCACCTCGAAGCCGCGGAGGCTTGTGTTCGGCTGCGCGTCCTTCTCCGCGGTGTTGCCCGGCGTCGAGTCCACCAGCACGGACGCGTCGCAACCCTGCACCGAAAGCGGTCGGTCAGTTGAACGAAAACAGTAATGGAGTAAGAGATTGTGAAAAAAATATATGTCCGTGGGAGCAGGGGAAGCAGAGCAAGGCTCCACATGCAAGACCCCACAGACGAATCACGATGCATTGGATCACTCGTGGCCACCGCCACTCCCTCTCAATGCAACGCAAGAACGGCTGAATAATTTTATGTACTGACCCTGACGAAGCAGTCGTGGAAGTGGAGGCGGACGAGGCTGGCGGCGAGACCCGGGTTCCCGGACACGGCCTTGCTGACCTCCTCCTGCACGATGATCTCCGCCGCGGGGCACAGCGCGTCGTAGAACCCCACCTGCAGCTGCGCGCGCGACCTCGACGCCGTCGCCATCAGCAGCACCACGGACACGAGCGCGACCTGCAGCCGCCACCCCGCGCAACGGCTTCGCCATTCCATCTCCGCTTCCCGCACCATCAGTGGCTCCTCTGCTTGGATGGAGTGGAGGATGGCGAGAAGCGGGGGCACTGGCTACTCGACGTCGATGCGAAGACGAGGTTTTTATAGGGAGAGTCGGATGGCACCTGGCATTAGCTAAGCCTTCCGTTCCATCCCATGTGCGATGTGGCCACTGGTTAGTGGAGAGATGGTGCTGAGTGAGAGAGACGGGCCGTGTAACTAAATGATTGAGGCGATAAAAAAAAAAAAGGCAGCCGAATCTCAAACAGGGGATCCATGCATAATCCATGGACAGCTATTCTGGACAAAGAGCATGGTGAATTGAGCTGTCAGTTGTGGACCTTGTGGTGATAATGCTCCTTTTTCAGTAGTGATACGGGGCATGGAAGTTTTCTTGTCAGTGGGCAAGGGGTGATCACCCATGCATAAGTCCCCGTACGCAAAGAGACTCCGCCACGCGAATCGCGCTATCTTGCCAGCTCTCGACGCGCACCTGAATCCGCGGGAACAGAACGTGCAAGTGTTGGCTGCAAGCTGACCGATCGATTGCTTCCTTTGACTCCTGCTGCTTGCAGTACTCACTAATTGGAAATGGAACGGGGCCTTTCTTTCCTTAATAGCATGATTAAAAGGACACAAGCACTAATAGCGTAGCATAGTTAAATTAGGGCCCTGCCCTTGGAAGGGGCAGACCACTCAAACCTGAATCTAGCTTCAGAGAAAGGAAGAACACAGTCGAGTTACTTCCACGTTAAGCAGGAGAAAAGCTTTGCTGTGGTGCGCCAGTTTTTTTAGCCTGAACTGGCCCGAGTCCACTACTTTTAGATTGGATCCGCGCAAAACCTTTGCTACCAAAAAGGAAGCGTGCAGAGTAGGGGGCGGCTGCTTTATGCAGTTTCTTGGCAAGGTTCTGAATCTGTGGCAAGTTGCAGAGCAGGAAGGAAGAAGCCGGGTTTCTTGTTGCTTCATGCTAAACTCTCGGCCACGTTCACAATACTGGATTTATTAGCATGATGTCTCAAAATAAGCTGATTTCATCAGGGATCTGCAGAAATTCATTGTGTTTCCTTCTTGAATGAAGGTGGAAAACAAAAAGAATTTGCATTGCTAGCTGCTACCAACATGGCTACCAGGGTCACAGGGTGGCAGGGTCCTTAATCCATGGGGTTGAGTGAGTGGTGTTTGGTGCAGCATCAGTCACGCTAAGAATCCGGGCCATGAACAGACAATCAGTCACTATATGATCATGGACTCTTGTCGTTGTAACATTCATTCCAGGAACAAAAAACATGTCACAGCTCACACGAAGTTTCAGGCCTGGCTGCTCTGTTTGTTTTTATTTTTTTGGCCGAGTAGCTTAAATCCCATATTCTGTCTCTGAACTTCGGCTTCTAACAAATGACAAGTTATGCTTGGAAACACTTTGTAGTGCTCAGGTCCCCCTTTATATTTATTTATTTTTTTACAACAAACTTGGTCTTTGTTTCTAGAGAAAGAACCCGTGTTCATCTTTTGCGAAGGAGGAAAAAAGCCTTCCTTACCTCCATTTCGTTGGCTTTGCATTGCAGAGTTGGATTCTCTTTTGGTTTCTTTGCGTGGCTTTTGCTTCTTTTCGTCTCCAGGCAACTTTATGGACAAAAACTAGCATTAGCATGAACAAAAGGCTTGGGATCATGCTAATCAACACTCATTGTCCCGTTCAGTGAATTAACAATCATCCTAGTGTTATTTGTGGAGTGGTAGACTGTTAGGTAGGCGCGCGCCTGGATTTCCTCCATTTCTGGGCACATGACAAAATTCTGTAGATCCCCGTGGCAAATTCTTCCATCAGCCAGATCAATTTGCTAGATGCTCCAACCATATAATTTCATCTCATACCTAATGGCGGTACCACGTAATGTAGCCTAACTCAATACAGTAGCATTCTGCCACTTGAGAAGCTGACACTGAAGAAAAAAAAAGAATCCAAGAAAATACGAAATCAAATAAAAAATCTGTGATCAATCAATGCACAGCCCCGCAGTTGGTTCGTATCTGTCCGTCGCTTCCGGTGAGCACCTGAACACCGCCCATCCTGACCATGGCGTCGGCGAACTTGGTGGCGAACAGGTACATGTTGTAGGCGTTCCGCTTGACGAGCGATCGTGTGCGCTCCTGATCATTCAAAAGCGCACGTCAAGCTCTCTCTCCAGGTGCGAATAGCAACTGGGAAAAAGCAGTTCAGGTTTCAAAAAGGGATCCTCCGCCACCTCCCCCTCGCCTCTCCCAGCCACGCCACCGCCGGAGTACGCCGCCCGGGAGCCCGCGCGGCAAGCAAGGATGGCGGCGGCGAGGCCTTTTCCCCTCTCCTCTCTTCCACAAGGAGCAATGGCGCCCAGATCTGGGGGGGCGGCTAGACCTCTTCTGGCCGGCGGTGAGGTCTCGTGCAGCAAGTCGGCGGGGCCGGGGAGCATGGGCTCCGCTCGCTCGTCGCTGACCGTTTCCAAGGCGTCGGCGTCGATGATTTCTGCTCCAGATCCGCGTCCGAGTGTCTGGGTGGGTCGGGTCGTCATCTTTGACGCGGTCGATGGTGCGCCTTCGCTACGGCAGAGGGCTGTAGGGGGCGGCCGCCCCACAAACAGGAGGTCGCGGCGGCGCCGTTGGTCGGGACGTCGCGGTGCGTCGGAAGCGGGTTGCCAGGCGAGTAGATCTGGGCGGAGATCGGCGGTTTGCTGCTTAGGTAGGTCGGTAGGAGGCGAGGCCGCGGAGGCCAGCAGGTCGCCGGTGTTTCGCGCGCAGGCATCATCGCGTGGAGGGCGCGTCCGTTCGTGATGTCCACCGGGCGCGGTGACGGCAGGGCCGGAGGCCGGCAGTCGTCTGATGCCAGGCGGTCGGGGGGCAGCCA
>BCLF01000002.1:7493164-7515541 GCA_001602275.1 Zoysia japonica | reverse complement strand
ACAGTTGAACAACCTGAGAGCGTGACCATCTCGTCCTGGGAAAGCCCATACTTCGCAAACGCTTGCGTCAACTGGGCCACGTCCGCCGCCGGCGGAGGCAGGTTCTCCTGCGCGTCCGCTGTGGAGGAGACGTTGCCGTCTCTCCGCCCCGCCCGAACTCGGTACGGACTGCCGCCGGTCTGCCATTCACGTGTCATAAGGAAAGGATCCAACACTGAGTAGTACTACATACTGAACCTGACAAGGAGAGAGAGACTTTTTTTTTATGACGTAGCAGGACGACACTGTCCCTGGCGGCGAACGCGAGCACGTCGGCGCAGGAGACCACCCCCGGGCACGCGCTCTCGAGCTGCTGCTTCGCGCCGTCGATGACCTCGAACCACCGTAGGCTCTTGTTCGGGATGGAGTCCTTCTCCGCCGTGTTGTTCGGCGTCGAATCCAGCAGAACCGACGCGTCGCAGCCCTGGCGACGTCAAGACCATCTGATCAACTGCTATTCCTACTTCCTAGTTATGTCACCTCATGAACAAGCCGGCATTGCTTGCCAAAGTAATAACAAAAGCAGGAGGGTAATTAACCTGGACGAAGCAGTCGTGGAAGTGGAGGCGGAGGAGCCCGGCGGCGAGGCCGGGGTTGTTGCTGACGGCCCTGCCGATCTCATCCCTCACGATCACTTCGGCCTGGGGACAGGACTGGTCGTAGAACCCTACCTGCAGCTGCGCCTGCGCACCACCCAAGCTGCCGCTGCACAGCGGGGCCGCAGCAACAACTGCGGCAACCAGTTTCACCACCGCCGCCATGACCTCTGTTTCGATAGACGAAGAAGACTACGAAGGCGTCAAAGGTTTGCGTAACGACGCCGTCAGATTTGTAGGAAGGACACGAATGGCGAGAGCTACTAGCAAGCTGCATACGGAGTATGCGATTAAACAAGTGGATGTTCGAGAAATCAGTCACCGACACGCGTGCGCAGAAAGGCGTGCGGACAGGCAGCCATGTGAAGAGAGGAGCTTGAAACATGGCCAAGATTTCGAGCCGTGGATGCTGCGGTGCGTACACACGGGAGGTTGGGGTCCTCAATTTGAACCGTGCTTTCGCGGATTAAAAATGCTTCTGTACGCAGCGGTTGCTTCGTGATCGGTGAAGGCATCTGCTCAAGTGTACAGAAGTGTATTCTGTGAATCTTTTTAGTTAAAAAAATAAACTGAAAAATTAGTTCATTTTGTTGAACTAAAGAGATTTGAACAGTAACTTAATTGTTTTTAGTTTTCACCCCTAATCGTTATGCGCATGTGGCTGGTGACGGCGTCGAGATGGTTTTGCAGGGCATGTCGTCGTCTTTCATGTGGTTATTATAGCTGTTTGCGGCTAATATAAATTTATCTTAGCATAATTATCTTGTCACTTGTTAACGTCTGATCAGATATGCGCCCAAGACAACACGGGCCGCGTGCATTCATGTATGGGCCACTTCCACCGTCCGCTCGTCGCCAAACGCAGCGAGCAGAGCCCAGCGCGGGGCACGGTTGCGGGTAGATAAGGCCTGCGGCCGCGCCCTGGGGTTCTCTCGTCTCCCTCGCTTCCTTCCCCGCCTTATCCTGAGGCCACCACCACAACGAAACCTCTGCTCGGTCAGCCGCGTTCCGGACAGCATGGTTAGCGAGCAAGTGCCGGCGGCGGAGGTGGAGAGCACCGAGACGGCGGCGCCAGTGGAAAGCACGGAGGAGGCCGCGCCCCAGGTGGAGCAGAAGGTGGATGACGAGGCGCCGGTCGTCGAAGACGTCAAGGACGACGAGGATGATGATGAAGAGGATGACGATGACGATGACGACGACGCTCAAGAAGGTGAGGCGCTTACCTTTGACATCCTTGTATTGTCTGATTATTATCTTATCTTCGCGCAGTAACATACCATCATACAAGTATACAACATTTTTAAGGTTTCATTGTTCCTTTCTTTTAAGCAAAAGATAAGGTTTCAGTAGCTAGTTGCGACGATAGATTTGCACCTTATCGACCTGCCAGATGGCGAATAATCTAACCTGAAGTGTGGACGGCCGTGTAGGTGAGCTTGGTGCAGGGGCAACCGAGGGCTCCAAGCAGAGCCGGAGCGAGAAGAAGAGCCGCAAGGCCATGATGAAGCTCGGAATGAAACCTGTCACCGGCGTCAGCAGGATAACCATCAAGAGAGCCAAGAACGTAAGCCGAGAGAAATAAACGCCTCCTCTCTTTTGAATTTCATCATGCGATTTCTGTCCTTACGAGTAGTACTATCAGCAAGTCATGTTTACGCAAGGTTGCACCCGTTTGCTTCAGATACTGTTCGTGGTGTCCAAGCCTGACGTCTTCAAGAGCCCGACGTCGGAGACGTACGTGATATTCGGCGAGGCCAAGATCGAGGACCTGAGCTCCCAGCTGCAGGCCCAGGCCGCGCAGCAGTTCAGAATGCAGGACCTCAGCAAGGCGATGGCCAAGCAGGACGCTGCCGCGGCCGTGCCGGCCGACGAGGAGGAGGTGGACGAGACGGGGATAGAGCCCCGCGACATCGACCTCGTCATGACGCAGGCCAGCGTGTCGCGGGCCAAGGCCGTCAAGGCTCTCAAGGCGCACGACGGCGACATCGTCAGCGCCATCATGGAGCTCACGGCGTGACATCACCTTCAGCTACTTGCATGCTTTGTCCTTGGAATTTTGCCTCGTGTGTTGCTGTAGTGCCGTTGCTCTGTTTGGCTATTTGCTTAAGATGTTTTGTTTGTTTATCTCAAGGAACTTGTATCACGTTACTTCTACCATTGTGTGATCTTTGAGATATTAATCAAATTCTTGTTTCAGTATCTGCATTATGTGAGTCTCAGAATTGAGTTGTCGTTTGGTTGGCCTGTCCATAGACAGTCCATTCCAGTAAAAATACAGTTCTGAGCATGTCAGTGTGACTGCAAGCGCTGATGGAATTCATAGTAGCTCAAGATATAGATGCCATATCACTAGAAGTTTATTGGATCAATGCACTGGTGAACTATTCTGTTTACACCTTTATATAATAAACGAATATGGCGCCTCTAATATTCTATACCAACCTATCCTTCTATTGCAATTTGCAACTTTAATTTATCACCCGCACCAATGAAAGTATCTAATAAGAACAAGCGGCCTCAACGAATTTTATCCCCTAATCTCACTCATCAGCTCTGCTTTTGTATTTATTTGCTAGAGCTGAAAAGCACTGAATGGCTATAAGAATGCTGAACGCCTCCCCACTACTACAAGTCACCAGAACTAACACTATTTGCCGCCAGGTTTGTCGGGGTAATCTCGATTCAAAAGCTCAAGGAGAAGAATGGCAGCAGAGTCCTTGGCCTTCTTCACACTTGGCATTGGCTCCCCAACGCACTCGTCCGTCCATCCACGGTCAGATGTGTTCACCCTTACCGCATAAACAAACCTTTTGGCATGGGCAGGGCCGCCCTCATTTACGCATCTGTATTGTGGCATTGGCCACTGCCTTCTCAAGCAGATGTCGTTCAGGGTTTGCCTAGTGAACATCTGAGAACCGTTTTTCTTCTCGCTGTCATCCTTTTCAGTGTCTTTCTTGGCTGCTGTTTCCTTCTCCTTCAAGACAACAAGCGCATTTCTTGCCGCCAACTTCTGGGCCATCTTCTTCTGTGGGTTCTGAGCTACACCAATCTGAATGCCATCAACAAAGACTTCAACTGTAGCTATATTACCAGCTCGTGATGCTTTGTATTCTAAGCCTTCAGCTTGCTGCTGGCAACGCTCTTGGAGCTCCCTTACAGGATGCATAGGCAGCGTGTCTGGTGTTACCATTGGATCAAGGAGAGGCTGGAAAACCTGGCATAAAATAGATTGTTTTATTGTTTTTTCTTAATAAAGAAAACCTGAGAGATGAGGGTGAGCAGAATTTTTCTTCAACGAGTTCAGAAAGATTACCTTCCAGACTATGGAGGTGTCATACCCACTATCTAGGAATATCGCACCAGCAATTGATTCAACAATGTCGCCTAGAACCTTAGGAGCCTTGCAATCCCCAAGCCCAAAAGAATTAAATCCTGGTTTCGAAAGTTCCTCTTGGACATCCTTTACAAACTCCCGGATCTTCATAAGTTTTAAAGAAATAATCAGTATTGCTTACAGAAAATGCAAAGTGACTCCAGATAGCAGAACTCTAGCCCACATGCATGATAGACTGATAGATCAATGGTATACCTGTGTTTCTAATGCTGACGATCCATGGCGGAGATGTACATGTAGTTTATGCTTTACTGCAACCCTTGCAAAGTTCTCATTATTTACAGCAGCAGCCCTCAAGTCAGTCAAGCGGCCTGGTGGTAGGTCAGTATATGTGAAAAATAAATGCTTTGTAATGAGATGATCCAACACAGCATCGCCAACAAACTCCAAGCGCTGGTAACAAGAAACACCAGATGATGGCCTTGAGGCATGTGTTATAGCCTCAACAAGCAAGCCTTTGGTCTGAAATTTGATGCCCAGTGCACCTTCTAAGGTCTCAAAATTAATGCTTTTTAATATGCTCTCAGGTATATTGTATGGCTTTGAAGTAGGGATCTCTTGAGGATCCAACTCTGCATCAATCCCAATCCACTTCATCAGGTGGTTTGCAGCAATTTTCCCTCCTGCTACATAGTAGACCCCAATAAGAGCCTCCACGACATCTGCTAAAGTTTTGCTTGATAAAACCCGATAGCAACTAGAATCTCCCTCAATTTCCCCATCTTCTTGGATGCTATCTACTAAGTCATCGTAAGGATCTTTTTGTAATGCACTACTAGGAGCAGATTCTTCATCAAAGAAGGCTGATTCAAAATCTTTGGTTTCTTCATCAAACACAGGTAACACTCCCGGAGCAGCCCACCTTGATGGAGCAAATCGATCTGCTTGGATATAAGATTGCAGGCTTTTATTCAGAGCATACTGGTACAGAATCATGTTGCTAACCATCTGCTGACGCATCCTTGTAAGCTGTCCCTCATGCTTTTGAGGATATTTTAAGAAAAGGAATCTACTCACAACCCATTTCAGGTATGCATCACCCAGCAGCTCTGCTCTTTCATAGCAGAACGTCTCCTGGCATGATGCAGCAGTCAAGGCTTCCAATATCTGCCATAAGCCACAAAGCCATCACTAAACATGCAAAATCTCTATTATGTTTAAGAAAATCATATAGCTCTTGCATGATGAGTCAAGAGAAAATAGATACTAGTGATGTATTATACTCCCTCTGTCCCGTTTATAAGTCGTTTTGGAGCTGGGCACGAGAATTAAGAAAAGTGAAAAATGTGGGATATTCTGAAAACGGAGAGAGAGTGGAGATGTATTGGGAGAAGAAAAAGATGTCTCGGGAAGTGAGAATGACTTATAATTTGAGAAAACTTGAGGAGTCCAGAATGACTTATAATTTGGGACGGAGGGAGTAGAAAACAGTGTGACTGTGTCTCATTATTAAAAAGGCAACTGTACCACAGATGATGTAAAGTTTCCTTAAAAATTGCAGGCCTGTGTTCTGAGTGTATACCTTAGTTGCAGGTACAGGATAACCAATTATGTCCTTCAACTGAATCGCAAGAAGCATGCTCTCCACCCTTCTCATTATTGAGGGTAACCTCTGAGCTCCACGAACAAGTGATCCAGGAAGAGGATGCACAAGGCACAATTCAGGAGGTAAATATACATAGTACGTTTTGTCAAGGTTCTCCGAGAACTCACCATCTCTAGCTGCAATAACAGTAACATACATTCTAATATATGAGAGCTAACCATATACAATTGCATTAAATGCAGGTAACATTATTCTTATTTTAATTTCAGAACTCTCTAGGAAGGCGTCCTGGATGGGGCTGAAGGACCACAACTTCAGCGAAGATCAATATAGAATGGAATGCCACAAGGTGAAAATGCATGGCTTTACCTTCAGAATGCTCAAATCGAGGAGAGAGGAGATTTTTGCAATATGAAACACCACGTGCTCGTATAAGAGGTTGTTTCTTATAAATTAACTCCACACCATACCTGGGAACAAAAACACAATTGCAAGATTAACCTTGTAAATCTGTTTAGCCAGAAAAAATGACAAGATTAATCAGCAATAGACAAGCACTTCTGTTTTCAGCAACACATCAATGTCTTACTTCTGCTTGTAGTAATCAGCATATGAGCTGTACTCTACTAGACCCAGATACCCCTCCTTCCTAGGGAATGAGTTTTCTGCATTCATGTTATAGCAAATACTATCCACATAGAACCTCTTTCCCGAATGGACAGCAGTTACAACCATTCCAGCAAGATCTTTAACATCCCAACTTGAATCAGCCATGAACAACTTGCCTTGGTTTTGATGTTCATTAAAATGTCCTCTCTCACGGGCAGGAACTAATCCAGATGCTTTGACAACATCAAATTCAGCAACGGCTCCCCTAATACCATAGGTTGGATGGGCCTTCTGTCCAAAAGCAGTTCCATGACGTAACTTACCAAACCCATATTCCCTCCTATCTCCACCAAGTGATCTTTCATTGGTTCCAAGATAGACATCTGGACGCGCTCTCTGAAGGGGGTTGTTCCAGGCATCAGAGTTCACAATGCTATTAACTAAGGTCCAATCAATCTCTCTCAAAACATCCCCACACTTCTCGGTCCCAACAGGGACAAAGAGGTATGCCTTCGCTGGATCCCAAGGTGTAGTTGAGGGATCAACATCAACATCAAGTACTATGCTCATGAGCCTAACATGAAAGCTCTTCAGTAGGACCAGCTGGAATCACAAGAAAAGGTATTAGCAAAAAGTTGCAATGAAAATGAATTCCTATTCATAACATATGTCAAACAGATCAACCTGACTTTCTGTAATTTCAATTGGTCCACGGAATACGAGAGATGCCTTTGTTATCATCGTCCTAGCAACAAAGAGATCCATCGTCATCGATAAAACCTGAAAAGTTCAAAACATTATAGCCTCTATGATATTTGTTTTGTCAAATAACACAATAACCCAGATAAAACATTTACCTCTGCATCCAGCTCATTGCCAAAAATAAGGGCAAAATTGGAAATCTGTGCAACGAAAGGGTCCTTTGAGCTCCCATCGTTTATACAGTTCACAGAATACATATATAACTTAATAAATTGAGAGCTTTTGCAACCATCTCTTCCAGATAAAATCCATTCTCCCTGTGATAAATAAAGCCAGTGTAATGAGACTGGAAGACACTAATTCATAAACTTTTGTAGGGCTCGAAAATGCCATGCACCATTGAGACTTTTGTCACTCAATCTCAGATGGATGAAAAAGCAAACACTCACCTGCAGAATTTCGGCAACACCTTCAGGATAGAACTCTCTATGGCGTGCTGTCCCAGGGAGTGGATCGCCTTCATCATTTTGTTCAGTTTTTTCTCCTTCCCCACTTCCTCTATCAGGTAAAAGCATATCTGTGAACGCACCCATCTCATGTAGCTTCTTACAAGCAGCTAAACAAACAGCCTGCACAAAAGAAAATGAAGTATGATCCAAGTTAGTCACATACAAAATGTAAGTCGCATGACTGAATTGAACAATTCAATACATTAGAACTTCCATTACTTGTTGTGCCATGCGTATTGAACTGCATATGGGACCTTCAAGCTTTTCAAATGGAGCATTGCATGGGAGTTGAAGCTTGCAAGAATATTCTGTTGAACCTCCTGCCATTTTATGCTTTTGCATAATAAATTCTGGACGAAGAATGGAGTATCTGGAAGCAGGAAAATAAGGGTAAGAGTATGTGACTGATTAGATCACAAGAAGGCTTTGATGCACTAGCAAAGTTCAGTGCTTCTTCAGCAGACAACAATAGGTTTAGTTGCTTAAATATGAAACATCATAATGATTCTCCTATGAGAGAAAAATCATATGTTTTACCTGTCGCTTGGAAGCTGTGAACAGTAAAAATGTACGAGTCCAACTGCAGAGTTCAAACTGACAACTGCGCCTGTTGATTCAACTTGATACATAGAATCAGATGATGTGTCGACAGGGCTCAAAATAGAAGTACCATCAAGATGACTGAGATCAGTTCTTTCGATAGCTTCTTTTCTTAGAGTCTCCTCGCTATTTCGAGCATTCCTCAAAAAAGCCTCATGTGATAAGTTGCCCCTGATATAATCATTTTATAAGATGATTTAAACTAGGCCTATTTTAACTGTCTAAACAGTTTAGGTCACTCAATTACCTTTCAAGCATCAGTATATAGTCTGATCCAGGCTTTCTTGCACGACCCCGTGACTGTATGTAAGCCAAGACAGTCTTCGCAAGGTCAAAGCGAATGACAACATTGCACTGTCGAATATCAAGCCCTTCCTCTGCAACACTAGTTGCAACTAACAGCGTAACCTGCAAACAATTAATAGAATGACTTTTGATAGCAGGTAAGAATGAAATATTAGACACACAAATCAGCTCCAATATATTCCTAACAAGTACAACTGCATAGAATTGCCTGTAGTTAGACCTTGTTGCAATTGTACCAGCAACAAATAAATGGATCTACAATAACAGCAACAACAGCAGCAGACAACAGAGAAGTTTAGTTCCAACTAGAAATATGACTATGGTATCATTAGAAAGATACTCCCTCCATTATAAATTGTTGTCGCCAGCCAGTTCAAATTTGAACTAGACAGCGACAACAATTTCAGAATGGAGTGAGTACACGACAATCACTAAGTTTCACAAATCCAAGCACAGGTTTGCACGTAGTTAAGCGTAGCTACCACTGAGCCTACAGCAGTTAGTTGCTCTCCCCCTACTGAAAGTTAGGTCAAATAATGTCATGAACAGAAACATACCCGGCCATCACGAAATTTCGCTATTGTATCCTGCATTTGGCATGACCGCATCTCTTGATTATTGTTATGACCTATCAAGCTCGCACATCTGATAAAGCCTAATGAAGGAAGCTCAGCAAAGACCTACGATATGACAAACAGAAAAAAAAATCAGAGAATTCAAAAACGTTTCAGAAGCAAGTATCTATGGGCGCGTTCGATGAGCTTTTTGCTGCTGTGCTGTGGCGGTGGCTGTGGCTGCAGCCAGCTCATCTGAGCAGAGCCTATGTATATGGACAAATAACAATAAGTCTTCACCTTAGGAAGAACTAATGCTGTAACCACTCGCTCCACAAAGATAATAGCACGAAAATCATCAGTATGCAGATACTTGAGAAGTATTTTGATTAAAGACTGCACCCTAGGAGTAACTTTCCCATCTGCCACTGCAGCACCAATGACTTCATCTACATGTTCACCTACGGAAACAGCTGTGGCACAATAACAAAGTAAGAATACTTGTAAAGAAAAAATTAGGAATGAAAGAAAAGAATGGCAATGTGTCACATTTCACAAAACAGAAGACCATTATTACCATGACTATCAGGAAGTTCTCCCTCCTCGAGTTCATTTGGCTTGTGGTTTTCAGCATCATGCATTTCAACATCATTGCTTTCGCTTCTTATTGCAGCCCCTTCAGTCAACTGGCAGTTCAACAAGTCAACTACCTTCTTCAAATGTGACTCTTGAAACTTGACATCAACCTGATAGTTAGCTCTTTCATCATTCTGTAATGCTGTCAAGAAGGATTGTGCAACCTGAAATCAGGTAGAAAAGAGTAGTCAAAAACACATGACAATACGTAAGCCAGTAATGTACTGCTAATTAAGCGTAAAGCTAGTACCTTGTACGCACACCACTGTCCTAGTTCAGCTAAAGCATAATTTATAGCCCTCAACTTCTGGATTAAATTAGCTGCACCATCACTTTCTGTGCGCTCAGAAACACCATAGACAAGGCGCAACTCATCCCTAGACCCAGCATCCCTAGCTCCCATGAACTGCCACTTACTTCTTTTAGAACTAGAAAGTGCAGCTTCTTCAACTGCTGACTCCATTTGTTTGATCTGTTCATGTAAGGACCAAAGAGTGGCTGCTTTGTCATATTGGACAATGGTCTCCAAAGGCATGGGGACATGTTTCTCAAGTTCTTTACGATCTTTAATAGTGCATACTACAGAATCCAGTTTACTCTCAAGATTCCGTATCTTGATAGCACAATCCTCTTGACTAGTTACTCCTAAGCAGATAATATAATTGAGGAGCATCAGAAAAAATGTAAACATAAAAGAAACTAATGCAGTAATCAGTCTACATGTGCATATGGAATAAAGATAATGGACATGGAATATCAACAATACACTGAGAAGAGGCATACCCTTCAAGTTAACAGGGGAAGCCGTCATTCCAAAAACAGCTGGTCTCTTATCCTTTGAAGTTGTGTGATAAAATTCAGACATCACTAGAGAATATGGATGCTTTTTCACTGCATGATGGCACTCATCTAAGATTAAAAGATGTATTGAATCCATTTTAATAATACTGTGCCTGAGGATGTTCAACAAAATTTGAGCAGTCATAACTAGTACCTGCATGAGACATGGATAAGTAACAGAAATAACAACCATTATATTGAAATAAGAGCATGAAAAGGACAACAGGACTGTTGATTTGTTATGAAAAAAAAGATATTAAATCATTATGTAAAAAGCAACTGGTCAGACTAAGGGATATCATTGCTTCAAGTGATGTTACTAAAGAGGTAAGGAAAGGTGTGGCGACCCGTCCCCTACCCAGTGCCAAGCGACCATCATAAGAAACAACAGTTGAGATGCGTAGAAGCTAGAAAGATGAAAAGGAGACTCCGTGGCCCAATCACCCTAAGGAGAGGTGGCATCATCTCCTCTCACCTCATTGCCTCCACCAATCAGCATGTCCACCGCCACCTCCACCGCTCCCTCTGATCAACTACCTTTGCCCATAGTCATCCCCATTAAACCACCGTCGTCAACCCCTCTCTTCTGTGCAGCAGCCACCTTTCCTACACCACTTCTGACATTTCCTCTGCACCACAGCCTCTCTGCTCTCTCTCCTCTACCTCCCTCCCTAACTGCTTCTGAAAGGCATCAGCAAATTGCAGAACTCGAAGGTCTAGATCCTACAGATAGTTGACGAAAATGGAAAGAATAGCCCGTACACCCGAGAGAGTCAAATAAAGATAGTGGTGAGGACTACCAACCCTCTTAATTAATAATACAGCTAAGCAGATTGCCAATTTTTGAATCTAAATTTAATGTTGACCATATTTTTTTAGTCAAGAACTTTTAGCATCTGCATAAAAAGTTAAACATTCTAGGTGCAAGGAAAAAAGGCACATAGTAATATGGATTATGGAATTTCAGTCATTTTACATATGTCATTCCAGAACCAAGAAACTCATGTTAAGTTTGTAGCTCAGTATCACCTGAATATTTTGAGAGTTGGGAAGTACCATCGGTGCATCACTGACCATTAGCTACCATGCATGAGATATGCTACGTGACATATTTCCATGCAACTAATATGTTAACACAGAACTTAGTAACACAGAACTTAGTCATGCATGAGATATGCTATGTGACATTTCCAGTTTTTTTTTCTAATTCTGTTATTTGAACGGTCATGACAAGAAATTGAACCAAAGAGCCAAATGCTAACTTGCTGAGTGATTTACCTGTTTTGACTCAAACTCACGCTGCCACTTTCTAGCATCCCAGAAATCCTGCCCCATCTCACCACAGTAATGCCCAACCCGATAGCCAGTTCTCTCACGTATCACTTCAGCTTGCTGCGATTTCACCAACATAAATTATATATATTTGTGCCAACAATTCATGCAACTCAACCACTGAAAACCCACCCACCCTTTACCTGATACACAAGAGGCACCTTTGGCACCAAGAAAATGGCAAGCATTTTCTTGTTCTCCTTGAGCATTTTGTCACATATACTTATAATGAGCAGCACCGCAATGAGGGTCTTCCCGGCGCCGGTTTCAAGAAAAGCGATTGTGTTCCTGCTCTTTGCTTGCTGAAGCACCTCGAGTTGGTACTGTCTTGCCTGCTCCTCGGTGACAGGCTTCTCCTTCTGCGGGGAACTCGACCTATCTGCCTCTGCCTTAGTCTCTGTGGCACCTCCATGCTTCGTCCTGAGACGCTTGCTCTCACGGTCCACATCAGCCTCCCATGACCCATGGCGGAACACCATCTTGCCTCCACGGTCGCGCTCCCAGAAACCCCGGGTCTCACGCTGTTGATAATCACGGCCCGAGTGACTATCGCGGTCTCGCTTGCGAGGCCTATCATACTCCCGCCTTCCACGCCGGTCCTCCCACCCGCGTGAGGGGGCTGGCGGTGGGGGAAGCGGATGCGCCCGCCAGTCATGGCGTGGGCCCCTAGCACCACTAGCACTGAGACGCTGGCGCTTCCCGTCCCTCCACTCACCGCCGCCATTGCCCACCCTCGGGGGCTCCCTCCTGGGCTCTTTCTTCGCCTCCTCGCCCTGACTCCTCTGCGTGGTGTCCACCACCGTCACAGCATTGTTAGCCACGACCGCAGCCACGTCCTGCAGCTGCAGCTGCGGCGGAGCCGCAGGTGCAGGCGCAGGGGGCGGCGGCGGCGCGGGTGTGGCCTCAGCATTAATGCTCTCGAGTATCCGGTCGATCTCGGCGACAAAGCCGTCGTCGGCGCCGCAGTCGATCGCGGGTATGATGCCCGGGTCGAAGTCGGCCGACGCGGCAAAGTCGATGCCGCAGAGCAGCGAGGCCCCGTCCTCGCACGCGTCGTGCCAGTAGGACGCCGCCGCAGCCGGCTCCTCGCCGCTGTCGCCGCCTCCAGCCATCTCTCTGGCCACCGACGAGGAGCAGCTGCAAGCACAGCACAAGCAACGACAGTTACCAGACAGCTACACCTCCACTAATCGTCCCCAAGGTGAAGAATAAGAATCTGCGGTGGAGGCGAAGACGAATGTCGCTACTACTTGCGGTCGGGGCGGCGGCGGCGGTCCAAGCGGAGAGAGAGTGGAAGAGAAAGAGGCGGTGATAAACCGTACGAATCACGCAAACGTGGAGGTGCCGGGGGGGATGGGATGGGAATGGAACGGAATGGAGAGGAAAGGAGATGGCGATGCTGGGTTCCGATTCCGATATGGGGCGGGCGGAGCGCTCGATTCAATTCGATACGATTCGACGGCGTATCAACGCTACTCTTTCTCTTCTCTCTCTCTAGCTCTTCTGATCCCTCTCTTTCTCTCTCCCTCGTGCTCCCTGCTCTGATTGAGGCGAGGGAAGCCGGGGGAGAGCGAGAGGCGCCGCGAAAGAGACGAGAGGGCGAGGAAGAGGAGAGCGCCGGTGCCGCCGATTAGACTGGGAATGGCACTGACGTGCGGGACACGGGTGCAGGTGGACCGGGCCTAGGGCACGCGGTCGTCGAGGAGGGCCTAGCTGCGGGGCTCGTGCGGTACGGGCCCAACTGCTCTTGGACCGGGGCGTTTGTGACTTGTCGTGCGGAGGGACTCGCCGGGCCCAGCTGCAGCGGCGCGGGACGGGGAGGGCGAGTGCCGAGGCGGACTGCGCGTGTGTGAATGAGGCGTGTGTCAGAGCGGCGCGCGCGCGATGACTGACGGAGAAGGCAGCGGCCTCGGACAGCGCGCGCCCGTCTCAGGGACCGTCCGGAACCGCGACAAGCCGGCGCCGGCGCCTCTGAACGGCTGCGGTTTCATTGAGGACACTGTAACACGTTCCATTTCATCTGGTGAAAATGCCCAACAGTACAAATTTTACTTTACGACTATAAATCAATTTTACGTTCCATTTCATCTGGTGAAAATTTTACTTTCGACGCCAGATGAGCGCCAAAAGCAACGTTTATAGGAGTGCTGGTACTGTCTGCGCAGTGGCCAGCGGTACATCGGAGTGAAAGCTTCTGGCTCTTTCTCTGACAAGGTTTGCTCCAGGGAGCAATGCTACTGTACCAGTACGCTTCATATTTATACAGGGGATCCTCGTCCTTAACTAGGGTAGGGGGGGTCAGGGATCGCGTGTCTTGCAACAAACATCAGCCATCGCGCGTGGCCGAGCTGGCCACCGTGCCCTCGAGCGTTCCTACAAGTGTCGGAACCGCGCTGGCAACACACAAAGACGTTGATAGTTTCACGTGATTTGTAACAGTGCACACTGTACATCTCTTAAAAACTGGCATGAAACTCAGACCCATTTACGATGTAATTCTCTTAAAAACTGGCATGAAACTCAGATCTATTCACGATGTAAGTGTACTTCCTCCATCCATACCGATCAATCCAATGGATGTGTGTGTATCGTAACCAGTAAAAATTTTACCTCATGCGGACAGGTTTGTGACCTGATGGCAAAAAGCGCAGGCAGCGCTGAGCCGGACGGGGTTTGATCCCCGGTCCTACACCCGTCTCCAACGAAGACAACGGCTGGGTGTCGTATTTTTTTTTATAAAAAAAAACTTACCTCATGTGTCCGTCATAGTAATTTTGTGATTCTTTACACCAGTATCACAATCATTGATAAAATACAACATGTTGGTTCCATTTAAGCGTTGTTTGTTTTGCTGTAGAACGGTCTGAGAACCGCGCTAGAACAAGCAGCATTGGTCAGCTTGGTTTCAAATCACATCTCGATGGGAACAATCATTCAATTAGTGACAACACAGTTTGAAATTCAGTTCATTCTACCTAATTTTACCCCTCTTGTTTAATGCAACATCACCTGAGAAGTGCTGGAACGAATTGACTAGAAACAATGTGACACAAGTTTGATGGAAAGAGCTATGGATTCGTTAGTTGCCTTAATCCAACAAAAAAGTTAGTAGTGGAGTAGAGGAATAATTGATTCAATCATTCAGTGCCTAATTATATTCCGAAACAAATGGAGTATGGTTTAAAAATGGTTCCATAGCTACCAAACGAGATGTAAGAGAACTTGTAAAGCATGATCAACAGGGGGAACAATCTCAAATCCTAAATCACCGTACTCGTGGCTCCACCATTGCATGTTGGCATTGACATTGCTCTCGTACTCATTTCATTCCATTTTATAAGTTGAGAATTAAAAAAAATTAGAAAATATGAGAGGAGAAAGATAGAATGGAGATATATTGAGAAGAAAAAAAATATATCTTCGTAAGTGAAAATGACTTATAATTTAAAAAAACTTGAAGAGTCTAAAATGATTTATAATTTAGAACGAAGGGAGTAATATTATTTTTTTTCTTCTAAAAGTTGACATTGACATTGAATGGCATAAAAGAACATTCAGCTCCAAATCCAAAACGAAAATACAAAAAGGAGCCTGCCAAAATGTCAATCGAGCCCAACCTTTTTGACGGCCCAAGCACATGCCAGCCTTCCGGATCCATCCATCTCCAAACAGCTAAAAAGGCTGTGCACCGAAAGTTCATGGGAGCGTTGACGCCGCATCACGCACGCCACCTGTCCGTACCCGCTTGGAGGCCACAGCTTGTACCACACGAGACCTATCCACAGATGAGTTCGTCGGAAAAGCTTCGGAAAAGGGAGACCCGTACCCCACGTCCAGGCCCACACCGACACCTCCATGGGTCCGGCCCATCAACGGCTATAAGTCATGGAGAACAAATAGACAAAACACCCGCACTCTGACAAAGTGGGGCTAAAAATCTTGAAGCCTGCGTCCATTGGCATCTGGAAGAAAGTGATCCTTTTTCTCTCACTGACGTGTGGGTTCATCGTCGATAAGACAAAATTGTTTAAAAAACTCGAAGACAAATTCACCGCCTCAAATATCCGCAACCGACGCGGCCACCACCAGGCGGGCCCCCTAATCCAAAGTACGGAGTACGCGTTAGCTCAAACCGAACGAAACCTCGGCTTCCCGGAAAAGCTTTGGCGACTACAGCAACGACTGTCGCGGCGATGGCGGAGGAGGAGGGCGCGGAGGGGGAGGCGAGGCCGAGGGCGAGGGCGAATCGGAGGGTGGTGGGGGAGTACGAGCTGCAGAGGCTGGTGGGGAGGGGCTCCTTCGCCAAGGTGTTCCGCGCGGTGCACCGCCGCACCGGCGCGCGCGTGGCGGTGAAGGCGATCGATCGCGAGCTCGTCGACAAGCGCGTCCACGAGGGCATCCTCCAGGAGAGGGAGATCCTCAACAGCATCGACCATCCCAACATCCTCCGCCTTCTGGACACCATCGATGTACGCAATCCCCTCCCCGTCCTAAACTTCCCTTCCCATCCGCTACTGTGGAGGTTGTCGATTGGGATGAAAGTAGCATGGTTAACGGTTTGACAACACTGAAATGCTGTGTGGTTTTGCCGCAGACGGGGAAGGTGTTGTATCTAGTATTGGAGTACTGCGATGGAGGCGACCTCGATTCCTTTCTGAAATGGCAGGGGCGGCTGCCGGAGGCGACTGCCAAGGACTTGATGCGGCAGCTCGGTATTGCCTTGATGGAGCCTTGATTTTTTTTATCCCTAAAAAAAACTCGAAATAAGTATTGGGACCTTTTTTTTTTTAATGTGGTCTTCTGCGTGACTCTTTTGTTCCGTATGCTCAGCGGAAGGGCTGAAGGTGCTGAGGGGGAGGAACATCGTGCACAGGGACCTCAAGCCGCAGGTTTGTTGAGCTGTTTATTTTTTGTTTTGTTGAGTTTTTTTTTTTTTGCCTTATTTGGGCGTGATCCCCCTTCCGGGATATTCTACTGGTCATAAATGGATTCTTCTGATTAGATGATCGGTATCTAGGAAGTCTATGTTTGAATACGAATTGCCTAACTGACACTTCACATGTTTAGCTATGAACTGGAGAAATTAGCAACTTGCCTTAAACCAGTCAACCTAATTAAATTCAGCTCCCTAACTGTAGGGCCGCACATTAGATTATTCTGTTTGGCCACATTTACATCTGATCCCGGGTCCACACATGGTTAGAGCAATTACAGAATTGCACATTGTATATATTTGTTCTGGTTGACTATGGTTGGTTACTACCGTGTTTTCTAGATACATTATTTACTCAATTTTGATCAAGCTGTGAAACCTGCAGAACCTCCTCTTATCAACTAATGGTGATGCCATGGTACTGAAAATTGGTGATTTTGGGTTTGCACGGTGAGACAATTTATTTTCCCTCTCTTTGCATCCATATCTATTGCACTACACTTGCTTTCTCTGATACTAAATGACCTGATAGATACTAGTATCAAGGTATATATAGCTGTTATCTCAAAGCATGAGTCACGGCTCGATCCATATAGGGCGAACTTTTCTTTTTCTGGTCCACAATGAGATGATGTTCATATTGACTTCTATCTGTGACATATTTGCTTCTGAATGCTATATTTTTGCCGATTTTTTTAAGTGAGCTAAATATTGGTGTCAGGTCTCTGATGAATGAAAATTTAGCTGCCACAATATGTGGGTCGCCATTGTATATGGCCCCTGAAATTTGGCAAGGGAAGGATTATGATGCGAAGGTTAGTTTTCATTATCTCATACTAGATTCATGGATATCAAATAACTGGGGAATAATCTCTACTTGGAAAAAACCTTTGCAGTCAGACTTGTGGAGTATTGGTGTTATTCTTTTCCAGTTAATCACAGGGAAGCTGCCATTTCCAGGGAGTAACTATTATCAGGTTTGTGAATCTTAAGTTTTATTATTAAATGTTATACGCGTACATCCCCAGTACATGTATCACCCAAAACTGGCATTTTGTCTTCTGAATACAGCTGCGCCAAAACATCCTGGCTTCTGAAAAACTAAATTTTCCTTCAGCGATCGAAGCCGATTTATCTAAAGATTGTATGGACCTGTGCAGAAGACTCCTGCGCCGTGAGCCAGGTGAATCTGACGTTTCACTTTACTTTTTTCTGTGCATAGCAGGCGTGCCTTGAGTAACTTATTATTCTCTGCCGTAACTTAGTGATTGATCTTTTTTTTTATCATCCTCAAAAAGTTATCTGTTGGTTACTGATATTTTTAGTCTTTACCAATTTGGGAAGTAGGTTAAGATCTTTTGTTTTGCAGAAAAGAGAATAAGCTTTGAGGAATTCTTCAATCACAAGTTTTTGGCAACAAGGTCACCCTTTCCTTTTACTCATGCATATGGTTTTGTTACATAATTTGCTTTGTTTGCATACCAGATCCTGCTTGTTTTGCTTAGCAATTGCATCGAGCTAAAATGTTGTCCACAAAGTTTTTATTAGGGCCAGTACTGCCAATGTTTCTAGTAGGTTCACTAATATTGTTCGGGTATGTAGCTACATAATTTCAGTGGTCAAATTCAATAGTAATAGAGAACAAGCAAAAAAGAGAGAAAGACGCCTGCACTAACTTCGCTCTTGTTCTGGTCTTGCTCCTGGCTCCCGCAGATGAATTTTATCTAAGAAATATGCTGGGTGGGTGCTACACAATATTAGTTCATCACTGATATTTGCTTGATGTCTTTGGGAATGCTGCATTATTCACTTCTAAAATGGGCAAAGCTACTCATTCATGCCAGAGTCTTGCAGTTTTCTAGGTTTTGCTGTGTATTTGAAGTAGATTTTACAACCATTTAAGAGTCTTTTCAAAGTTTTATGCAATAGCTTAGATTTTTGTTCTCGTTCTTTAGTTTAGTAGTGTCCTGTGATCGTGTCATGTTTCGGCATGTGATGAAGGTTATTGTGCATATGTACTTTTAATTTGGATAAAGAGTACTCCCTCTGTCCCCTTTTACTTGTCATTCTAGGTATGAGCACGAGGATTAAGGATTGGTGGAAAAGGTGGGATATGCTGTAAACGAGGAGGTGAGAGATAGAGATAGGGATGTATTGGAAATAGAGAAAGGTGTGTTGGGAAGCGAGAATGACAAGTAAAAGGGAAAAACTTGTGAACTCTAGGATGACAAGTAATTGGGGACGGAGGGAGTACAAGACAGTACTCAATCATGAAATTTGCTATGTGCAACATCTCTGCAGTCTTTTCTAGATCTATGCTTGTCATCATTTTGTTTTATCATTTTATATTTTCTCCTCTGCTGAAGCTTGCTGATTATACCATTTCAGGAAAAGTGAATGTATCAGTGAGTCCAATCAGGCTGTTGATCTTGGGAAAACATGTCAGACCACCTCTATTGTCTCCAAAGCAAAGTCTGAAAGTGCGGATTCAAGAAGTTCAAAAAGTAAAGTTTGCGCCATCTGAAAAATCACGTCTAATCTCTTCTGCTTAGGCACTAATTTTGAATGTTCTTTTTTCCAGTATTTGATTCATGGGAGTGGATTGAACGAGAATATGTACTAGTTCCTGAAAACTGTACTTCCATCGAGATGCAGTCATCACTAGAGAAGTCCACAAAGGGTGATACAGGTACCAGAACTGCCAGTCATGATACGTCAACTGGCAAAGGGTCTGTTCAGGATCAAAATAGAGACTTCATACACAGAGTTATTCCTGTGCAAAACCATGGATGTACTCCGGTGTCCATTTCCCAGGATGCTACCGCTATGGAAGATAGAGGGAAGCAACCTGATTATTATATGAGGCTTCACATTTTGAATCAATATGTTGCTGTTCTTACCGAACTTGCCCGGCAGAAGGTATCACTACTGCTTTACTGGACGTAGCACAATAATCCTTAAACATGATATTTGTTTCCATTCTGTATAATGTTCGTTATAATTAATGATTCTTTTGCGGGCACTCATTTACAGCTCAGGCTTAGTGCCTCAGATCTAGCCTATATTTTGCTGAATGTTTTGATGTAGTTGAAGTTACAATCTTCTAAATATTGTTAGGGGAATATACAGTAGAATGATAGATTTTATTTTATATGAAAAGCGAGGAAAGATTGCAAATAAAGGGATACAACACCTGTAAACGTGAGGATTGGGAGTCATGCAACAAGCAGCCAACAGAAGGAAGCGGGATAATTAATATAAGTAATCCTTAAGGAAATTAACTTTCTTAGACAGTATTGTACCATTTGAAAACTGGAATGCCATATCCTCTGCCTTTGTTTTTTTTCTTTCCTCTTTTTTTGGTTATCTTAGCATTCCCATGTTACGCAGCATTTTAAAGGGCTGGACCTGGAAGCCTTATCAATAGAGCTTGTATTATTAGCTATCTGGAAAGAGGCACTTGATGTGTGTAGCTCATTGATGGATGTGATGGGTGATGCAAATGTCTCTAAATCTTCTCAAGAACATATCCTGCCTAAGAGTGAGCGCTCATCTTTGAATGTGGCACGAGTATTGGATTTCACTAGTCCTGTTTCTGTTTGTTCCTGGGTTGAAAATGAGTTTATGAAGGCATATGATCGCGCAGAGAAGATATCTCAGAGGCTGCGGGGGAATGATGGTTCGATACGCTGCTCTCTTGTTTCTTTTTATTGTTGTTTCTTAGTTATTAAACCGACTTTCTTTTCCAGACCACACCGAGATGCCAGATGCAATGGATCTCATATTCCAAAGTGCTTTAGAATATGGGAAAAGTGGTGCTGTGAGTATCACTATCTGAGTTTTTTTAATAGTTTCTGTGAAGACCTGTAGCTCTATAGGCATCATGGATGTTACATGGCTTCCTTAGCATGTATACAAGTGTCGTCTCCTTTATGAAACTACATAGTCATATACCTTGCTACTCGCTTGCTACCTGAAAGCAAATCTTCATTCTTAAACATCATTAGTACAACTTATCAAGATACTAATGCACATTTTAGCCATGTTTTGGGTTTAGAGCTTGATTATATTTACAGTAGTCATTTTTTGGTTGTAGTCCATTCTTAATATTAACCTTTTTTATTTATTCGTTTCAGGCAAACGAAGTTCTGGGGCAGCAGAGTAAATCGATAGCACTGTACTCGAAGGCTATCATCTTGCTCACATTTATATTGCAGGAAGCACCTATTTTGCCACTAAACCCACCCTTTACCCTTTCACCACCCAACCAACAACGCATCCATAGGTACATAGCTAATTTGAAGAGTCATCTCTGCGGTGCTCAGGTTGCCAGACAACAGCAGAGATCAATTCAGAACTAATTTATCACTCGGGAATCATCTTTGCACAAGGATTGGAAGCTTAACTATTTGCACCAAGCTACGCTCTCTTTGTTCCCGTGGAGCATTGATCCTCCGTATTGTTTTTGTTGGGGGGGTATTTAGTGCATTGATGAACGTCTGACGCCACGGACTTTTATTATAACGTTAGCTGCAGAACATGATCGTTCATTAATCCTCTGTTTTGTATATAACACTTGTTAAGCTATACGGTCATTTCGTATCATGTTGGAATGACCATGAATTGTGTACATATTCGTACCTGCGAGCTGCGACACGTGAACCTTTGTAAATAGTAAGCTTTCAAGACCTTTCTTTGTGGCCTCATTTCGTGCAAATAACTTTGCTGTTACTCCTTTTTCGTTGATTTTTAAATTTAACTTTGATTATTTGTTTTATTAAAAAAAATCATATATTTTGATATAATTTGATTTATCATTAGAATTAAGTCAATCACAACTTAAAATTTTATACATTTGAGTAAATTTTTTGAATAAATCGAATGGTCAAAGTTAAATTTAAAAATATCATTTAAAATTTGAAGAGGGTATGTGTTTGCGTAGACAGTAAACAGGATGGGGGCAGAGCATCTCGTGTAAATCTGGGCCTGCCCGTTATTGAGGTATCATGTGTTAATTGTCTTCAGCTCAAGCTTTGTTGCATACTCCTGCAGCGAAAACGCAGTCTGATGCAGAAAGCAGACCAGGAAGGTGTCCGCTGATGCTCCACTGGCTGCAGTCTTGCACGGGTAACAGTGAGAAGAACGGGTGCAATAGTATAGCTGGCCCTTTTACTGGAGATCTGGCTCAAGGAGATCATCCCCGGCCAAGGCACACCTCAGCCCAGTTAAAACGGCGCGGCACGCGTACTCGGAGGCCTGCCGTTGCCTGCGTCCAAGGCTCGTCCCCGATCCTGATCTAGGAGTATGCAAATTGAACGCAACACCGTTCCAGCCTTTGGCCTCCTCCCGTGTCTGCATCCCCGTCTGGCTGAGGGCAACGTGACCGCTGCAGAAGTGCGTGATAGGAGTACTATGTACTCCTAGTATATGGGATATGACTGGGACAGGACCCAAGTCAAAGGATTCTTTATATAGGAGTGCGTGCCAGTAAATGAGTTTTACTTGAGTATTTTTCAAAAAGTTTTACTTACAGCTGGGATGGGATGGGAGCGTATGCTCATCTCTGTGCCTGCCTGCCTCCCTCCCTGCCCGTGTGTATCAAAAAGGCAGGGCCAGCTGCATGACATGGCGTGGTGCAGGAGCAGCAGCGAGCGAACGAGCATGCGTTCAGCAGCTGACGCCTTTCTGTCTCGGTGCTCGGCTTCCTCGCTCATCTGTGGCTTCTGCCCTTCTTTGGCAGGAAAGAAGGAAGCTTTTTGTACAATTCCAGTGATACAAAAA
>BCLF01000002.1:7450936-7490499 GCA_001602275.1 Zoysia japonica | reverse complement strand
CCGCGTGCGCGTCGCGGGGCGGCGGTGGCCCGGGCGGCTGGTGCGCGCCGTCGCCGCGCTCGAGGACCTCCGGCTCGCGGTCCTGCACCTCAACGTCACCTCCGTCGGGCGTGACGCCGTCGTGTACTGCTTCAACCTTAAGGTCAGCTAGCTAGCTCTCGTTGTTAGCGCAGTGTCACGTCGCATCATGGCATGCCCCTTCCTTCGACTGCGTGGCGTGGGATCTCGCGCTCTCGTCGTACGTTTGGTTCTGCTAGCGTGGTTTTGGATTATGTTCACGGACTGTTCGAACACGATGAGGTCCTGGTACAGACAGCGTCTTACTACTCCAAAGTCCAGTCCCAGTCGCCGCAGACGCTTAAAAACCTGCGCTTTCTTCACCGTCTTCTTCTCCCTTGTCCATGGAATCTCTCTCGATCGGGTCGCAAATATGATCGATGACGATGCACATTTTTGTTTTCTGGCTGATGCGTGCAGATGGAGGACGGGTGCGAGGTCGCGACGGCCGACGAGGTGGCCGCGGTGGTGCACCAGATCTTCGCCTACGCCGGCGCATGCTGCTGACGCCCCGGTAGCGGAGGCGACGATGCGTCAATATCCGTCGCAGCGGGCAGGCCAGACGGAGGCGGAGGCGGCCGCAGTGGTGGTCCGTGAAGCAGGTGTGCGCTGATGAGGGAGACCCCTCCACTGCTGCTTACCTGCAGCTGCCGGAAGATTTCAACAGTGTCGAGGAATGCACGCCTGCCACAGTAGCAGTAACCTGTTTTCTCTTTTTGGGTTCAAATTAAGCGGCTATTTTGATACCAGTAGCTCTCCAGAATGCAGTTTGATTGACGATTGGTCGAGAGAGCAGATGATCTGCCCATCCGTGTGCTAATTAAGCTGTACTCCTACTCCATTCGGTATTTTAATCCTATTGATGGGTTCCGCGGATCGCTCTTTATGGGCATGTAATCTGTGCTGTTTGAACTGTCGGTTGTTCTTCTCTTCTGTTTTAGTGCGAAACGCGCCATGCGCGATGTTGAAAAAAAAAAAGCACCGCCGCAGCCTTGTGCGTGCCCATCCATGATCCATCCCTGTCTCTGAGGCGCTGCGGCTTCTGCTTCTGTTTAGGAAGGGAAGGAGGGGGCAGGCTTTGCCACACATCGGGTGTCGTTGCCATGTTCTCGTTCTGGTACCACTCGGCGATCGCACAGGCCTACGCGCCAGTTGGGGCTCTCTGGCTCCCGCGACGCGCGCGGAAGCTTTTGCCCTGATCTCCGCCGCGCCGTGGAGCGGAGCATGCATGGACCGACGTGCCAGCGCCGCGCCTTTCGCGTTGGAAAATCGTTCTCGGCGTGCAGGCAGCCTCCAGCTGCAATGGCTGGCTGCTTGCAGTAGAACTAGTAGAACCTGCCGCGCGCGCGGCCCTGGCACCATCACTGGCGAGCGAGATCGATGCCGTCATGAAGTCACCCCCTTGGCCTCTTCCATCATCATCATGTGCCATCTCCTTCGAGAGGCAGGCAGGCTGATGAAAAGCGAAAAAGGGCGATTGGTAGATTTAGGCGGCTGGCCGGTTCGTCTTCACCGTCTCTGGTAGGGGAGAGGGAGGGACCGGGAGCCGGAGATGGAGACGAAGCGGCACAGACAGCATAAGCCAAGCATCACGTGAGCGATTTGTTCAGTGATAATGGCCACCCGCTGGCTACTGAAGACAAACGACGTCGTCGTGGTACGGACGCAATCTCTGTCGGCGCTGCTGCCTGTGAGGCTGTGACTCCCCGCGGTCCTGACGCTGTACGGACGGCGCAGCGTGTAGGCCATCCATTGTTTTCTTCGTTCGCTGAGCCGAGTGAGGCTCCAAAGAGCGAGCCGCCTTGACACCTTTGGGCCGTCCGAGCATACTGGGACAATAGCATCTCAGCCGCCGTGTCCAAACAAACAAGCTACGGGCCGACCCAGTTTCTTCCTGCAGCCCATCATCTTTACGGGCCGATTCAGCCAGTTCCGTCCCCTGTTCCGACCCATCTGACCACCCGCTCCAGGAAGAAGCAGGCTTTCGCCCGCAATCTTCAGGCCCCGTCTCTTTCTCAGTAAAAAAAAGGCAATCCTCCGCAAGTAAGTTTTCCAGCCCCGTGCTACTAAGAAACTCAATAGTTCAGGTTTCAGACAAATCAGATTTGGCACTGAACATGAAGGATTGACCCTAGATGCTCCCAAAGTGACGTCTTTTATTGCTTACAGATTAAGTACACAACACATGTCCGTACAAATTATTGTCTCTCAAAAGTGAACGTTCAAAAGATAAATGTATATCAGTATAATTCACATTCCCGACATTTACTATTGAACCTCAACAATGCAGCTCCAAAAGTGAACAAAACAACGAAGAAGATCATCAAAATGCCTCCCTCATATTCTATTTTCAATTCTGAAGGAATCAATGACCGTGTGCAGCCTATCCTTCATTTTGTCCCATCTCCTCTCATTTGCTCCAGTGGTCAGTGTGTAAAATTTGCCTGCAGCGTCCAACCCACAAGGAGGACATACTAAATCAGTGCTAATCGGTGACAGCATTCGGCATAGTACTCATGAACATCAGTTTTATGGTAAGGTCTAGTAATTGGACATATTAGAGAAGGAAAAGAAGATCTAGCGTGGAAGTTCCAATACCATTTCCAATGGCAACTGCACCCAGTGCATGTCTGGTGTAATTCGGAGCTTGAGCTGTGAACTCAAAAGTGTAGTAAGCTCTTCCATCAACCTCATTCTGCAAAACATAGCGCATCGGGTCAATTTAACAACATAAGAGTACCAAAACAGATTTTCACACATGAGAAGAGGAAATATATACCTAACAAAGTAATAATAGCTAAGTTTGGTATTCCCTACGTTTATAATTTGTTGTCACCGTTTAGTTCAAAATCGACATAATCTCATAATTGTGGTCACGCTTAAACTGTTTGACATGTATGACGCAGGGAAGGCAAGGAGGTACAACCATTTGGTGCCCCGGTGTTGAAATTTGCTAGAATCTTGGGTGAACTAGCTTATATTTGTGTCAATTCTAGTGCAATCTAGGGTTCAATTTCCTCCACAGCTTATATGAACAGCCAGGCTTTTAGAGAAATTTAGCATATCCACTTGGCTCAACATTATGAAATTAGGTTAAGTATGACTACTTGGTTACTAATTTATGTCAAAATAACTAAACTGTATGCATTTTTCCAAATAATGAGATAAGGTACACAAAGAGTCAACTTTAAATATGCTTATGAGGCCTTGCAAGAATAATTGGAAGTAAGGATACACCTCTTTTGCCTCAATTAACTTTGTCTTTTGATTCGGCGGTGCCAAAACTTTCTTTACCAAAGTCTCTGCAACCTGGAGAAAACAGCATAACTGATCAGAATGGGAGCTTTTTCCTGGACGAACTACTAGAGGCTATGGTTTGGGAAGAGTGAACCTTATCAGGAGGACCAAGCTCACGAATATCTTCCTTGCTGGTGGCGATGGTGTTGATGCTGACACTCTCCAGAGGCTCTATCACATCTTTGTACACCTTGTCTTGCCCTTGCACGACCACTTCCTGGACGATAAACACCAACCTCATATTACCATAAAAATGACTTATGCAGGTAGCACAAATCAAGAAGTATTTCTGATCAAGCACAGTGCACAGACTGTTGCTCACCTCCCATCCGAACGGGTAGAGGAAGGAGTAGCCAGTCTTCTTGTCGATGACAGGCAGAAACCCTTTCTTAGCCTCTGCCGCGACTATACCAGATCAGAATCGCACTCAGAGGCGTGATGGTGACCGATTAAACCCCAAGAACAATGCAGGTTTCAGTTTCGATCGTATCCACTTCACAGCATATTAAGCGCCGCCGCTGAATACAAGTGCTATTTTAGAGTGATAATAAATTCGAAGAGCGACTCACATGCTGCCCGATTAGGTCGAGCCAGAAACGTTGCGGCCGCGGCGGCTCCCGCCACGAGCACCTGCCGCCGCCCGGAGCTCTCCTCCCCCTTCTCTGCGTCAGGTGCATGGTGGACACAACACGCAGTAACGTCGCTAAAGCGAGACGCTCGTAAGGTGATAGTAATAAAAGGCACGAGACGAAGCCAGCTAACCGTGGTCGAGCTGCTGCCGCGGAGGCGGAGCACTGCAGGCGGCGGCGACGGGCCTGACGGTGCAATGCCGCTTGCGGAGAGAAGGGGTCGGCGGACGGCGCGCCGCGGCGGCGGGGGAGGAGGCGCGCCGAGAGAGAGGGAGGGAGGCGGTGGGCACGGTCGTGGCCATGGCGTCGACGAGGATGCTGCCGGTGCCGGATAGACGGAAGCGAGGATGCGGACTCCCTGCTCTGGTGGCGGCCGCGGGTAGGATATGGCTTCGCTTCTGGTCCACACGACGCGACGCGCCGCGGCGCGGCGGACACGAACCTGTACGGGAATGCGTATCCCAAGCCCAAGTCCAAACGGCGCCGGACCGTCGGCGGCCCACATAAGTCACTAGGCCATGAAACCGGGCCGTCCATGCTCCGATCAAAGTAGCAACTTCAATACATTTTTTTATCAGATTTATTCCTCTAAAAAATTATCAGATTTGTTCCCAGGCTAAAACTATAAAATTCTTGTGATCAGTTCCGAGTTTCTCCCCTGATTCTTCTGGTTGACGTTAGGAAACATGATTATCAGTTCCGAGTTTCTCGCAGTTTAACAAAACTAAAGTACCAAACACGCACACAGCGCAAAAAATACAGAAATACTACTAGCTGTTCGTTCTGAATAGCTCCAAGCAGTGCTCTTGGTCCAGGTTCCTGCTCCAAAACTTGCTGTAGTACTCGGCGTAGGTGTAGTCCCTGTAGACGGCCGGAGAGTCGTCGCTGATGAGTTTCGCGGCGGGGCCGAGGACCACGTCGTTGCACGGGCACAGGAACGACGCCACGGACATCCTCGGTCTGTCGGAGTTGACGACGGCGCGGTGCCAGACGCTCTTGTATCTGCCGTTGCTCAGCGCCTGCAGGAGGGGAGGTTCGGTTAACAGTTTTCTATCTCTCTACTATCTACTTCTATCTCTTACCAGCTGAACATGTACTGAATTTCTTAGAAAACTACTCTATAGTTTGAATAACGGACAGAAGGACATATAGTAGAAATGAATTCATCTACTCCTACCAATTAAGCTGGCCTTTTGCAAATCATAACACGTGCAATTCGTTCAAGTAGATCGTTTACGTACACATAACAACGATGCAGTGATTTTTGGTTAGACTTTCTGCTTTAATTACTAGCTTGCTTATGGAGTAAAAAAAATATTCAGTGAAATTTTACTGCAAAAAAAAAAAAAACACTGAATGTTGTGTATCACCTGCAGCTGGTCTCCGATATTGATCACCAGCGCGTTTGGCCGCGGGTTGACGGCGATCCAGCTGCCTTCCTTGAGCACCTGCAGCCCGGGCACCTGCTGGTCCATGAGCAGGATGGTGAGCGCGTTGGGGTCCGTGTGCGCCGGCAGCCCGTACGTCAGCTCCGGCGCCGGGCACTTGGGGTAGAAGTTCACCGCCATGTGCTGCTCCTGCTCGCCCAGCACCTTCTTGATGTATTCCTCCTCCAGGCCCAGGCTCGCGGAGATTGCACCGTACAGCCTGAACCCGAGTGCTCGCACTTCTCTGCAGTATGTGCTCACGATCTGCCTGTGTAGCAAGTTTTCAGTAAGGTTTATGGAGTAATTTTCTGCCAGTCTCCATGTCCTCTGCTCCAAAATGGAGTGTACTACGCGATCAGCACTACTATAGTTGTAAGTTGATCGTTCCTTTGAAGCTGGTGTACCCCGCAACTAGCATGTGGCCACCTACACGGCTACATGCCCGCATGTGGTTTTCTGTCTAGGAGCGAAAAATTCGGCTCTCCTTGGGCGTTGCCCATGCCAGAATCAGCCTTCCCTCTCAGGAACAGAGGAGGCAGCGGCTGGTGAGCTGGTCACGCTCGCACAGTTCATGTTCAGGTGATGGCTCCATTCATTCAGTACGAGTATTTTCTTAAGTGATAGGATAGGAGAAAGGCAAGAAAAGATGAAACAAGATTTCTTTCTCTGTCTGCTGTTTGCTGTTGAAGTTTCAAGTGTCATAGTTTAGTGGTACTCCGTCCAAAGCTAGGTAACATGACCATTAGTCGTTCCTCTGACTAACAAATTCATTTAAGTGTCCGTGCTTAGGAATCAAGTAAATTTTTTACTCTCTTCAGTTTTAAAATAAAATATTGACACCGTTGACTTTTAACATCAAATTTGACCATTCGTTTTATTTAAAAAAGTTTGTTCCAATATATAAAATTTTGTTATTATTTGATTTATCATTTGTGAGATTTAAATCATAACTAATGGTTTTACATATTAAATTTTTTTTTAATAAAACGAATAGTCAAAATTGATGTTAAAATTCAACAGTGTCAATAATTTAAAACCGGAGAGAGCAAATGATTGGTAAAAAATTAGGTTTTCCGAGGAGCTTAGTAATCTCTTTTAAGTAAAACAGCTCATTCCTTTTTTCGGTCAGTCCCAGAGGAAGGTCCAAAGTAGGAGTACGCGACAGCCGAAAGCAGAGTAAAATTGCAAGCAATGAAAGAAGCTTGAATCATGAGATGCAAATGCAAACCTGAAGGACGGTGGGTTGGCCGGCCAGTCGGGGACGTACTGCTCGAGCGGATGGCAGTGCAGGCGGAGGTAGTCGCGCCAGTTGTGCACCGTCTCCTTGCGCACGTTGAAGCTGGTGGACAGCCGTATCTTCTTGGCCGGGTCGTCGGAGTAGAGCTTGGCCTTCTCCTCCGGCGGCAGCTGGAAGAACTCGTACGCCACGTCCAGCATCGCCCGCGTCAGGTCCACGGGTACGCCGTGGTTCAGCACCTGTGTCAGGACGGAGGAACATGAGCAACGCTGATCGGAAAGAATATAGACCGAACGAGGATGGCCAGCCGGCCGCGCGTCGGGATCATCGACCTGGAAGAATCCATGGGTGCGGCAGGCTTCGCCGATCTGCGCGACCACGGCGCCGCGGTCAGGGTCGGCGAGGTCGACGACGGGGATGTCGGCGTCGGGGACGACCTCGTCCAGGCGCGGCCGCTGCGTCTCTGGCCGGACGTAGTTCTCCGGCAGCCTGTGGTGCACGGCCGTGGAGATGAGCTGGTCCGCCATGAGTCGACACGAAACCGGGCGGTCATTCCGTGGCTCACTGATGGATGTCACAAGGTTGCAGTTGAGCAGAGGCCTGGCCGTTATATTGCCTCGCGTGGCGAGCGGTGCTGACTCATATCGTCGTGGTAGAGATTCGAGCGGGGAGCTGACCGGCTGGTTCCGTCGAGTTTGGCGTCAGTGAGCCGTCGGCGGGCTAACGTCACGCCGGTGACGACAGCAGCAAGGTTGGCTAAACATAAACGTCTCGGTACTCCCACCATTTTTTAAAGTACTCCTGCTAGTAGCGAGTGCATGTTCTCTGCTTCCGATGCCAAGGCGCCGAGCCGGAGTCCAGCAAATTGTTTGACATCTCACGCACATTTCCGGCGAGCAAACCAGATGCACATGGATGCCACTTGCCAGAATCATGCACCATTTGTGTGGAGCCTACTTAGTTTCTGAGTAAATGATATAATAAAGTTAGTTATAGGTGAGATTGTTATGAATAAAATAAATGATATATGGATTATTTTTTTAAAAAAAATAAAAAATTCATCTCATTTATTCATTCATCGATTCGACGTTTTTGAAGGCATTGAGCAATGTAAGGTCCCTGCAGCAAATCCGCTTATCTGCCACCGGTTCTTCTCTCCCGGCGAGGCGTGCGCGTTCGTCAATTTGCCTACTTGCACTCTTCTTGACTGACAGCAGATGCGGCAAAATCGTCAATAACGCTTAGCTGGATACTACGTATACAATAAAGGAGTAGTCAACAGTGTTTATGATTCATGAGGTCATGTGTGTTATTTGGTCACCAGGTTCGGTGTAGGGTGACGGAGTTTTCTTCAGTCAAAGAGGCTGCTTTGAATATGTTTGAATTCAAATAGTGGAGTAATATACTCTCACCGTCGCCCGGAACCTTCGTCATTTTCTTCTGATTGCTTCAATCAAACAGGATGACCAGGCGCTGCTAGAAGGAGGGAGTGGATGAGTCAGAGCTCGTACCCACGCCCTAATGGCGGTCGGCCACTCGGCCTTCACCAACCGCGCTGCTATCCTGGTAGCAGGGGAGACCCTCTGGAGTATTCCTCCTTCCTCGTTGGTTCTCGCGTGTTCCGAAAGAGGCTCGTCGGCTTCAATTCCATCGCAGATGCATAGAGTGAACGCGTGGATGCAATGGCGGCGTGGGCGTCGCGATCGTTTCAGACGGCAAGATCGATCGATCGATCGAGGAGGCCGACAAGATGACACGGTCTCGTCTCTATCTTCTTCCTTTCGTTTTCGCCTGCCCGGCCCCAGCGATTTATCCAAGCACTCGAGTTACTGTTCACATTACGGCTGATAAGAATGCCAGATCAACCTACGCTCGCAAGCAAAACGTGCTGTAACAATCCCCAAGAGTACCAGAAAATTTTTCGAGCAGTGTTCTGCTTTGTCGTGCAGAGCGTAGGTAGCCGAGCAAACTTTGCGGCGGCGATTTGGCGAAGATTCTCAAGTGAAATGGAGCTAGTAGACGTGCTCTCGTGTCCTCTCCTCGAGTCGCCGGCCGAACAGCATCCCCCAATGCTCTGTTCGTTCTCCGGTATGTTCTCGCCCATGGCCTTCTCCCAAATTGCTGTTAGTAGTTTGGTTGACGATGACCAGTCGAGTCTTCCAACATAATAAGACGTTAACATGTCGGCGATCCTTTCCTTTAATTATTGGACGCGTTATCGGACGTGTTATCTATATGCACCAAGTAAAAGCTAGTTGAAGTAGCATCTGGATCGGATGCGATAAACACGGACGCATATGGACTGATTAGTTGGATATATATACACGTGTCCATGAGTAGATGCCATCTTATTAGGCCAACGTGGATAGCATTTTCGCCGCTAAAGAGGCCGGCAAAACGTGTGGAATTACAGTGTGTGAATAGGGATGCAGATGCAATGAACAGTGCCAACATGTTCTTCCCTCCGTGACGCCGTCTTGCAATAGAGTCACCACTCACCACTATGACTGATACAATATCTTGCACTCTTGGGTCAAATCGTAGTAGTCTGACGGCTGATAGCACCCGCAAATTATTAAGGGTAGCAGTACACTAAGTTTTACGTCGCTGTTGTGCGAAACTTCCGGGTAACTCACGAGAGGAGGCTAAACAAAGTAGGAGTACTTAATTAATCCTCCCCCAAATAGCCAGACAGCAAACAAATTGTCAAACTTTGCAAGGCTAATTATAATCTCAGCATCATCAGCCGACGTCGAGAGTTCACGTAAACAATGGTGAAACGCTTCTAGATCGAGCTTACTATGACATGATGTATGCTATACTTCAAGCTAGCTAGGCAAGCAAGCTCAAACAATATACAATACCGTGTTTGTGTGATTGTACTGTGTTTGTGTGATTTCTTAGGGAAGAAGGATACGAATCCTCCTGTGTTTATTCAATTATTCCTTCTCTTCTACTATGGCAATCTCCATCCTACGCATATCTTACTAGAGAGAAAGAAAAAAAAAAAAGAACACGGTGATATCCGCACGTCAGCGTCTCATCGATCGGCCGTGACAATTGGAATATGCTCATGGGCTGTGAGAATTCCCCGGCTCGATCTGTGCTCTCTTCGAAGCCTGATTCTGGCCCATAAGCTTACATGCCATCTTGCCGATTGCTCCGGAATCCTGAGATCTTGACTGTTTGGCTACTTGAAGGATGACTTTTGTTTTTATATTTTTATAAATTTTTTGAATAAGATGAACGATCAAATCTTAATATATTAAAACGCGTGTGTTCTCTCGCAAATGGTCGATCCACGTTATCTATAAAATTTTAACCGTTTGATCAGGCTGGCAGAGAACATCAGCCATCGGATTACTCCATTCGACTTTACTTCTGAGTCCTTCGAGAAAACTCAAATCCCAGCTCTCCTCGTGCCTTCCGCGGTGCCTCATTCTGCAGTCCGCACTTCATTGCCGATGCCCTCCTCTGCGCCACGCTTCCCTCTCTGAGCCACCGATACTGACGGCGCCATGGACGACGCGAGCACTGCCGGCATCCAGACCCCCTCCGCCATTTTCGCTGCCCTGTTGAGCACGCTTGATTTCCCCATTGGTCTCCGCTAGACACGCATTCAAGACCCTTTCAGTTGATTGGCTTGAAGATTCCATCACAATTTGTTGTTTCTTTTGCCAGTCAGTTGTTTGGTTCACATGGAGTCTGTTAACAGATTTACTATTTATCATCCCAGCTGCTAACTGAATATGCTTTGCTATGCATTTTGATTGTTTCATTATGCAGACGGCGTGTGTGCCCAGGTAAGACGCTCGTGCTGACCACTGCTCATCGCTTCCAGTGGGATCCGTGGGTGGTAGCCGACAGTGACCTGTTAGAGTGTGTCAACTCGTTGGAGATGAATGAAGCTTCTTATTTGCACTGTTAGGCCAAGTGCAAAATCGAGTTCTATCCATACCCCAAGTGCTTGGGCTCAATACGCACAACATGGTCCATAAAATGTCTGAGATATCTTTGCTTTATCACTTATCTGAATGCTCTTCGATCCTTTGGACATATAAAAAAAATGTACTCATATGTGAATATTACAACGGATAAGGAATAAATTAGTTTTTAGCCTTTTAAGAATGTTTTTAAGTGTAAGCTTTAGGAATTTTTCATAGCTACCTCAGCTGCTTGGACCAATACTAAAGCAACATAATCACGACATAGTTAAGATGTAATAAAAGTGTAAATATGAACATTGCTTGACTGATGATGATTGCTAGGAAATACTAGATAATTGCCTTGTGGACTTTTTACTAGGCTGGCTTATCTTGCAGTTTGTGCAATGACTTACTTTCAATTAGGTATGTTTCATACTTTTATAACTGAAACAGATACTCTTGTTTGTTGCTGCGTTTGGAAATATGCTTTTAAAATTAATTGATAAGGCAATAATTGATAAATCACATGTGAAAATTTCTTGCAATTCTTTTGGATTCCTGAGTTCCAAAATTGATCATGCTGTTTTTTTGGCTTGATCAATCCACTAAAGGCATATTATATGCACAATTGCCTCTAGGAAATTCATATGAGTTTTAAATATATTCTCAAGTATCTCTTGATGCATTTTAAGACTAGAACTCTTCTCTTCTGATTTTTTATGTCAGAGGCATAATACTTACAATAATTTTTTTATATCCAGCTTTCAAAAAATAGGAGACAATTTTTCTGTCTTTAAGCTGTTCTTCTCTTTGCACATTATTAAGTGTGTTAGTGCTAGGATGAAGACTGTTTAGGTAGCATCAACAATCTGTTATTCCATTATAAGTTTATTAGCTTTATGAATTGAGCTTACTTGTGTGTGTTCCATACAGTTTCAGTATTTATTGGTTCTCAGCGACTAATACATTCTATTGCATCATCATTTTTTATTTACTATTAACAAAGCTCAGGGCAAAAAATTATAAGTATGTTAGTTTTGTAAAAAATATAATTATAGAAATTAGACAAATAGGTAATGTTTGAAGTGTCTCCTAAAATGTGATAAACTTTACGGATGGTCCTGAGATCTTGACTGTTTGGCTACTTTAAGGATGACTTTTGTTTTTATATTTTTTATAAATTTTTTGAATAAGATAAACGATCAAATTTTAATATATTAAAACGCGTGCGTTCTCTCACAAATGGTCAATCCACGTTATCTATAAAATTTTAACCGTTCGATCATGCCGGCAGACAACATCTGTCAGATTACTCCATCCGACTTTACTCCTGGGTCCTTCGAGAAAGCGCGGCAACGTCAGCTGGCAGACAACATCTATAAAAATCAGGGCATCCAACATGTTGCAACCAAAAAGTGCGGCAACATTGCCGCGCAATGTTTCTAGTTTTAACTCTAAAAGCCAAGGATTCGTATCCTTTGCCTTTTCTCTTGTATGGCAAACTTTGGCATTCTAATCACTCATTATAAAATCATCGTTTATTAATTACTGCAAGATTTATGATTTTGTTTTTTAAATAAATTAATATAATTTTGGTAGAAAATGTTTTTAAATTATGTAGCGTTGATTATGTAATAAATAGTTAAAATCAAATATGACAAAGTTTACCATATAAAAGAAAGACAGAGGATATGAATCCAAAACTAAAGGGTCACTTATTTTTGTAATGATCCAAGGACCTAGAAGCAGAGTATCTCAGACATATGGTACCACAATCTTGGACATGATTAACGAAAAAATTGGGACCATGCCTAGGCGTCTTGCATCAACGGTGGCCATGACCAGCGAAAGACCACCCAGCAGGACCAAATAGCACCCGAAGGCAACCGGCGGGCTGATGACGCCGGCCGCCATCCCGGTGACGGCGGATGATGCTGCTATCAGTCCCACGACGGCTGAGAGCTTACCACCGCCACCGCCAGGACGACGGACATCCTTGCCCCCCGTTTCTGCACGAGCTGCAACGATTGCACCACCGGCTTTGGCGCCGCCCGTCGCCTCGCCAACGTAAACCTGCATGTGTTTTTTTACACCATGTATCACTGATCGGTACTCTGCTCCGCAAGACAGCAAAATCAGCATGTTGACTGAATACTACTGCTCGGAGTACTAGAACATACTTCTAGACCGAAACACCAAGATCCTTGGCGGTTGGGACCGATGTTGACCTGGCCCTGAAATTCGTCGAAGGTGTAGTCGTCGTAGAGGGCCGGAGAGTCCTTGCGGATGAGATTCGCGGCGGGACCGAGGACCACGTCGTTGCACGGGCGCAGGAACGACGCCACGGAAATCCACGGTTTGTCGGAGTTGACGACGGCGCGATCCCAGCCGCTCTTGTATCTGCCAGTGCTCAGCGCCTGCAGGAGGGGAGGTTCAGTTAACAGTTCTCTATGTCTATTTTTACTGAATTTGCTTAGTTGAACAACAGACAGAAGGACCTAGTAGTTCAAATGAATTCATCCACTCCTACCAATTAAGTTGGCCTTTTGCAAGTCATAAAACAGGTGCCATGGGTTCATGACTAAATAAATACTACTCCAATAGTTATAGCCCGACACATGACCTACAGCTTGATCCTCTCTCGGCCCTAAAATAAATGTAGTTTTAGATTTTTCAAATTTTTTTTTGTCTATTTATCTTATTTAAAAAAAATTTAAAAAAAATTATTTTATTGTGAATCAATTCATTATTAGATGTACTTTAAGCTTGATTTGCCCTAAAAATTATTCCGTATTTAAGTATGTACGAGTACGCATAAACAACGCACAGTGAAATTTAGTAGTAGTACTGAAAACTGAATGTTACTAGTATGTATCACCTGCAGCTGGTCTCCGATAGTGATCACCAGCGCGTTGGGCAGTGGGTTCACGGCGATCCACCTGCCTTCCTTAAGGACCTGCAGCCCGGGCACCTGCGGGTCCATGAGCAGGATGGTGAGCGCGTTGGGGTCCGTGTGCGCCGGCAGCCCGTACGTCAGCTCCGGCGCCGGGCACCTGGGGTAGAAGTGCACCGCCATGTGCTGCTCCTGCTCGCTGAGCGCCTTCTTGATGTACTCTTCCTCCAGGCCCAGGTTCTTGGAGATTGCACCGTAGAGCCTGAACGCGAGACCCCGCACTTCTCTGCTGTATCCCCTCACGGTCTCCCTGTTTCAAGGTTTAACAAATTGATCATCACAAAAACCTTTTTTTTGAAATGAACAGGAGGGCAAAAAGCCCTACTAATTATAATATATTAATAAAGTTATTTCTGTTATTTTCAAAAAAGAGAGAAAAAGAAAAAGGAAAAACAAGTCAAATAGCTTGCAACCACTCCGAAATTTGGGGGAAGTGCTTCTTCTTAGCTCTACTATAGAGCAACAGGGCCTAGCCCAGGGGCGTGCAACCTGTGCGCTTGCACAGGGCCCCCACTTTCTTAGGCCCCAAAATTTTTCCTTATTAATCATTGCTAATAAAGGTATAAATTAGTGTACTTAATGTTAACCTCTAAACTTTTTTAATTTAAAAAATAAATTAAAATTTCAAAATTCCCATCACTTTTGAAAAGTTAGTTCATTGTTTTAACTAAATTTTTTTGGAGGGTATCTTATTCATGGTCATTAATTTTCACCCCTAATTCCTAATGCCTCATTTGGAACACATGAATTTCATAGTTATCTTATAAGAATTTTAGAGGAATCAGTTCAATTTTATAAGAAAGAAGCAAAAAAAACTTCCGCGTTACAAACGAGACCTAAATTAGTGTTTCGGCGAGTTCAATATCTAAGCCAGTCGACGGTGTCTGCAGCTGCACCGATCGCCATGTCATTTCTATTGTTGATACATAATGCATTACATTATATTTATTGTTTTATTTTACGGTTCTTTATGTTATGGAATTTTTCTCGAGTTTTACATTTTCACTATGAAATTTATTATATAATTCATATAAAATTTCTACTGTAAGTTACCCTCACTTTAGAGTTTTGTACGGGTCCCCCATTTACGCCGGCTCGGCACTGTAGAGCAACAGAGCAAACTCATGTTTAAACTTCATTGATTTCTAATGGTTAATGCCAAATTGCCAATCTCCATATCCTCCGCTCCAAGATGCAGGAGGGACCTGCCTACGCGACAGGCATCCTTTGAAGCCTTGCAGGTGGTGTTCCCAGCATGTGGCCACCTCAAGGTTCTTGTGCGCGCTGGTGAAAATGCAGTCAATGAAAGAAGCTTGAATCTTGATGCGCGCAAGTGCATACCTTAAGGACGGTGGGTTCGCCGGCCAGTCGGGGACGTACTGCGCGAGCGGATGGCAGTGCAGGCGCAGGTAGTCGCGCCAGTTGTGCACCGTCTCCTTGCGCATGTTGAAGCTGGTGGACAGCCGTATCTTCTTGGCCGAGTCGTCGGAGTAGAGCTTGGCCTTCTCCTCCGGCGGCAGCTGGAAGAACGCGTGCGCCACGTCCATCACAGCCCGCATCAGCACCATGGGCACGCGGTGGTTCAGCACCTGTGTGAGGACGGAGGAACATGAGCAACTATTAATCCTACGTACAGTCAGCATCTGACCTCACTGACCGGAAAGACCATAGACCGAACGAGGATTCATGGCCAGCCGGCCGCGCGTCGGGATCGACCTGGAAGTATCCATAGGTGCGGCAGGCTTCGCCGATCTGGGCGACCACGGCGGCGCCGTCAGGGTTGGCGAGGTCGACGACGGGGATGTCGGCGTCGGCGACGACCTCGTCCAGGCGCGGGCGCTGCGTCTCCGGCCGGACGTAGCTCTCCGGCAGCCCGTGGTGCACGGGCGGGGAGACGAGCCAATCCGCCATGAACACTGATGAGCGTATGTCACGGCCGTGGTGGAGGTTCGTGCGGCAGGTGACGGGTATTGGCGGAGTAGCGACTAGTCCGAGTCCTGCCAGTACTAGCGAGTAGCGAGTGGATGGATTGTGCTTCCGGGGCCGAGGCGCGGAGCCGGAAACCAGCAGTTTCGTACGTTGGAGATTTCCGGCCGTGTGGATCCATAAACTGTTCGTGCCGGTATCTCCTACTCCGAGTACTTCTAGAAGGCTGGCGTCACTGATGAAGACATCTCTGTCTGCTACTCTACTATACGTAGGAGTAGTTGTTTTCTCTTTTCTGCCAGACTGCCACTGCCTGTTCTCTTCTCCGGCGGCCGTCGGGGCGTGCACGATTCGGCTCAGGAAGCACGTACCACTCTGGTTAATAGTGACCCACACAAATGGCTTGGCAGCCCGTCGCCGGGAACCTTCGTCCTGATCACGACTAGTGAACTGATGACTTGGTCAGAACTCGGTGCTGTTGCCCAATGTCCGGGCGGCATTCACCAACCGCGCGCGTTGCTCATGTCCTTCCTACTGCTGATAGCGGGAAACGCGATGGTCTCCGTCTGCTCGGAGAGGAGCTCGCGCGCCGGTTTTTTGCGAAGCTTCCGCTTAAAACACACGACCAGACTATAAACAAAGTAGTATTTAATCCTCTTACAGTACAGCACAATATATAAGAGCAGATTAAATATTATTACTTCAGATTTCGACGGAAAGATCTGATCTGAATATCAGCTACGCGCAAAGGTATTTATTTATGTTGGATCTTTGGTGCATACATGCGACTTGCATTTGCATCCACGGGCAACACCGACAGATTTTTACAATTAAATACGACGCAGAGACGTGGATCTTCAGTTCGTGGCTTGGCATCTTCACCATCATCAGATACGACAGAGGTTATTCTCCGCCTGTTTGCTTAAGCACGGTTCGACTGACTAACAGCAATTGCCGCCTTGTTGGGACGGTTATCTCTGCCAGGTAATCCTATATACAGCTCTGTCTCCACGTCCATATAGTCGACAGCAGCAGGAGCCACCAACAGAGGCTGATCCTTGCACTGTAGAATTAGGTCAAGAGCAACATATCAATCATATGCGTCCTGATATTTGCCAAAGATATAGGCATAGCTTTGGGAAATTTCAAGTCTGGCATGCACACATATGATATCATGTACAGGAGAGGTAAGCAGTTTATTGACGTTAATTTAGTTGCTCTATTCAACCTAGAAGAGCCCCTCCATGTCAGAAGTTGTTTCACTACAGTTACCTTCTCACGCAAATCTTCATTGTTCTTGCGTAGCGTCATTTCCTGTTTGATATTGATGCAATAAATGAACATCACAAAGTTTAGCAACTGAATGCTCTGATGTTTCAGGATATTGTAGGGCAACAAAGAGGCAAGAATTGACATACCTTTTCTTTCAGCTTTCTGACCTGCTCTTCCAGCAGCTGAGTCTGGAATGTAAGATAACATACGAAACCTTAAGTTTGCATTGCATGGTGTGTATTTGCAAAGGAAATGTCATTTTCGTAAACATTGCAGTGACTTGGAAAATAACAAACCTTTCTTCCCCTGACTATACGGAGGCTCTTTTCAAGTTTGACCTCCAGGCTGTGCAGTTCCTCAATTGAGCACTCTTCCAATCTCTCGCCCAAAAGTTTTCTGCGTCTCAACAAAAGGTGAATCAAGCTGGTTTGATAAATGACAAAATGTATTTGAGGGCTGAAGTACTTGCCTTTTGTAGGCTTCTAGTGCTTCAAGTTTCTTTGCCAAGCCCTCAGCGTCTGCTTTTATTTGCTGCAATACAATTCTGATCAGATGACCTTAGAAATCACCCTCAGGAAGCACAAAGGTTATATACATCAATAGTGATTACATCATATATCTTTCTTTCTGGGATCCTGGAATTGTGGTCATTCCACACAAGGGCACATCCTTCACAATTAAAATCTTGTTTAAAATATTATTACATAATTTTTTACGTTCTTAAATTGCTGAACATTTCTAAATAAAGTCAAAGAACTACACATTTTCGTGCAGGATGTTATCTTATACACAAAACATTAGGGGTGTAAAAATGTGCACCAGAAGGTACCCTCTCACCCTAGTCAGTTCAAAAACATGAAATAGTTTTCAAAATCGGGTAGAATTTTAAAAACTTACTTCAATTTTTTTTAACAAGGATTAGAGGGAAACCTAAGGGTCACTCTTTTACACCCCTGCAAAACATGCTTCTTTCTGCAAACTGTATGTTAAGCAGAAAAAACCATCAAAAAAAGGGCTCCTCGATTTGCAGTAGCTTATGAGTACACAAGTCTCTGGTCGAAATATGGGCATCAGAAAACAGAATTCAAGAGCCTAATATAGCCAACAATAATAACAAAAAGAGTAAATTTCGAGCAGTACTGCCATATTGAGTGGCCACCTCTATATCTTGCTGTACAGAGTTGCTGCTGACATTATCCTTTGTGGAAGTCCTATAACGTTCAATTGTTTTCTGCACACTGAAACAAAAATCAATTTAATAAAACTGTACTCAAACTTTGAGATGCTAATTTATTTTGAGAACCACAAATAACATATATTCTGAACATTCAAAATATATTGAGGGCAGTTTGCACACTGACATTAGCTCAGTTGGTTAGGACCTCTAGTTGTGAGGCCACCCACCAGGGCTCAAATCTTGGTGTGCACAATTTGTGAAAAAAAAACTCACTGGCTGTGTCTTATTTACTCGGTTGACGCAATCTGTGGTGGGTGGGTCCTTATGTATGAGGGTCTTTATGAACGGGGTAGACCCAAAGTATAAGTTAAAGCCCGAACCATAAGAGGTGGCTTCTTGAGAGTGGGACCGGGGTTCGCGAATTTTTTCTACTGGTTCCGGTTGAGCTTTTTGTTAATAAAAAGCCGTGGACCGCCCCGCCGGTTGTGTTTTTTTATATTGGAGGCGGTCAACATTGTAAGCTGGTTCTATGCCGTATACTAGCATACATTTGCTGTCTTTTCAGGCCGAATTTCACTATTGGATGCACCTATTAGTTTTATCAGAGAAATATGACGCCTACATGTACTAACTGTCCTTTTGGGCATGAAACCACGCAAAAGTTGAGCGAAACGGAGGCGAGGAGCAGCAAGGAAACCGAACCAAGGTGAGATTCTCCCGGACGCCAAATTTCAAACTGCCGAGTGGATGAGATCGAGCGAAAGGTTAGAGGAGTGGGTTGGGCAAGTGGCTTCTGCACAGTACAGGTGTTCATCGCCAAGAGGGCAAGGCCTGAACAGAAGTCGAGCTGGTACAGGAGTTGTGCGGTGATCCATCAGATTTTTGCAGGTTCCCTCCTCAGGAAAGGATTAAACTAATCGCCCGAGTCCCAACTCCCACACGGCGCACAGCCCATTCAGCACCGGATATTCTCAGTATCAACAAAAAGAAGGGGATGACTGCCAAATGGATGGATGGGTAAACAAAAACCAGAGAGCAGTGGGTTGGTACCTGGCGCTGGCGAACTCGTAGAGCTTGCCCCGCGTGGAGAAGACGACGAGGGCGACCTCGGCGTCGCAAAGGACGGAGAGCTCGAAGGCCTTCTTGAGCAGGCCGTTGCGGCGCTTGGAGAAGGAGACCTGCCGGCTGGTGGGGTTCTCAATCCGCTTCAACTGCGTCTTCCCTCGCACCATCTCCGATCGATAGCAAGTTCGCAACGAGATCGACGAGTCCTGTCGCCTGGAGGAGGAGGTGCTTTATTATCCAAACGAATTGGGGCGCCGCGGGCGAGCAAAAGTAGAAACGCGAGAGGGATCCGGGGAAGGGAAAGGGCGACTCACCAAAAATGGCAAGGGAGAGGCGGTGGTGGGAGAAGAGGCAAGAGATAGAGAGAGTAGACGGGGAGGAGCCGCGTAGGGTTTGGGCCGCTGCTGGTTCCCGCTCGGCCCTCCTCTCTCCCCCCTCGGCTTTCCTTTTCGGTCCTTGTCAGCGTTCCGTGACGCGCGCTACGGTTTGGAGCGGGGATGGTGGCGGAGCTTGGGCGGCAGCCAGGCGGAGGATGAGACGGAGGAAGGCGGGGATCCGTTGGTGGTGGGTGCGGCGCGCTGCTGATGTTTCATGGGCACCCAAATAAAGAAGGGGAAGGGGGAGGTTAGTCCAGAATTTCCCGTCCGAGGAAAATTGTGGCTGCAGCTCATTGGCCTCTTTTCGGGAAGGGCCCATCCGAGGAAAATTGTGGCTGCAGCTCATTGGCCTCTTTTCGGGAAGGGCCCGCGCCATTAAAGCCGATGCCTGGCAGCCGGAGGCGTCGCTTTTGCGCATGACCACCCGTGAGAAGTCGATAATTGCCCGCCTCCCTCTTTCTTTCATGGGCTTGTCTCCTTCCACTGGAAACAGACACCATGCGACGACGACGACTTGACCGAGGCCGGGCACGGTCTTGGCGTCACTCTCCCCTCCGCACCCCACAGTACGCAGAGGCAGATTATGAAGTACTACTTCATTTCAAAATATAAATGCTTTTAGATTTGAACAAAGCTAATTTTTTTACTTTGATCATAATAATAAAGAATTTCATGTTGATTGTTGTATATAAAATATACTATAGATTTGTTGTGAACCAAATTTTATAATATGTAAGTCTATACTCCCCAAAAATTATTTAATATTTCAAATATTATTGATCAAATTTAAAAATATTTAACTTTGATTAACCTCAAAAATACTTATTTATTTATATATTAAAACGAAGGTCCTACGGAGTATCATCTTTCTGCAATCTCGTCCGCGCTGCTTTATCCACAAAAAATTAGCAATATGTTTACTCTTTTTACTCATGTAATCAATCACCTTCCTTTGAACTGTCCTCTCAAGACTGCAGTTCCAAGTGTCTCCAATCGGTTGGGCAATAAAAGAGGATAATAGAAAAGGTCCAGGATTCCTTTCCTCCTCGGTGCCTGAGGGGAAAATTCTCACCTGTCCTTTGGTGGATGCAGAGCTTAGACTTTTCACACCAATCCTGTCCCTCCCTGAGCCAGCATCACGTGGATTTGATCAAGATTCCTTGGATGTTAACAGGTGCTCCTTAACGCAGGAATTTGGTGAGAATGGAGGTAAATGGAGTTTCCAGCCCTACCTACGGAAATAATTTTACATGCGTAAGGGTCTTTTTTTTTTTGCGATTGATGTAATCACCATTTAAAGGTACTCTTTCCGTAAATGAAAAGGAAGACACATTCTACAGCAGGTTTCTTCATTTGCGGACAATGTGACTCATAGTCACGCAAGCAATATTCATATGCACCTTACATATTGGCGTACACAATAGCGTCGATGGTTTCATAGGAGTACATGTACTTGCCTAGCTTTAGCGAAATACTACTCATCGGTAAAAAAAAGAAAAAGAAAAAGAAAAAGAAAGGGTATATAGTCCTTGATATGAAAAAAAAAATTTTGAAGAAATTATTATACATGATGGGCAAGTTCAAGGAACAAAACTCTAGTGCATAAACATGCCTTCCGTAATAATCTGGAGTAGGTTGCACCAGGTAATGCTCTATTTTTCATAAATTTAATATAAACCTGATTGTTGCTATCATGTACGCGGAGCACTTACTATGATGCAGTAGTACATGCAAGTTGTGAGTTGGCTGCCAGGAGCTCTCGAACTATGAATTGTGCTCTCGAATGGAGCGACAAAGTTCATATTGGTCTATCTGTTCCAATCAATTTCAAATCATAGTGTCAAAGTCTATCTTTAAGAAGTCTTAATTTTTTGACGCCGTGATCTTTACAAATGGTTTCCATGGTAATGCAGATGATGTGTGCATTCCTACAGGAGTAGGAGTAATTCTATGAAAACCACAATATATTCAATATCATCATAAACTTAAATTTGGGGATACGCACTTTTGTAATAAAAAAAAACTGATGTTATCTAGAGTAGATCAAAATATATTCCAGGGCCTATCATATGTAAAGGACAAAATGAAGGGGGCTAATTGGAAACCTCGTTACCTGCCAGTTGACGGAGTGACGATTTCCCAATCAACTGCCGTACTCTTTGGTTATAAACACACCCTCAATGACGTGTTAGGTCCACCAAAATGACTGACCCACATGTCATTACAACAAGTCCACGGAGTGATGTCGCCTCAATAATAAAGCGAGCGTGGGGCCAGGTTTGATGGAGCAGCAGGCATTGGCCAATCCCGAGTGAGCGGGACCACGGGCGTGTACGAGGGTTGCGAATCTGTCGGCGCCCTCGGACCAGGCCCCGTACGGATCACCATTACCTAAGCGACGCGTGGTGTATCTGGAGTGGAATCTCATGCTGCGTGCGTCGTGCCCACCTGTCCCACTGAACGATCCGTCGTACTGTAATGCTCTGATGAACAATAAAAAATGGTACTGTTCATTTAATGGTTAATGTGACACCGTGTTCTCCTGTTCATCGAGAAATACTGTAGCAAAGGATCTGAGCCATCGGTTTCGGATCGAACGGCTGGGACTTTATCTAAATTCTGCGCTCCAGTAACTCTCTTATCTTTACGGGAGAGGATTTCGATCGTAGCAAAACCGGTGGACCATTCTGAATGGCCTTTTCACGTGGTTTGTCAAATTTCAGGCATAATTTTTTAGAATCAGTTTAATTTTATAAAAAATACAGGAAATAAAAAAAAATCGCGTTCCAAAGGAGGTCTCAATATGCGTGAGTAAATAGGTTTCTTTTGGAAAGTAGGATATTCGCAAAGATCTTACAGGAATTTTATAAAAACTAGTTTAGTTTCACAAAAAAATATATAAATTATTCTTTGTTCCAAAGAATGCCTTATCAAATCTTCTGAGGATGGTGAGAGAGTTTCAAATTTATATGGATAAAAAAGGTTGTTAGATAGGAGTATATGCCATTACAGTTTTTCATTTGAAAATATATAACCGATATAAGTGGATGACATGTGAGTTTGAATTGCGTTATCATATTTTAGGCCTCTTTTGTAACACAAGAATTTCACAGTAATTAGTTTAATTTCACAGAAAAATGTAAAAAATAAGAAAAATTTCTTTGTTCCAAAGAAGGCCTCAATTAATTAATCGTGATGTGAATTTTTTTTCTACTCTTTTCATTCCACATTACTTGTCATCTGAGAGCTTTTAAAATTTTTTAATTTACTTGTTATTTTTAATTTCTAATACAACTTTATCTATTTTTAATATATATCTAAAATCACAAGTAAAAAGGGATGGAGGGAGTATTTGCACCCTGGGACAAAAAATTCAAAGGATAGCATGCAAAATTCGACGGAAGGCGGGGAAGGTGCGGCCGGCGACATGTACAGGGTCATCAAACGAACGGTGGAGAGGAGAAGCATTCGTGCGCCATCTGCCGTCAGATGCAGGACGCAATTTGTGAGATGTACATTGTACTGCAGGTCTGCAGCCACAGCTAGGTGCGAAGCGTCACCGTTCGCCGTCGTATTCCTACGTAGCTACTACTCCTATACGTATCTCGCTCGCCGGGACGACTTTTCGCCGTGGTGCTGGCCTCACAGGCTGTCAGAGGCCACAAGGGATCAGAAACAAGGGCACTTCTGTGGCGCGCGTGCATGGCCGGACGATCGTTATCGTTTGCAAAAGATATTTCTTTCCCAGATCGGTCAGATACCCCACCGGCGGACACACTCCAGTGAACGATTTGCCGCCGAGCCGACGGTCCTACTCGCTCGCTGCTCATGCGGCCACGGCCTCAAACGCAACCACGAATCGAAACTTTAGATAAAGGCAGGCAACGAGATGAATATCTCGCTGGTGCAAGCAAATGCTCTCTCCGAACGAACGAATCCATATCACCGCACACACGTGGGCGTCGGTTGGGAGCACCAGAAAGGTGTGGCCATGAATGCACGGGCAGATTTGGTTCGTACAACTGCTGTGGGTTTACGCTGGCTGTTTATGGAGAATCCCGGTCATTCAGACTTCAGAGTGCATTCAGTGTCGTCGTTGTCCGGAACGAGAGGAGAGACGGCCTAGCCCGCTTCAAAGCCCATGGGCTGTCAATCTCCTGAAAAATAGAGTAAGGCCTGTGTGGGTCGTCAGTTGCTCTAGCTGGACCGGTCGTTTAAGCCATGTTCACGGCCCAGTTGTCGCTTAACAGCAAGGGCCTTTTTGGGAACGCAGAATTTAACAAAAATCAGTTTAATTTCAAAAAAAAAAAACATAGATAACACGAAAAATTTCTTCAATTCAAAGGAGACCTAAGATTACTCGGATTTCAAACCGTTAAACTTGCGTACTAAAATTTATTTTATCATTTGAGTATTTGAAACACACTTGAAATTCTTTTAGATAAGATAAATGATCAAAAAGTTAATGGTATTAATCCGATTCCATAACAATCGATCCTTTGAGGCCATTTACAAGCCCACGAAAACGGCGTGGAATACGAACCATACGGCCTTCTTTTTTTATCACCGCACCGGAAAATGCCGTGGAATACCGGAACCAGCTGGCCCGGCCCTGCGCCGCCGCCCCGGGTCCACCGAGAGTTGACCGGCGAGAATGCGACGGCCCATCGGAATCCGATGCTCCAAACAGCAGGGCCCGCCCGGAAAGAGAAGAGAAATCGAATCAGCGTTATCCTCTGCGCAGCGGGCCCGGTCGTCGTATCCTCGAAGAAGGAACCGACGAGAGACCCAAACCGCCCATGGGCCCCACCTTGCAGTGTGCCGCGTGCCCGCGTGCGGGCGTATGTCTCGTCGCGTCACGCCTCCTGTCACGGGGGCGCCCATGCTCTGACACACGGGCCCCGCAAGCAACCGCCGTTTCGAGGCCCCACTTGCCAAGGGAAAAACAGAAAATCTTCGGAAAAGGGAATAAAAAAATGCCGAGTTAAATTACGATAACGGGCGCTGCGTATCAGTGGCGCAATCCCGCAAACGAGAAGTCGCGAACACTGCGGAGCCGGAGGCGAGGAAGAGGAGAAACCGCCGCCGCTGCTGTCATGTCAGGAGGAATCGCGCGCGGCCGCCTCGCCGAGGAGCGCAAGGCGTGGCGCAAGAACCACCCGCACGTCCGTGCCTCTCGATTCTCCCTCACATCCGACGCTGACTCTTTTCCCCCCTCTCTGAAGTCTGAACTTCTGGTTTTGCCGGTTCGATTGGCTGATCTGCTGTTGTCGTGCTGGCGCAGGGTTTCGTCGCGAAGCCGGAGACGCTCCCCGACGGGACGGTGAACCTGATGATCTGGCACTGCACCATCCCCGGCAAGCAAGGGGTAAGCAATCGCACTGAGCAAGTCGATTCCAGTAGGTGTCGGAACCCTAGCTCAGTCTAGTCCTCCTATTCAGCTGTGGATCGGGGCGGTTCGATTCCTTCCTCAGTTGTTGTCCGCTGTTTGATCGGATCGAGAGTGTTGGATTTCTAGTTCCGCCAATTGTTGGGCAGAATATCTCAGATTTGTGCCTTAGGTTTTTCTGTCGAACTGATGTTTGCTTAGCTACTCTGGCATCTCTAGTTCCATTCTGTGTGCCCTGTATTTCAATTTGAGGGTGATCTATGTCTTTGTAATTGTAATATAAAATTTGAACTAGCCTGAGACAACAATTTTGGAACAGAGGATTACATTGCCTTTTCTAAATCCAGATAGTTGTAGTATGTTTCTTGGCTGCAGCCTGCAGGACGATGTCAATGTGATATGCTTGTAATTGTTGCATGGCTTGAGTTGATTTTTTTTTTTTTTTGGTTTCACTATGGGCCTCGTTGTAGAACAAGATGCCTGCTTTAAAACTTATGGAGTTGTCCTTGTATCTGTTTCTTTGGTTTTTCAGACACAGTTTTCATTTCCTCACTACTTCATAGACAAGTGGATTTTAATTAATAAATGCTAGTAGAGAATTGATATGATTAGTGAAAAGTAATTCTGTCAGACAGGCTACTTCATTTTGTGTAGAGGCTTATGAGTCGTGAGATCAGCCAAGGTGCTAGTTAGGTATAGAGGCAGTATTGAAGTTATGAAGTAACATACCATCCAATCAGTATTCTAACTGCGTTAGGATGGCACAAAAAGCTATTAATAGTTAAGTAGGCATCATGCATAGTGTATCTCCACACTTTCAGCTATTGTGCATTAAACATGTTTCTTTTGTCAGTTAATGATCTAATATGTCTTCTTTTAATTCATTGGTTCAGTTTATTTGATTGTTCTGTCCGGTTACAGTTTGGTTAGCCTTATTTTCTTCGTAATAATATATGTTACCTTGTTTATTTATTATTTTGTCGTTTATATGCTGGTACAAATTGTTGCAATAACAAAAACATAGTTTGACTTACTCCGATCTGTACATTTTGTTTATGCAGACTGATTGGGAGGGTGGATACTTCCCTCTCACCCTTCATTTTAGTGAGGATTACCCTAGCAAACCGCCAAAGTGCAAGTTCCCACAGGGTTTCTTCCACCCTAATGTCTATCCTTCAGGAACAGTCTGCCTTTCAATTCTCAATGAAGACAGCGTAAGCATGCCAACCATTATGTACACATGAATGAATGACTTAATAGCAGGGTCTCATGTTATTCCAATTACTATTTGCCAGGGTTGGAGACCAGCTATTACCGTGAAGCAAATTCTAGTGGGAATTCAGGACTTGCTTGATCAGCCAAATCCTGCTGACCCTGCTCAGACTGATGGCTACCACCTTTTTATCCAGGTTTGTCAAATGCAACCTTTTTATTCGTAAAACCTTACTGTATATTGCAAGTTCAGTTTTGTGTTTTTGACAATCTTCTTGGGTTTGCAGGATCCAACTGAATATAAGAGGCGTGTCAGACTGCAGGCTAAGCAGTATCCTGCACTGGTCTGAGAATACTGTCCGTTTAGGGATCCATACTGCACATCCGCATAGTTCTCGCTAGTATCTTGAATGAAAACCAAAATGTAACCTGGGAATTGGGTGCTTTGACGAGTATCTATCCTCATTGTGTGCCAACTGTGTCTGTAAACTGTTTTCTGAACCATTTAATGCGTGTTTTGTGGTACAATGCCAAAACTTTGATTTGTCTGGTGTATCTTTGACAGATCTAATGTGGAGTAACTTATCAAATCCTTACTGTGCATGATGTTTTATTCTACATATTTGCTGGCATGTTTGCCCTTTATGCTGCTCTGCTTTTGCTCAGGCAGTCACTGAAACGTACGGTGATGCTGGGAATATTTTTTATTGTGATAGTATTGGATGAATCAGGATATAGTTTTGGAAGATATAAAACTAATAAACTAGGAATGCTACGTTTTGTCTCTGGGAATTCCATGTGATCTGTCGTATCAAGCGGTGGACAAACTATTGAAAGACAGTCTCAATATGCTAATGTCTAATAAAAAATATTAATTTTAAAAATAATATATTAATATTTAAATGAATTTGTTTTGTTTTTCAACATTGTTTCGATCTCATATATTTTTCTCGAGCAGTTTTGTTTTTTTAACTAACAATGATCTTTGTAGACCTAGGATTTGTTTGTGAGATTCAGAAGAGCTCATGATCTTTGTGGACCCAGGATTTGTTTGTGAGATTTAGAAGAGCTCATTTGATAGATTTGTAATAGATGTATGTGAAAAGATTTTATTTGTTTAAAAAGAGATGATTCTGAGTTAATTTTTTGTGTGCACGTAGTCTAATTTATTTCTGTTGAAGATATTTTATCTTGTGTAAATAAAAAATAAAAATTGTGATTTTTAAATAGAGAGGAAGAGGAAGAGGAGATAAAGGGGAATATGGAATAGGGATAAGGATAGAGAAGAGATACTTTACTCTTTAATTTTCTTCCATCCTCAGGCTTTCATAATTTTATTGATAGTCCCTCCCTCTCAAAATAAAGTGTTGTTCTACCGCTCCGAAGATGTCCCAGATAAAATGTTGTTTTAGCCTTTTCTCTCTCACCGACAGGCAATATCGTCCTTATCCTTTCGTCCTACTCGGTTTCCTCCTCCAAGCCCACGTCCCCGCGTGATCTCCCCTGGCCATCTCCTCTCAGCCACAGTCGAGCTCTCCCAACCTTCGTCTCCTCCCAGCCATAGCCTCCCTATAGCAACTGGCGGCCCAGATCTAACTCTGCCTCTTCCTCCCTTCGCCTATGTCGCTGCTCGATGACGCCATTGGAGCCACCGCCCTGGAGCTCATGGCGAGATGCGCCCGCTGACGCTGGCAAGCTCGGGGCCTCAGATGCGACACCACTGCTTTCAAAGCGCTGCTCCCCGCCGGCTAGTACGGTGACCTCGTCGAGTCCCATCGCTGTGCGTGCTCCCCGTCGTCCTGCCTGCTCTGCCTCACCCCGCTCCTCCCCGTGACCAACGAGCTCGCCTCCTCCTCCTCCTTCGATTTTCCAGAAGCCAAGCCGCCCCAGCGGACGCCTTTGCCGGCCATCGATATTTTTTCCTCGTTTCGCTTTATCCTTTCAAAGGTAATATGGTCTTTTCGTCTTCACACTATTTTGCAGTTTGAATCCTAAAAAGACACTTGAATTGGGACGGAGGGAGTATTAGGGTTTGTTTGAATGGCTCTCGAAGTTTGTCGCACTGTAAGTTTGACGTGTTAAAAGTTTGAATTAAACGATTGTGGCACACCATGAAATTTGGCAAGAAAGTTGTTGCGGCATACCGAAATTTTGGCGTCATAAAGTATGATCACATCTAAATAGTCTTAGTTTTAGTTTTTTTTTACTCTCTGGGTTCTTTAATTGATGTTACTGTTGATTTTTAAATTTTAATTTTAATCATTCGTTTTATTAAAAAATTAATAGATCTCATATATTTTAATATAATTTATCATTAAAGTTATTTAAATTACAACTTAAAATTTTACACATTCAAATAAATTTTTTAATAAAATAAATAGTTAAAATTGATTATAAAAATTAATGATAACATTAATTTACGAAAAGAGGGAGTAAATTGTTATTCGACGTGCAGGTTGCCGGACTGTTTGTAAATGGACTCGCCAATGTCAGTTTTTCTGGGCTCAAAAGTCAATAGCTGTTCCTCAATACGCAGGCCCCCAATAGGCCTTTGATAAGCTCGTTTCGGCCGCGCCGCAAGCACAAACGTCGGTGGAAAAATTAGGGTTTAGCCATGGCGGCGGAGGACCACGCTCCTTGTACGAAGCCCCACGCCGACAAGACGAAGAAGCGGAAGAAGCCCAAGAAGGACAAATGGGGCCAGCCGATCTCCGCCGCCGCCGATGCTGAAGAGCCGTTGGTCGAGCCGGAGCAAGAGCGACCAGCTCCAGCTGAGGACGTCGTAGCGGAGGCGCCTGCGGCGGCGGCGGAGGTCTACGAGCCCAGCAAGGTGGTGGCGAGTGGCTTGCCATACTCGACCACAGAGGCGCAGATCCGGAAGCTGTTCGAGTGGTACGGCCCAATCCAATCGGTGCAGCTCTCCCGCTTCCCCGATTCCGGCCAATTCCGCGGCCTGGCCTTCGTCTGCTTCGAGGTCCCTACCTACCAGGCTTCTGTTTTTCTTACGGAATTGCATTTCAATACACTTCGCAGTATTGATTCCACTCATAAATCATATTGCGTATACTTTTTCGTTCAATTGAAAAGTTATGGGAGCTGTTTCTATAACTGATTGCTTAGCCTTGTTAATTTGGACTGCTCCGCTCCAACGAGTATGACGCTGTTCTTTATAGGAGCATCAGAACTTGAGCCTGCATCGCATATCATTTCATATACGAGGCTGTTAATTGTTGAATAATTAGTTTACAGAACTGAAATTTGGGGATCTTTTTCATCCCATCAGCCTCGGTACTTGCTTCTGTCTGTATGTATACGGGCCGCATAATATTAACCTAGTTATTATTATTGGTTAACAAATGGAATTTTGCAGGCAGATATGGTTTCTACTTGAATTGAGCAAATCTGATATTGTTCCACTCGTTTTTTCTTGCAGTCAGATGAAGATATGACAAAGGCTCTTGAGCTTGACGGATTTAAAATGTAAGCTCGAGGTCATCTATTCACTTATTTTCATCTCCCGACAGCACAGCTGCGAGGGTTATTTTCTAAACAGTTGCATTTTCGGTGCAGTGGCAACAGGTTTATGAAGGTTGAAAGATGCAGAGTAACTGCTGGCTCGAATAAGAAAAGGAAGGCAGAGTTCCAATCTGACCCTGAGAAGTCTGAAGGCTGCCTCTCAGCATATGTTGGGAATCTGTCATGGAAAGTAACAGAAAAGGATTTACAGGATTTCTTCAAATCGTCGAAGATTGCGTCGATAAGATTTGCTGTAGATAAAAGGACCGGAGGTTCCCGTGGCTTCTGCCATGTTGATTTTGAAGACGATGAGTCGCTTGAGAAAGCTGTAGCGATGAACCAGGCTGAGCTGCAGGGCCGACCTGTCAAAATAGCGTATTCAGTTAGTAACAGAGGCTGAACCATCGTGAAATTCTAGGTTTACTCGGTTTTGATCAAGCTTTATTGTCGTTTGAAAGGAGATTTTGGAGTCCAATCCATGGTGCTATTTCTGTCGAATGTACTGTGATTCGTATTACCTTTGTGGGTCTGTCCTATAAAAAGTCTATTTTTAAATTTGATTGACTGTGTTTTTATTTTTTAGTTGACTAAAAATTTATACAAATTTGATAAACTTTAATAATATAAAATTTATATCTTTAAATTTATTATAAAAATATTTTTATAATATATAATTTATGTGTTCATAAAATTTATCAAGTTTTAAAAAATCATTGATCAAAGGGGAAAAACAAAGTACACTCTAGAAATAGACTTGAGACAGAGAGTGTCTGAGTAGATGCGGTATTCACAGATTGAACACTTCTGGAGGCGATGGTTTCAGTCCATTCGAACACAACCCTTTTTTAGAGAGTGATTCGACCACTTGCCTGACACTTGTGCTTCAAAATGAATTGCTATGTTTAATGTTTGTTTTTGCTTCTTTTCGATACTTACTGCTCTGAGAAAGAAAATAAATTGCCGCTTTCTCCCTTGCACTTCTTATTAGATAACGTGCATGATGAAAGTGAAGCTGTACCTGCACCCGATCGTAATCGTTCCGGAAAGAGGTCCTCTCACTTGGATAAGTAAAATCAGAGGAGATACAATGCTTCGAATTTTCTCTATTTTCAACCGCTGGATTGGAAACAGACGGATGAGACGAGTCGCTACAGTAAACCTACAGCGCACGATAAATAATACTTCCTACGCGAGCAGTGTTAATTCACTGTAGGTGTCCTCTGCAATCACTGTAGCTGCAGCTACAGTGCGTTGAATTTTTTTCAGCATTTCAGACAATCCGGATCCGTTCGATCCAGGGTTTCTGTCCGGACACTCGAGGCGTTTACTGACAAGAGCATGTGGGCAGTGAACGAGATGCCCGTGACATGTTATTTACTCCAATGTGACGCAAAAAAAAAAAGTAAAGGCGAGATAAATAAAAGGGTAAATTAACTTAACCTCCGGGCGGCGAGAGATGGAGAGAGAAAAAGCGCGGGAGCGCGAAGCGGATCTTAGACGCAACAGCGGAGAGTAACTTTAATTCATCACCTCGACCCCACGCGTCAGTCGGCGACTCGGCGTCCCCTTCCTCCTCACTCCTCCCGATCCCCAAATCCCCTCGTCCCTTCGTCCTTCGTCATCACTATTGCTCCTGTTCCCAATGGATCACCACCGCCACCAGGGCCAGCCTTCGCCGCCGTCGCCGACGCCGAACTCCGCCGCGGCGGAGTCCTCCAAGTCGCCCACCCCGGCCTCCACGCCCAGCTCGCGGCTCACGTCCGCGCCCACCTCCCGCGCCTCGTCCACGTCGTCGCGCACCTCCGCGCCGTCCTCGGCGGTCTCGCCGGCGTCGCGCACCGTCTACAGCGACCGATTCATCCCCAGCCGCGCCGGATCCAATCTCGCGCTCTTCGACCTCGCCCCCTCGCCCTCCCCGCACGGCGCCGCGACCGCGACCGCCTCCTCCCGACCTGCAACCGCCGCGTCGCCGTACTGCGCGCTCCTCCGCGCGGCACTGTTCGGGTCCGACACGCCCGACAGGGTCGGCTCCTCGGCCAACGCGTGCTCGTCCTCGTCCTCCTCCGCCGCGGCGTCCCCGGTTGGGACACCGGCCACCGGGAATATATTCAGATTCAAGGTGGAGGTGCCCCGGAAAGCGAAGAGAGCGCTCTTTTCCGGCGCTGATGAGGAGGACGCGCTGTACCCCGGCGTGGTCTCGACGAAGGGCGCCGGACCCAGGAAGATCGCGCGGTCGCCTTACAAGGTGAGAAAGGGGCGTTCTTTCCTTACTTAAGGCTTTCTTGATTTGGTTTTGTCGGGTCTCTTATGTTTCTTGATCCCTGCTTCTTTGTATGTATAGATTTGGAGCCTTTCCTCAATTACTTTGTCCCAAAATCCCTTTTATTAAGATAATGGAAAAGTATTCCCGCCTGTGCGTCACCGCACACACCGATTTCAATCCTTACAAAAAATCAGCTCCATAGCTGATAAATAAAAGAAAAGCAAATTAAGATCGTCCCAATATCCCTTAATGGCAAAAAGAAACAGATTTTGAGGAGTGTAGTGTGAAATTCCTGTGCTTTCACTGAACTCCCTCCTTTTAGGTGCTCGATGCGCCAGCATTGCAGGATGACTTCTACATGAACCTTGTGGATTGGTCATCGCATAATGTCCTTGCAGTTGCATTGGGCAACTGTGTATACCTGTGGAATGCGTGCAGCAGCAAGGTGAGCAACCGTGGTCAATCCTTGCAGGTGATCATTTCTGAGGCTTGGGACAGATTATTGACATGTTTATCGGTTTCATTAGGTCACCAAGCTATGCGATTTGGGAATGGATGACAATGTCTGTTCTGTGGGGTGGGCGCAGCAGGGAACTCACCTTGCTGTAGGGACAAATCAAGGCAAAGTTCAGGTAACATTGCACACTTAAATCTTGTATTGTTAATTTGTTATTACTCCCTCCATTTTACATTTTACCAGTATGTTAGCCATCGGTGCAGAGACCAAGAAAACTAACTACGGCTCGCAACTCCCCATGGATTATGCTTCAATTTCACGTAATTACAGTGCTAAATGATGTGCATACATGAAACGACGAATGGAGGCACCACACGATCAAGCCAACAGGCAAAACTGCATGCATATGACGGTAGTTACGAGAGCAGTCCAACAGACGTTGGTTAGCCTGAGGTTCCCAACTGTATCGCACTGGTAAAATGTAGAAAAAATGTTTTGCCTAATATGCCGCTAAAAATGTAGACAGGGAGTATTTGATTACTATTGGAACCGAGGATCGGCGAACGATCGAAATAACACAAAGGAACACGGATAATTTACGACGACGAACGCCGCGAAGCCTCTTGCTTCTGTATCTTGGCTTCTCTATTATTCTTTGCACTCGTTACACAGTGGAACACGAGAGAAGATCTTCACGAGCGACCCATGCCGCAACGGCGACACACAGCGGAACTCTCACTATCTCGGCTCACTGAACAACAAGGAGGTACACGCCTTATATAGCTCGGACGACGTAGGAGCCAAGCAACCGACTCTAGCGACTCTTAACACGCGCACACGTAACTATACGCCAGAATTCCATGCACGACACACCACGGCATTCTGCCTAATCACGCATGCACCTTACTAACTGGGCACCAGATCACACGACACACCACACGCGCTGACCAGGAATGCACCAGGGTCGAGATTACCCAACAAACTCCCCCTAATCTCGACATTGCATCTTCCACCATCATTGGTGTATCGTCGGACATCACAAGGAACTCGTCTTCCTCCTCGTGCTCGCCATTGCCGGAGTTGAAGCTTTTGCTGCCATCGTCATCGCTCTGGTCGTTGCCATGACCTTCGATTTGACACAACCATCCCGCACGCCTCGCCTCCGCAACCATCTTCTCCGACGACACACGCCGTCTTTTTTCCGGCAACACGCCGCATCTTTGGCGATACATGCTGTATTCGGCGACACACGCCGTCGATCGTATCATGCCCAGACAACAAATTTAGGGCCGACGTCTCCTCTGCACCGAGACAAAGACCAACACACGATCCACTTGCCTCAGCACCTTGCGCCACCACGGGCACTGTCGCACATGCCAACACACAGCCAGCGACCTTTGGCGACACACGCCGAGACTTGGAGCTCCACCACACCACGATAGGACCGACAAACGATCCACTACCGTAGTGCCTAGGTGTATCCGATAGCTTCAAGCACGGACCGACACACGGTCCGGCAACCTTGAACACACCACCGTCATGAACGCCGCCTCATGCCGGCCACCCCCGGCACACCTCCGACGACGAGAACAAATCCCATGATTAACCGACTCTAGATACAAATTATTGGAACCGAGGATCGGCGAACGATCAAAAGAACAAAGGAACACGGATAATTTATGACGACGAACGCCGCGGATCCTCTCGCTCCTTTATCTTAGCTTCTCTATTATTCTTTGGACTCGGTACACAGTGAAACACAAAAGGAGACCTTCACGGGCGACCTACGCCTGCCGGGCGACCCATGCTGTAGCGGGGACACACCGGAACTCTCACTATCTCTCGGCTCACTGAACAAGGAGGTACACGCCTTATATAGCCCGAACGACGTAGCAGCCAAGCAACCGACTCTAGCGACTAACACGCGCACACGTAACTCTACGGCAGAATTCTCTCGCATGATCTGCATGATTGGATGCATGCCTTGGTGAACTACTCGCTCCTCCACAGGACTCAGCCAAAACTCCATGCACAGCACACCACGGCCATCTGCCTAATCACGCATGCACCTAACTAACACTGAGCACCAGATCGCATGACGCACCCACACGTGCTGACCAGGAATGCGTCAAGATTACTCAACAATTACATGTTGTTGGATCATCAAATATAGAAGGCAGATTCTACAGTAGACCAAATAAACGTGAGCCATCGATTTGCACGGATGTCGATGTGTAAATGGTTCTTTTACCTCCCAAGAGGTAAAAGCTCTTTCATAATTATTAATTGTTGCAATAGTTACTTTGGAAAGAAATCAATGAGTTATGGAAAGCGAGGCATGCGACAGATAAGGAAACTAAATTCTTCAGTATTAGAAATAAACACATTTGGCAGGATTGGAAAGTTGCATGTATTCTTAATTAGGTAACTATACAGCCGGTGCTCACTTTTTTGTCTACTGGTAACGTGACAGCTGGTGGTCACGTTATCACTCTGCTGTTTATTCACTGTCTAGCAGCTTTGATCAACAAACAAGTGGCGTTCAATATCGTTCTGTCTGCTTCAAACAGCAACAGCCTTGCAGCCCCAAGGCGTCCAGCTCTGCTAGACGAGCACGCTGATTAAACTGAACTTGTTTGTTGATCAATTTTGGTGCTCGTCCAGTGCCGTGAGACGGCCAATAATCAGAGAACAAAAAAATAGACAGCACTAGCTCTGTCATCAACCACGACCCAATCGGCAAGCAATCACAGAAATCGGTAGTTGTTGGGACTCGGGAGATACGGTTTCCATGTAGAATATTATATTTCATATTTTTTCTTTTAAATTCAACGGCTTAGATTGAATCAGTGTTTAACCTCCTAGGAGGTAAGAGAAGAGGAGCCGGTCTACTTTAGCAGGCCTCGTAATAAAATGTTACCTATATCCTTTTAGTACATTGCATTTGAAGCATCAAGAACTTGTCATTTCGTTGCCAGCTATTTAGTAGGCAATGCTTTTTTAAAACATCTGTGATCAGTATGTGGCATTACTTTAATATCCACTGTGACAGTCGACCTTATGGAAAACTTTGATTACCAAAGAACTTTATCGAAATCTTAAATTTCTACGTTTATCCTCTTTTCTTGTGCCCAAAATTCAAAGAATGAAAACTAATAGTCACAATGCTCATATAGATATGGGATGCAACCCGCTGTAAACGGATAAGAACGATGGAAAGCCATTGCATGCGTGTCGGTGTTATTGCATGGAGTTCCTCATTGCTTTCATCAGGCAGTCGTGACAAGAACATTTTTCACTACGATATCCGTGCTCAAGAAGATTATGTTGGCAAACTTAATGGGCACAAATCTGAGGTAATCTGTTATTATCTTCACATGTTATTTTCCAATATATGCGCAACCATTGTATATTTTGATTTTACCATGTTGACTTTTTAATTAATTTATTCCCTACACACATATTTCCAGGTAACCGGACTCAAATGGTCCTATGACAACCGTCAGCTTGCATCTGGTGGAAATGACAACAAAGTAAGATAGCTGTCCTTTTGTCTTTGTCACGCTGGAATGCATTGTTTAAGGAGTTCACAATGTTACTCCTGTGCAAACTAATCTTTTTATCCTTGTCCAGCTCTTTGTATGGAATCCACATTCAGTCAAGCCAGTGCTGAAGTATAGTGAGCACACAGCAGCTGTCAAGGCTCTTGCTTGGTCACCTCATCTACATGGACTTCTTGCATCTGGTGGGGGGACAGCTGATAGATACATAAGGTTTTGGAATACGACCACTAACACACAGTTGAGCCGTATGGATACAGGAAGTCAGGTAATTTTGTAACCTATTAGTTTTTTTTTTCCCGACAATTATCTGCAATCCTGGCTCATATTTCCCTGCTGATTGTACAAAATTGATCATTATTCTAAGGGTCTAGTCATTTACTGAAGCTGAAGTTTTAACTCGCATCTACCAGAATCCACACTTCAATTCTCTATAAAATCCAAAACAGGAAGGAAAAGATATCCTTCAATACCCTGATCTTGCAGTAGATATTATTAGAAGCTTCTTGGTTTCTTAATCTAACTATTTATTTCCTTTCACTTTTGGTTTTCTGTATTTAATGGGGGACAGGGTAGGGTTGAACATGTTGTTTGTGGACAAATACTGATGATATATGAATTCACAGGTATGCAATCTTGCATGGTCAAAGAATGTTAATGAGCTTGTTAGCACTCATGGATATTCTCAGAACCAAATAATTGTGTGGAGATATCCAACAATGTCGAAGGTAGACTACAAGCTTCTGAAGCTTAGTAATAACATGTACCACAATTATCCTCTTATAGTAAATGTATTCAACTTTCCTGTTTGCAGCTTGCCACATTGTCAGGCCATACATGTAGGGTATTGTATCTGGCTTTTTCTCCTGATGGACAGGTCAGTCTTGGTGACTTATTTCCATGTTACTTATGTTCGAGGCACCTTCAGTTTGTTCTCACTGTTTTCCCATATTAATATATCAACAGACTATAGTTACTGGAGCTGGTGATGAAACACTCAGGTTCTGGAACGTGTTCCCCTCTCCGAAGTCCCAGGTACCTGAACAGAAGTACGATTTCATTCCCTTCTGCTTATAACTCAGTTTGTCACAGTTCCTTAGCTCAGCTTGGTTCATGCGTTTATTGCAGAGTTCGGATAGTTTAAGTTGTGTGGGTGCAACATCGTATCCTAGGAGCTACATCCGGTGATACTGAACTGAAGTTTCACCGGGCTAATAAAATTATTGAGGCAAAATGCTGAACGTCATTTGACTTGTAACACTGATGCCACCTGGTCATCAGTCATCAAAGCTAGATGTTTTTTTTTTTTGAGATGCTATGATGCAATTTGGTGAACTCGCTCGCAAATTCAAGCATGGATCCGCGCTGAAAGAGTGTACATATTTATTTTATAGCGTTTTAGGAGTAAGCATCCCGGAAGTTTTGGGCGTTGGCATTGTAGCATTGATGAGAGTACACCCTCCTGCGTTATTCCATTCTGACTTGTGATGAGTGAACCTTTAGATGGAGCTCGTTCTCTCATACTATTGTACTAGCAGTTAATTATTCAAAACATTTATCGCGGCCGTCGCTTCTCACATGTTCACGTTGCGGAAAGTGAGTGCCACCCAAATCGAAACTGGATGACCTGTAAAGTCAGAAGCCATTTTCCCATTTCAGCCGAAGCGCCTCTGGTTTTTTGTTTTTTAAATTGATGTCGTTGTTGATTTTTAATATTAATTTTGATCATTCGAGTTAGAAGTATAAAAAAAACGGAGGGAGTATTTGTGTTTTGGACCTTATACAAACACTGCTACTCCCAGGAAAACTTATTACCCTCTTCTCAAAGTGGTGTCTACCCGATTCAGTCATCGTTCCCTAATTTCCTCACCTACGAACTGCACACTCTCTCTCTCTCTCTCTCTCTCTCTCTCTCTCTCTTCAGAACCGATGTCTGTTGTAGTGTCGTGTTGACCATCAACCATGTTCTGGTCTCTGGTGCATGCAACGGAATCGTCGTCCCTTTCCCTTTCTTTCCACTCTGCTGTCGAAGGACCTTCCACAAATCTGACGAGACGAACAGTGCAACGTCGAACAAAAAGTTACATTGCAGGTGTTCTTCTTCTGGGCCGGCCGGGCGACGACGGGATCAAGAAAGCCCAGAGGAGGAGGAGTAGATAGAAAGAGAGTACGTAGCGTCGAAGCCCGGCAAGGAGGAGAAGAAAAGAGGCGCTGATCCTGATAGGAATGGTTGGAGGAGGAGCGTGGCCATTGGCAATGGCAGGCAGGATCGACGGATGGATAATGGGTGTCGGTGGACCAACCAACCGATGGGGACCCGGGTACGCCCTCCAACAGACGCCTCTCACCAACCGATCAATTATTAATTTCTCCACAAACTTTGGTGCTCCTCCTCCTTCCTCGCGTCTCCGCCAGTCCAGTCCGATCACGGGCAAATAATCGACACGCACGCAGATGCGTCCACGCACAAGAAGCTGACGAACGAACCCTTTCATCAAAAGAGAAGAAAGCAGTCGCGAAATGTATTTGCCTGATTATCTATGGCAGTTGCTGCTTACTCCTGCTACATGGATGAGAAAGTCTTCCAGGATGTTGAGATTGGCAGAGCAAGCAAGGACATATTTTCCAATGCTGAATGAATACATATCAAATCGAACGAACCGTGATTGGGATTAAGGAATTTGGAAGGGACTGCGAGTGGCTACAGATTATGGACTCCATTTGAATTTGAGCGCGTGCGTGCGGCGGCACCGACAGGCTGCGCGCCCACGGCGTCGGTGTCGCGGAACTCCCTTCGATATCACCCGCGTAACCACCACCTCCAGCACGGTAACCTTGCTTGCCCAACCACCGCTCGCCGAGCCGCGTGTCGCCCCGGCCGACGCGTCCGTGGTGCAAGCGAGAATCGGATTCGCAAAACAAGGAAGAAGCAGCGTGCATGGGTCGAGGAGTCCACGTGCAAATATATCTGGAGAGTAGTAGCAGATTTGATTGGCTCTCTCCGACGCAAACCAGTGTAGAGGTCACCGGCATGGAGTAGCAGGATACTCCACTATCCAAGGACAAGGAAATTAAGCACCATTATTTGGTGGCAGAGAAGAGGCACGAAGCTGTTAAAAATTGATCTCCACCTATTTTTTACCAACGGTTTTAATGAATCCTTGACCTAATCGTGCTCTGATCGGAAGCGCCCAATCCATTATGATTGGTGGGCCCTGTCGGCAGCGCCACAATAAATAGAGCTGAGAGGTCGGCCGGGACTCATGACCTAGGTTCGTCCGTACCGCCGCACCCCACCAACATCCCTAAAACCCAATCTGTGAGGGGGCGCTGTGCCGACAGAAAGCACCACCGCCGTCACCGCCATGACGACCGCCGTCACCGAGAGATCGACGATGTCGCCGTCGCTTCTACGGCACTGCCCTCTTCATCGAACAACGCTGCCCTAGAGCAGAGGACCGCACCGACAAAGAGCAGATGGCCGAATCGTCTTTCACGACTCCGACGACCGGATCCGAAGGTATTGACCACCTCCGAATCACAGATCTATTACCAACACAAAACTCTCGAATCTACGCTCTAGACACCGGGAAGAGATTACAACATTGGCATCAAAGCCAAATCTAGGAGTGGATCCCGACGAGTACAAAAAAACTCGTCAGAACCCTACCCGCGAGCAAAGATCCCAATTGTAGCCGTCGGCTACACTGTGGCGGATGCCTAAGGCTCCGCGAAAAAACCGCGAAAAAGAAAGAAAAAAAAGAAAACAGCAGACCCAAAAGAAAGAAAAAAAACCGGCACCCGCGTGCACGGCCACGCGCAC
>BCLF01000002.1:7383642-7450269 GCA_001602275.1 Zoysia japonica | reverse complement strand
GCCTGTGCTGGCGAGGCCCACGCGGAGAGAGAACAGGCGCGCGTGGGCGGCTGCGCGGCTTGGGCGGCGTGATTTTCGCGGAACAGCGCGAGTGGCTGCCGCGCGACGCGCGCGACCGAAACAGAAGCGGCTGGGAGAGTGAGAAAAAATGATTTAGGGTTAGGGATTGGAAGAGGTTCCAATTTTTTTATATCCTTAGAAAAAAAGAGCGTGTCCGTCAGATCTAGATCCAACGGTCTAGATCGTGCGATGGCTAAATGGGCCACATTTGGCCCATGAGAGATTACGAATTTTCGGCCCAAGATCAAGTTGGCTTGTCCGAATTGCAAAAGGTCAATGGGCCAGGCCGAATTTCAATTTCGGCCCAAAAGAAAAGTTTTTCTATTTCTTTTTCCGAGACATTTTTAATTGATTAATTAGGTAATTTTTTACCTAATTAAATCTGTTAAAATTTGAACCAACGTGATAATTTTGACATAACAGAAAAATAAAGTAAATGCTTCTGAAAATTAAAGGAATTTTGTTTTCCGCTGCGTACTTAAAGAAATTATTTTTATTATTAAATTCGAACCAACGGGAGAATTTAATTTTGGAAAAATAGTAATAAATTTCATATAATTATGATATTGTTATTTTCTGATCAACGTTGATAATAACAGTATTATAATTTTTGTAATTGACAGAGGGACTATGCTCCCTTAAAGATGTTCTATGACCTTGAGCATAGAAAATGGACCACAGCCAACAAGAAGTGTATAGCTGTGATAAAGAACACGATTGAGCCTGTAATTGTGGGTTCAATCGCGGAGTGTGACACCGTCATAGAGTACCTTGAAAGAATAAAGAGTCAGTTTACTGGCTCTTCAAAGACATACGTCACACAAGTTATTAAACAACTTGTGATACAAAGGTACTCTGGTGGTAACGGTGGCATTAGAGAGCACATACTGAGAATGAGCAACATGCCATCTAAGCTCAAACCAATGGATCTAGGTCTCAAGGATGCACTCTTTATCCATCTGATTTTTGCATCCTTGCCAAAAGAGTTTGACACTTTATTGTCAACTACAATATGCAACTCGAGTCTTGAGACTTGAAAAAGTGTATAGCAATGTGTGTGCAAGAGGAGGACAGAATTAAAGCTTCACATTGTGATTCTATCAACTATGTGAAGGATAATAAAAGAAAGAACTTCAACAGCTACTCCTCAAAGAACAAAGGAAAAACCCCTGTCCATCAGCCTCAACAGAACAAATTTGCAGTGGACAAAGATCAGTGCCTTCACTGCAAGAAGACGGGACACTACAAGAATGATTGTCCCTCCTATTTAAAGATGATCATGGCGAAGAAAGGTGAGAACATTATTAACTTTATAAATGAATCCCTATATGTGCAATATTCGAAATCCATATGGTGGATTGACTCTGGAACAACTGTTTATGTTGCTAATTCATTGCAGGGATTCCGTTCGACGAGGACTACGCAAAGAAGAGAAAGATGCATTAAAGTTGGAAATGGAGTCCAAGCTAAAGTTGAACCTATTGGCGATCTTTCATTAGAGCTAGCTAATGGATTTATTCTTATACTTAGAGATGTTCTCTATGTACCCTCTCTACAGAGAAATTTGATTAGTGTTTCATGTTTAGATAACGATGGTTATGATTGTCATTTTGGGAATGGCAAGTGTGAAATAATGCTTAATAAAGAATGTGTTGGTCTTGCCATCTTAGAAAATGAGCTTTATTTGCTATCACTATGTGATGATGTGAATTTCGTATGCGATAATGATAACGTTGCGTGCGAGATAAAAGAATCCTCGTCCATGAATGAAAATAGAAAACGAAAAAGAACTCTAGACGAGTTATCGAAATTATGGCACTGTCGTTTAGCCCATATTTCGAGGGGGAGAATAGAAAGACTAGTTAAGAATGATATTCTTCCTCCACTAGAGTTATCAGACTAGAACAATGTCGAGATTGCATTAAAGGAAAATATATAAAGAAAATTAAGAAAGATGCAAAAAGAAGCATAGGAGTTTTACAAATTATCCACACGGATATTTGTGGTCCCTTTTCTGTGAAGAGTATAGATGGTTATGACTCGTTCATAACATTTACGGATGATTACTCCCGATATGGATATATTTATTCAATCAAAGAAAGAAATAAAGTTTTGGATAAATTTAAGATATTTAAGGCTGAAGTTGAAAACCAACACGATTTAAAGATAAAGATAGTCCAATCTGATCGTGGGGGGAGTACTACGGTCGACATACCCTATATGGACAAGTTCCTGGACTTTTTGCAAGGTTTCTACAGGAAAATAGAATAGTGGCCCAGTATTCTACACCGGGCGAACCTCAGCAAAATGGTGTAGCTGAAAGACGCAAACGTACCCTGATGAATATGGTGCGAAGTATGATAAGCTATTTCACATTGCCATTAAGTTTGTGGATGGAGGCGTTAAAAACTGCCACTCATATTCTCAACAGAGTACCCAATAAATCGGTGCCAAAAACACCGTATGAGTTGTGGACAGGCAGAGTTTCCTTGTTAAACCACTTACGAGTGTGGGAGAGCCCAGCTGAGGCTAAAGTATTTAACCCAAACATTGGGAAGCTTATCCAAAACAGTAAGTTGACATTTTATTGGTTACCCAGAAAGGTCAAAAGGTTATCGTTTCTACTGTCCAGACAGACATACAAAGTTTGTAGAAACGAGACATGCTGTCTTCTTAGAGGATGAGATGATGAGGGGAGCATGGTAGCTCGAGAGATTGATCTTGAAGAGAAGCGGGCGTATGCACCTCCTCCGATGATTCAAGAGCCATTCTTTACACTACCTGCTGTCGCTGCACCGACAGTGCGAGATACTGTGGTGCAAGCAGCTGTTATTGTTCCTCCTGTGGCAACAATGAATGAGAATGAGGAACCTGTTTCTCAGGATCCAATAGAACCCATTGCAACAGATGAGGGGGAGCAAGAACAGCCTTAAACAGAAAATGTACAGAATGAAGAGGCCTCGAGGAGGTCTCAAAGAGTAAGAAGATCGGCTATTTCTGATGACTATGAAGTCTATCAGACAGAAGAATTTCAAATGGAGGATAATCTCACCTCATTTGAAGAAGCCATGAGAAGTGAACACTCTTCAAAATAGCTTGAGGCCATGGAAGAAGAAATAAAGTCAATGAAAACTAATAAAGTATGAGACTTAGAAGTAATTCCTAAAGGAGCCAAAACAGTAGGCTGTAAATGGGTCTACAAGACAAAACTCGACTCTAAAGGGAATGTAGAAAGATATAAAGCACGACTTGTGGAAAAAGGCTTTACTCAAAGAGAAGAGATTGATTACAATGAGACTTTTTCTTCGGTCTCATGTAAAGATTCCTTCAGAATCATAATGGCACTAGTGGCTCATTATGATTTAGAGTTACATCAGATGGATGTAAAGACAGCATTTCTTAATAGAGATTTGGAGAAAAATGTTTACATGGCACAACCGAAAAGTTTTATCATGGAAGGAAATAAAACAATGGGATGCCGTCTAAAGAAATCAATTTATGGGTTAAAGCAAGCTTCAAGACAATGGTACTTGAAGTTTGACAGCACGATAAAGAAATCTGGGTTTAAAGAAAATATAGAGGACAACTGTGTTTATTCAAAGTTAAAAGATAGAAAGTTTATCTTTCTAATCCTGTATGTGGATGATATCCTACTAGCTAATAGTGACGTCAGTCTGCTACTGGAGACAAAGAAGGTTTTATCCTCAAACTTTGATACGAAAGATCTCGGTGAAGCTTCATTCGTTCTGGGAATAAAAATTCACCGAGATAGAAACAAAGGGGTATTGGGACTGTCATAAAAAACATACATAGAGAAAGTTTTAAAGAAATATGGTATGCATAAATGTAGTCTATCACCTGCACCTATAGTCAAGGGCGACAGATATGGGGATTTTCAATGCCCCAGAAACCAATATGAGATCGATCAAATGAAAGCGGTTCCATATGCTTCAGCTGTCGAAAGTTTACAGTATGCTCAAGTATGTACACGCCCTGACTTAGCATTTGTTACCAGATTACTTGACAGATTACAAAGCAATCCTGGAATAGAGCATTGGAAATTGATAAAGAAAGTCTTGCGTTATTTGAAAGGAACAAAAGGCCATGATGACATACAGAAAATCAGATTCACTCCATATAGTGGGGTACACAGATTCTGATTATGCGGGAGATGATAGAAAGTCTATATCCGGATATGTGTTTACTCTCGCTGGAGAAGCTATTTCGTGGAAAAGCTCAAAGCAAACCGTCCTTACATCGTATACAATGTATGCCGAGTTTGTAGCATGTTATGAGGCTACGGGGCAGATGAACTGGTTTAAAAAGTTCATACCCGGTTTAAAAGTGATTGACGACATCTATAGACCACTTAAATTGTACTGCGATAACAAACCCGCAGTAACGTATGCACACAACAATAAATCAAGTGGTGCTGCCAAACACATTGACATAAAGTACTATGTTGTGAAAGATAAAGTTCGGGATCAAATAATAAGTCTTGAGCATATAAACACCGCAAAGATGCTAGCGGATCTGCTTACTAAAGGCTTACCACCCAAAGTATTTATTGAACATGTTGCCGGCATGGGTTTAAGGGAAAGCCTGTGATTACTGAACTAAAAGATGGCCCAAAATATATAGTAACTATTTCAGAACAGAAAAATGTATTGTAGCTGTTAAGTCTATCGGCGATTGATCGTGACGATGAGACAGTTCTATGCATTAATCTGTAATGAAATGAGTGAAGTTAAAAAGTAATAAAGATAAAAGTATAAAGTGAGATCAAGGGAGAGAATGTTAAAAATTGATCTCCACCCATTTTAGCCCAACGGTCTTAATAGGGCCTTGATCTAATCGCGCACTGATCGGAGGCGCACAGCCCATTATGGCTGGTGAGCCCCTGTCGCTAGTGCCACAATAAATAGAGGTGAGGGGCCGGCCGGGACTCATGACCTAGGTTCGTCCGTACCGCCGCACCCCACCAACATCCCTAAAACTCGATCTGTAAGGGGGCGCTGTGCCGACGGGAAGCACCACCGCCGTCACCACCACGATGACCGCCGTCACCGGGAGATCGACGACGTCGCCGTCACTTCTACGCCACTGCCCTCTCCATCGAATGACGCTGGCCTAGAGCAGAGGACCGCACCGACAAAGGGCAGATGGCCAGATCGTCTTCCACGACTCCGACGACCGGATCCGAAGGTATTGACCACCTCCGAACCACAGATCTATTACCGACACGAAACTCTCGGATCTACGCTCCTAGACACCGAAAAAAGATTACAACAGAAGCAAGTCAAGACTGTTGCAGAGCTGCATGCAGGCTTGGTTTGAATTACTCTGTTCATCCATGCAGTCGCTACAATCTAATATTTCCTGCTCAATTTCCATAATTAGCTAACGACAAGTAGATCAAGCCAAGTCCTAAGCTAGAAGCATTAAACAACAGGGATAAAAAAAAAAGAAAGGAACCCATGATACATGCGAAGCTATACTAGAGCTGTCGACTGAGCGAGCAACCACCTTGAGTACGTTCTACCCCGGCCCCTTGGAAACCAAACTCATTTGTGCACTGCAACAACTCGATCGATCGGTAGCTAGACCTTTTCCCAGCTGATTTCTCTTCGGGCACGCTTAGATTCCAAAGCTTCACCGTACTCCACTCCCACCCTCTTCTGATCTTCTCCCTCACCGGCCTTGCAGTTCAACCTGATGCTTTCGACCAGGTCCAGGCCTCGGCTAATACTGCAGTCGTGCCGCCTTTCGCCTTGCCGTTGCCCCCCGGCTTAGGAACCCTCGAAAAGACCCCTCACCGCCTGCTTTGTGACCTTGCTAACTAACTCCTCATTAAGCCCCTTCTTCCTCTCCCCTCACCGGCTGCTTTGTGTCGCTTGCTCCATTACCTAATTAAGCTGGTTGGCATCGCCGCGCAAGCCCACACCAGCGAGAGCAGCACCGTACCAACCTTCCTCCCTTACAGACCCAAGAAAAGCTAGCGATCCTCTCCTCTCTATTAGGTGCGTGCGTCCAAGGAGCTAGCTAGCACCGTGATATAGATACTAGCGAGTAATCACCATCAGGGTGATTATCGATCGATCGATCGATCGGTATATGCAGGGCGGTGGTGATCAAGAAGGAGGGAATTTGGCCATGGACATGGGCGTCGGGTTCACCGGCGGCGCCGAGTGCTCGTCGTCTTCGGCGACGGTGGCTGTAGCGGCAGCCGCTGCGGCCGCGGCCGAGGCGGAGGAGCGGCAGCTGATCAAGGGGGAGATAGCGGTGCACTCGCTGTGCGAGCAGCTGGTGGCGGCGCACGTTGGGTGCCTGCGCGTGGCCACGCCCATCGACCACCTCCCCCTCATCGACGCGCAGCTCTCGCAGTCCACCGGGATCCTCCACTCCTACGCCGCGCACCACCGCTCCTTCCTCTCCGCGCACGACAAGCACGACCTCGACTCCTTCCTTGTACGTAATTAACGCTAGATGGCCAAATTGATTGTAATTCTCATCTAGGTTAGCAGTTTCACAGATTAGATTGCACCGATCCACCAACAGAGACCGATCTAACTCTTCCTCTTAATTCATGCACGGTGATGCAGGCGCAGTACCTCATGCTGCTGTGCTCGTTCCGGGAGCAACTGCAGCAGCACGTCCGGGTGCACGCCGTGGAGGCCGTCATGGCGTGCCGCGAGATCGAGCAGTCCCTGCAGGACTTAACCGGTAAGACACTGACATAGGAGTTTTTTTTTTTGAAAAGAAATAAAATAGGAGTATTTGGATGCACTTTAATTTGGCGCGCACTCTTTTTTTTTTGTTGCACTTTTCTTTGGATGGCTTTGCACCAAATGAAGGCGTTGTTTTTCTCAAGATTTGGTGCCGCTTTCTTGTTCCTGCTAGTGGTTAGTTTGAGAATATTAGGTGATTCCCTAGAGGAGGATGCATGAGAATATTACACACAAAAACTAATAGGCAAATAAATAAACTAGAGAGGTTGCAATCCTTTTACCAGTGAGGTTCATAATAAGAAATAAATAAATTTAGCTCAGGAAACCATTTGATGAACAGATGATACAATTGGTATGTGTGAATAGTTTAGCATGTCTGGTGCATATGCGCTACAATATTTCTGTTGGTCTTTGCACACCATTCTTTCAGACGAGTTGAGTATCTGTATGGTAATTTCAACGACTCTTATCTACTAATTGGTAGTTCGAAATGGCATGTATCAAATTAATACTATAGACAACATTTTCTACCGTTGTGAACAATTTTACATATTGAGACCAGATGAAATATTCCTAATTCATCGATCGAAATCTAGCGCGCATACTTTTTGAGTGGCCATGCACAATATTGCCGGTACAGTTGTCCGGCCATGAAGCTAGCATGCACGCCCACGTTCCATTCCTGCTTGTCTCTCGTCCTCCACATACGTCCAAATGAGCCTTAATGCATGGCTCCGTGCTTGTTCGTGCACTCGCTGACTGGTGCTTGTACGGTCGAGCAATTTCCTCGTTTACAGCTCGCTGATTAATTCAGTGATGGATGTGCAGGCGCGACGCTGGAGGAGGGGACGGGGGCGACCATGTCGGAGGACGAGGACGAGCCGCCGATCATGGAAGCGGCGATGGATATGGGCACGGACGCTCACAGCATGATGGGGTTCGGCCCGCTCATCCCTACCGACTCCGAGCGGTCGCTCATGGAGAGGGTCAGGCAGGAGCTCAAGATCGAGCTCAAGCAGGTATATTATCCCATTCCTAGTCAAATCTTCAGTATATTTCATCGTGTATAAACGTCACCGTCAGATTCGTTATCTTCTGTGTTCACCGTGAGGATGCGAGCTGGATCAGAGTGATGTCATTTCAAATTTCAACGTTACTGCAGGGTTTCAAGTCAAGAATCGAGGATGTGAGAGAAGAAATTCTGAGGAAAAGGAGGGCGGGGAAGCTGCCGGGGGACACCACCAGCATCCTCAAAGAATGGTGGCAGCAACACGCCAAGTGGCCATACCCCACGGTGAGTACATTGTACCTATCACGCATGCGTGCAAGAGTGCAACCAGCCATCTACTACCATACTGCCATGTCGCGCGCCCTTCTTAGCTGTTCTCCATCCTCATTCGAGCGGCTGGCTGGTACAGGAAGACGATAAAGCCAAGCTTGTTGAAGAGACTGGACTGCAGCTGAAACAAATCAACAACTGGTTCATCAATCAAAGGAAAAGAAATTGGCATGGCTCTCAGACGACAACCCTTAAATCAAAGCGTAAAAGGTGAGCAATGGCATCGCTAATAACGACTACACCCCCTGGATCTAATAATTCAGCTCGTGATCTCTACACGTTCTGACACGACGGGTTTCTTTTGACATGATTTATGCAGGTGATGAGAGCCGAAAAAGATACACACCTGACGCATACCAACTAGCTAATCAAAGAAAAATAAGAGGATCGATTGAAGATTGATTCCACTGTATATCTATAGTCATTAGTCAGAGGTGACACATTGATGACACATAAGAATACTAGTCTGACCACTGGCATATTTCTTTTGTTGTGAGCTAATTTTGAGCTGATTTGCTCAAAAAGCATATTATTCTTGTTATTATTAAGTAGTACTCCATGATATAGTCTCACTTTGTCCCGAGGGTGCGTGCATAATCTGATTATGAGTTCATTTTCTGTACACATACAAGTCCATCGTCAAAATTTGCATTCATTCTGTTTGAATACGGTGCAAGCAACCTCAACTTTCCAATAATCTGTTTCTGAAAATATGCAGTGGACAATCAGATTCATATACAGCTGTTTTTGAAGCTTTCAACGGCTTCTTGATGGAATGGAATCTATATCCCTGTGGGCCTCTCGCAACAATTAGGTACACCAGATTGAAATTGGACAATTGGGCGAGATTAATTGAACAATTAGACCTAACCAGAGGAAATTATTTAGGTTGGAACTAGCAATCGTTTCATGATACTCCTAAAATTTCCGGCTATAGGCAACAGGCCTCTTCTCGTAAAGAAACAATAACCACGCTTCTGATTCGTGCCTGGAACCGCAATCTTGTTGAAAGAGGGGGAAAAATACACGCTCATATAAGAAATCATTGTTTCAATAAATAATTTCCATGCAACTGGTCAATATATTCCCAAATCAATGAATGCTGGGTATCTACGTCTCAACGTACGACAAACTCCGTTGAGACCTCGCTATCTGGGAATCATACTCTGCCCTCTGGTTTCCCGATAATTGTATTGGGAGGGAAAAAAAAAGAGATCAGAATCGAAAACACCGATATGCACAGTTCACGGGTTGCTGTCTGTCTATTCATCATGTCTTACTATAAGAAGTATGAAAGGCAATAAGTAATTGGTAATCATAAAATAAAATCAACAATGTTGAGGATTAACATGACTCGGATACGCTCAAAATAGGTGCCAGCAATCTCCATGAACAACGTTATCATATCAAATCCGAATACAGCTTTCCCGATCCTGACTTGCAGACTCATTGTTCCTCCTTATTAGAAGTCACAATTCCCTGAAGATTTCGTATAAACAAATACGTGTCGTTTACCAGTTACCACCCAAAGCAGTGAGAGTGTCTCCATATCACCTATTAACACTACAACAGTCCTACTGTTTACATGATCACAATATTTTGGTTGCCCAGCGAAGGCATCTCTCCAATTATGTTGTGCTCTTTACTTGCCACGGTAACCCTGTGGAGGGTAGGAACCGTCTGGTGGAGGGTAGGAACCTTGTGATGTGGGGTAGGAACCCTGTGCCAGGTAACCAGGCGGAGGGTAGGCACCACCCTGGGGGTAACCTTGTGCAGGGTAACCCGCAGGGGGATATCCTTGGGCAGGAGGAGCTGGATAGCCACCATAAGGCTGCCCATATGCTGGCTGTGGTGCATATCCAGCAGGAGGCGGGATTGGTTGGTCGATGCGTGACATTTGCTGCACTGGAGGAACTGCCATAGGCTGTGGGCCAAATTTCCCATCCCTCTTATCCATTTCAACTTTGTGTTGTGTCTGCATTTGCATTCAAATGAATGCCATAAAATGGATATGCAATTAGTCAGAAAAATTGGTCACTGGATAAGTAAGGTTCAAAATATGAATCGGTGTGTATTTACCTGCATACAGGCACAAACCCTGTAAACAAGGTGGCATAGAGTATCAGAACTAGAAACTGTGTTATAAACATGAGAAAGAATGCAGTTAAAGAAGGCTTACGTCCAGTAGACCACATCAGACATGCAGGAAAGGATTTGGGAAGCCTCTGAAAGTTCCTCACTCCCCACAATAGCTGCAACTATAGAGAAAATGCAAGCAACTTGTTGAAGGCATACCATAAAGCCCTGCAATAAAAGTTGGTAATTAGTATTACCGATAAAATCAAAACAGAACATGAAACCAGTTTGGGTCAGAAAAAGCAAAGATAGAAGGGCAGTAAAGTACAATGATGCAGTTATCGCACTGGGTTGTCTGTATGTTGAATTCATCTTGCAGCAAGAAGCGGGTTGACGCAACTGAATTGCCAAAGCAAAGGAAAACCTGAAAATATAGCATAACAGCATAAGTAACAGGACAATATGCATAGGTAACAGGAAAAATCATACGGAGACCTGACTCTGAGAAGAGTAGCGCTTTACATCAGCATTTTCAAATTGTATGTTAAAAACAATCTATGGATCAAATAGCTCAAAAACCAAAGCTGGGTAACAAATCTAACTCAAGCTGTCAAGCATAACTGACATGCATGACCTCTTAAGCCTGATAGATTGTTTCCAGGTGAAATATAAAATAATAGTATACCGAGGTATCCAAATATGAAAAATCAATTAGAGCAGCACTGAAGTATAGGTTGTTATATGAGCCATCAATTACAATATCCACAATAGAACTATTAATTATATCACATAAAGAGGTCAAGAGCATCCATGTCACATGATTAAGTGAACTTAAAAAAAAAAAGAATGGGCCACATACCTCAGTTGCAAGACAGAATTCTGGACATCGGCTTTCACCGCACTTTCCACTACATGGCATATAGCCAGCACAACATACATATCTACAATATATAGGCATTTGATGGGAAATAAGCGGGGGATTAAACAAAAGTTTCCGGTTGCAGTAATCATAAAAAGAACTAAACAATAGAAATCAAGTTACCTCGACATGTCACCATATAGAGCTCTTTTGCGAAGCATGTACGACACGCATGGTCCACTGAACAGAAAGAGGAAATGCAGAATTTTAACAAATGGGAAAAATCCATATATAATATTTTGATATGCAAACCCAGCATATCTGATGCCATCACATAAAGTACATGATAGTTGACACCAAACACTAGAACAGAACTGTACAAACTGATGAAATGTACTCTTCACTTCAAAATATACAATGTTTTGAAAATCCTAAAACCATTTCGAAGTAAATTACATTCTTCCTTTTAAAAATACAATGTTTTGGAACAAAATAAAGTAATGAAGGAACACAATGGTCGGGAATGAAATTGGAGACACAGAAAGAAGAGTATCAGCTAAGATTCAAAGCAGAAGTAAAATACAGCATCCTCTTTCAGTGCTCTTGGCCCAAATTATCTGCTGTGCTGGTAATACGGGATGCAGCTGGACAATTTTCCTGTACCTACTATTGATGATTTCTACAATAACTAGCTGTGGACAGCGTTATGAACCTAACGTGATTCCTATATATAGATCGCTGCTGCATAGGCCGATTCAAGCAATATATGAATAAAATAGGAGCACAGCAACCAGGTTCACTGCACAATGCTTAGAGCATTCAGCGAACGCTCAATTTAGGCTTTGTTTACAAGCACTAGTATATACTAGTAGTAACTAAACAGCACAAACGCACAATGCAGAATCCACATAGAATTACCATACGATGACTAAAATCTCCTAACAAACCCCTAAATATATAGAAATGTAGAACGATGCAACTATGCGCAGATCTACGAGACACAGGGGAGTTGTAAACTGAAAAACCGCGGACAAGGAGATCGGCAGGGGATCGGTCGCTCACCACCACAGCGCGAGGCAGCAGTCTGCAACAACAGCGATTCAACGACCAAAATCCCATCAGAACTCAAATCCCCCGGCGGAGATCACAGGGAAATAAAATGAGAGGGGTGAATGCTTACAGGGGAAGTCGGCCTGGATGGCGTTGGTGAGGTCGGTGTGCCAGAGGTTGCGGTAGCTCTGGCGGAGCTGCATCTTGTCGAGCTGCGCCTGCGACGCCATGGCCGCCGCACCGAGAGGTCGTCGCCGACGGGCTCGGAGGCGGTGCGGATTGGGCGTGCGCGGACCGGCGGCGTGTGTGGCGCACGGACACGGTTGGGTCGCGACGACGACTGACTAGTAGTGAGTGGAACGGGGATCCCACTCAAACCAGAGCCAAAGCGATGATGGCGTGGGTCAACTTTGGTGGGTCGCGCTCGAGGCCAGTTTGATGTTTTTTAATGATTTTATCATACGCCCAAAGCAGCTTTTGTCCCCTTTTTATATTTTGTTTTTATAAACCTCGGAGCAGCGGAGTGGTGGTGTGGATCCTAGTGAGAGTTGGATGCATGTGTGCGGTTGGGCTGGGCCCAATGGTCTGCTCCAGCAGATTGGGCCCAAAAGGATGATGCCGCGCCTGGCCGTACCGCGCCGACGCGGGAGCTCGCGTGACCGCTCGTTCAGCTCCGTGCTACGAGCTGCACCGTGTGGCTCGTTTTCACGCTGTTACGGGCTGCGGCAGATTTCATTATCGATCCATAAACGATCCGCCGGACGGACGGACGAGTCCTCGACACGCCACGTTTTCACCGTGCATCGCATCCAGCACGGGCCGTGGAAGTGGCAAGAGGGTCGATGTGCGTACTGGCCAACGGACGGGAAGGGTGTCTTCAACAACGTCAAAAGATAAAGATGTGACAAAAAAAAAAGGCGATATAGATGCGACACAAGCCGCACTTGCGTTTAGAAACCCAGCCGGGGTGGCGTTGGCTTCGCGTTATCCGCTTTGTCACGCACCATTTGTCTTTTTGACGATGGTGAAATATCTGGGCTGCCTGTAATGCGTAACAGCAATTCTATTGTTTGTTTTTGTTGGGAGGATCTACTAGCTGCACTGGTAGCAGGGGAAGTCAGTATCGTAACTTTATACAACTGAGTAGCTGCAACCAACATCTCGTCTGCGTATCGAACCGAACGTCCACTTTGTCTGCCTTCAATTCCACTGCAACTCTGCAAGTGCTGCATGAAGCAAAAACATTAGTACTGGTGAGATGGTGGTTGAGCTCAGCCAGATGAGATCGACGTGCAACAGCAGCAAGAGGGTTCACGGGAGCATTCATTTGACAGCATGGCAGTCCATTCGCATCAGCATTCAGAGCTGAGGGCCATTCTCTAGCTACCGTATCGAGTCTGGGAAATCAGCAAACGCTGATATTTGGTCCGCAGACTATCTTGGCAATTCACAACTTCAGTCCAACCGCGATTATCTTGGCAATTCACAATCAGACCGAACGAGAGCCTGGAAACTGTCTTGAGTCAGCAGAAGAACGCTAATAATAGTCTGAAGCGAAACCTAACTCGGTCGTGAGCGTAGAAACACCTTCCGTTCCTTCATGATCGATGGGTTTCAGATGAACAATAGGGAAATCTAAAATAAACTACATTCCGACGTGCTCCATGATCGATCGGTGTGTTTGTCAAACAAGAAACGGATCAGCGGTGCCGTCGTCGATCAGTCGATCGAGCAACCCAGCATTTTATAATCCCAACAGGCACGTTGATTCGAACAGAATCGTGACGATTAATAGCAGCCACAGAGCGAGGCGAGGCGAGGCGAGGCGGCCGGTAACGGTTGCCGCGCGCATGCCGCGGCCGGCGGCCCCACATGGCGGCCCTGCGGGGATCCTTCCCCAGCATGTGATCAAGTAGGCTGTCCGCCGCGCCGGCCATGAATCTTGCTTAGCTTACCTGCTCGTGTCCATCGGATCGGAGCACATGACCTCCATGTGTTCCCTACTACGGCGCGCGCTCATTTGTCGTGCGCTATCAGAGAACTAAACCGTTTACGGTAAAGTTTCTGCCAGACTCGTGACGATTGATCGGATTGGACGGTCCGTCTGTCTCCCCTGGCACGAGAACCACGTTTTTTCCTTTTTTCTTTTTTTTGGGGTGAGAATAGAAGTACGAGAACCACGATTATGGCGGGCGAGGCCGATGCGAGGAAGGGAGAAGCTTCTCCGCGCAGCCGCTGACGCTGCGGCGTCGTGGCCACCAACGGCAGGCACCTCCCGCCCGTCTCCGCGAGCGCTGGCGTAGTGGCGTAGCCGTGGGGTCGCACCGGTCAAATCTCCCGGTCTGACACACCCTCCCTCGGCCGTCGGCACAAGAACACAACAACAGGATCCCGAGTTCGCGCAGCCGTCGGCCCCGACCCAACTCGACTCTGACGTCGCCGGCTCCGACCGAATCCACTCTTCCCCCAAAACCCGCAGCCGCCACCACACCAAACCAGCCTGCACTGCTTATCCGTAGCATAGCAGCGTGCTGTGATCGACTGCCAACCGGAATCCTTTTCGACTCAGACCGTCCGCCACAGGGAACCATGGAGAAGAAGCTCCCGCTCGCGCTCCCGCTGGTGCACCACGAGCGGCTGTGGGCGCGGCCGTGGCGGTGGGCGAAGACGGCGTTCTTCATCGCGGCCATGCTGGCGTCGCTGCTCCTCGTCTGCGCGCCGCCGCCGCTCGTCGTCCTGCTCGACCTCCTCCTCCCGCCCGCGCTCCTCCACAGCTTCCTTCGCGCGCAACCGCAATCGCAACAGCTCCCCGCCTCCGTCTCCTTCGCCTCTTCCCTCCTCGACCAGGCCAGGGCGTTCCGCTTCGGCTCCTCGCTCGTCGACCTCCCCGCCGTCTCCGCCGCGCGGTCCCTCCTCATCCTCTGCGCGTACACGGCGTGCGGAGGCGGCGCGGCGTACATGTGGGTCGCCGTGGCGTGCAGCGTCGGCTCCGGATGCTACGTCGTCGCCAAGGCCGTCGCGGTGTTCTGCGGCGCCGGCGCTGGACTCCAGCTGCAGGGCAAGGGCCAGGTCGTCGCCGTCGAGGCCATGTTCCTCGTGTCGCTCGCGCTCGCCGCGGCGCACCTCGCCATGGCGTACCGCGCGAGCTGCCGCCAGCGACGACGCCTGCTCGTCTACAGAATCGACGTCGAAGCGGTGAGTTCTCCTCCCTATCCACCGTTTACAAATTCTCGCTTTACGATTCGTATTTTCGGGAGTGATAAAAGACGGTTCTTGAGAATAATCCTGGCACTTGCCGCGGCATGGCCACCAGCTAGCCTGTCGGATAATCGGATGCCCTCCATGAAATCTGCTTTCGCCGGCCATATATTGCTCTAGAACAACCTGAATTCATCGATGATCGATCGATTTGTTCATGTTGTCCATATAGTAGCTTTGACAGCACACTGTTGCATTACTTTTCCATTACCACTGCAACTGCCAGTGGTCTTTGAGTGACAGACGCAGTCAAATCTCAACAACTGTCTTAGAATTCGCGGTGAAAGTAACCTGAACATGGTTTCTCCATTATACCGATCAGGACAGGCATCACGACCTGTCTAGAAACATCTAGAAACCAGCAAACATCCGTGAACAAGGAACACAACTGACATCACAACTGCACAATTTTGGCACGTCAGTGTCGAGGTAGCGCCTTGATGGTTGTGTTTGGCGTGACCGGCTAGAGCTGGAGAATCTCCTAGGCTTCTTCAAATTTTACGGCTAGCTGTCACGAAAATGAGCTGAAGCTTTTGGCAGGTTTCAGCCTGAAAATTCTTAGCACGTGATCGTAAAAAACTCGCTTCAGTCATTTTTTTTATTACTTCTTTTAGAACAAGAAGAAGAAGGAGGAGGAAACAGGACACTTTTACTAAAAAGTCTAAGGCCTATTTGGAACGCAGGAACGAAAAATCGTAGGAATAGAAAAAGTATAAGAATATGATAAAATTGCATGTGTAAAACAGATGAATGAAAAACGTAAAAAATTGTCAAAGTTGATGTTTGGATGAGCACAGGAAAAATAAAGGAATTTTAGAGGTGAAGGATTGAATTAGTATTGCCTATCTGTCCTATTAAGCTTAAGGACAACTTATGCTCCTTGTTTAATGATAGGCAAGCTTCTGTACACACGTGATCTGCATTGGAATTCAGCAAAGAAAAGAAAAAAGAGGTTGGAGTGTATGGAAAGTTTCCTCCATTTTTCCTATAGAACGGGCAACATAGAAAATTTTTCTTTGTTTTTCCTATGGACATTTTCTATGTTCCAAAGGAGTGAATAGTATTCCAATCCATAAAAATAGGATTTTTTTCATTTTTCCTCTAAAATTCCTTCAATCCAAAGGAGCCCTAAACCTTGATACCATTTCTGCAGGTTCGACTAAAGGGCGGCCAAACCCCCAAGGGACTGAAGCAAAGCATGGTCTAACGCTCACAGCCTCACAGTTGGGTGGCAGGTCTCCTGCTCCTTCCGGCCCCAAATTTTGGTTCGAGAAAGTTTGTGCACGGATCGACACGACCGTGCACGTACTCTCAAACTGTGCCGATTGAGCGGAGTGTAAATATAGAAAACGTGTGTGCTTCGGCCTCCTGCAAAACGGGATGAGCCGCGCCGCAGATATGCTCGTTGGCGTTCTGTTCTCTCCGAGTCCTTGGGTTTTATGGCGGATTAGTAGTGTCATCGTCCATGTAAACACCGGCCTGAAATTGTGAATACTTGTCACGTGCAGGTAAAGGTGACAGTGGGGGGTTTTTTTGGGCAAGCGTGCATGAAAGCATGATATGCACATATTTCAACAAATTAAATAAGTTCAACGCTCAAGCCCCAATTAGTTTTTGAATCATTCTCTTGCCTGACACTCGGAACTTTCTTTTCAGCTCGGTCGGAAATTTCATATCAGCGGGTCAGTGACGCACCTGACTTGATGATTATTAAAAAGGCGTTTCCCGTGAGTCAACGGAAAAGAACGAGTTTTCCATGTGCCAGGTAATACAGTACCCGGGCACCTGACCAAGGACAAAGAGAATGGAATACTTTTGACTTGTCACTTCTAGAAGACCGGGATTCTGCGGAGAATATGGAGCGCAAATTAGGAAATTACTGCTTAGTGCTATCTCTGTGTATTCTTGTCTCAGTAGAAGTTTAGTTTTAGGTTTTGTTAACTAACGCTATAACTGATGCTTTTTACAGTTTTGATTAAATTTAAAAACTTAGTATTTATACTTTTAAATTCATTAAAATAAATACTTTTGTAATATATATATATAAATTATATTATTAAAATTAATTAAAGTTATTTTTAAAAAAATATTGATTAAAGTCGTAGTCAACAAAAATTAAAAATAAACTTTTATCAAGTCGGAGGGAGTCCTAGACGCTGTGATTGGGCTGAGTCGTGCATGTACTCGTTATTTACCAGCAATAGTGGACCGGTTTCCTAAAAAAAACGAAAGCACTAGGAAAAAAGTTTCAGGTTCCAGTAACAAAAGAAATCAGGAGTCTGCGCCGTTTTGAGTCATCACTTCGATGTTAATCAGAAGCCGAGAATTTCCGGCCCAAACCCAGTTATCCTGCCGGCCCAACTTATGACGTTAGTTAATCGGATCTGAATCGGCCCGAGACCAGTAATTGGATACAGATATACACAGTCGCATTCCTACAGTGAAGTGAGCTCGACCATGACTAACCGGAACAGATGAAATAATATTAACATAAAAATCGCTGTACAAAACGATCCAAGGTTGGAACTCATGCAATCTTTCCATTATGAAAATGCATATGAGATTAACTTGTGTTGCCAATAGTTAGGGAGACATATCATCAGTTGACTTAATTGCAAAAAAAAAAAGGATAGATGGGAAACTGATAAAACAAGCTGTTCCAATCGCAGTCGTGTTTCGAGTTACCGAGAAATAAATATGTGCATTTGATCCTGCTAACATTGGCTTGTATTGGACATCCCACCCGTCGGCAGCCTGTCGTCGGCGCGAAACGTGACCAAATGCAGGGCGCGCGCGCGCGCGGCGCAGCAACCACCGCTAGTAGCCACTAGCTCGCCAAGTTGTGGTTGGCGAGCTAGCTCCAGAGACAAAGCCAGCGAAGGCAGCTAGGCCCGGTGTAGCTTGAAAGGCGCGGTGCCGGCGAGTGTCCCCCAGGGCTCGCACAGGCATCATGGATGCCAGTAGCATGTGATCCATCCATCGCTTCCCGCGGCGCGCGAATGCTGAGGCGTCCTGCTGGCTGCCGCCAGCCCACACACACACACACACACACACTGTGCGTGCGTCGCGGCGCCGGCTGGCCTCCATTGTTTGTGCGTCTCTGGCCGATGGATGGATGGCGACGCCTTATCGGTCCGATCCAACAAGCACGCGCGCGTGCGGGTCTTTATATCTCCTGCGAGTACACATGCATGTACCTCGTCGGTGCCGACGACGCACTGTAGTACAGATGCAAAGGCCGGGCGCGTCGTCGTCGTCGACTCGTCGTCGAGCGAGGACCTGCTGCTGCTGCTATATCGTAGTACTACTAGCTTGGTCGTCACGGATAACAAAAGGGCAGGCAAGTGCAAACGAACGGTACCTGCATGGTGGAAAACATGAGCACACCAGGCCACCAGCTGCTTGGAACGACCGAACCCAGGACGATCAAGCGAGTGAGCGCGCCTGCTAGTAGCTGATTGGCTGATACGACTTTCGGGGTCGACAGCTGACCTAGTCGGAGGTGTGCGAGCTAGGTCGGTCGCGGCGGTCCGCGCACTCCGGCGACGACTTGCGCGCGGGCGCGGCGTTTAATCAGTTTCGCTAGCTACGCCTTTGAACGGAACAGGATTCGCGCAGACATTTCAGCCGAGACTGCCGCGAGCGCGTCCGTCAAACGCGCGACTCCGTCGCGCCTCCCGGTCGCCGTCTCCGGCCCCGCCTCGATCGATCGATCGAACGACTTGCTAGCTGCGCGCGGTGCCGCCCAGGATCGACGGGGGCGTCGTGACCGGCAGGATAACGAGTTGTCATGACTCGATCGATCGACCCAGTATTACTTAGTTCGTGAATTAGCGGCGGCGTCGTCGTCGTCGTCGTCGTCGTCTCCGATCCCAGCTTGTTGGGGGCGCGCGAGCCGCTAGCTACTAGGCCCCCGCTACCGCTACGACGACGACGTCGACGTGAAGAAAATTCAGCGGCGCGCGCGAGTTGATCCTTAATCTGGGAGGAAAATTAAAGGAGCAATCGATCGGTTGATGTAGACAGGCTCGATTTTCTACCATCTTCAATGATTAAGGGGGTCAAGCTTTCATACTTGAGTAGTACAACGTAGTAATCTGGAAGATGACTACTAGCTAGCTAGGTAGACTTCCGCATGACTGGCTAGACGACCTGTTCTTCTTCACTCCGCCTTCAGCTAGATACTTGCAAGCTGCAGCCACACTTTGGACCGTTCTTTGGAGGCTTAATTAGAGGTTACACTTACACCATGGGCGATCAAACGAAGGAAATTAAGCTGAAAGAAACCTATCACTGCTGAGTGCGGTCGGCGTCCCACCCGTGTTTCTGAGACAGCTGATGGCAGTGTGTGCCCATGCTCATCACATCAACGAACCCAGTACCAGTGGAGTACCATACACTACAGTACGATTCATCGTACACATCTAAAGGATGGTTACCTGTCAAGTAACACAACTGTCGTCGTTCCATTATCTTTATTACTCGTATGCAACAAGGCAGCGTCCGCTACGAGGCTGTGCTCGGGACACGCGAATACGATCGACCCAAGATTCCGTAACGGTATGTTGTTGCTTGGCCCATCTGGCCAATGGATATTCTTCTTCCCCTAGCTTGTTTCGATGTGGCAGTGTGCATGCGTCGTTGTGTCATGCGCGACGCATCCGTGACGTCGGTCCGGTGGACGGAACAACCATTAGTACCAGCTGCTGTTGGGTCACGTGCGTGCAGACTGCAGAGTCTCTTGGATCATGCGATCATAGGATCGATTTGGTGACGCAAATTTAACAGGTGAAAAGGTCCGGATCGGTGGCACTGATCATAGGGACAGGATCAGTTTGGTGACGCGAAGGATTGCGAAATGACTGCTGATGAGCTTTGTCATTACTTACAATGATGAGTGTACTAAGTACGATATTGGAGACTCCTTTTTCGTTGATGATGGAACATGCATGTCAAGGTACACACGGTATGAAAGCTGAGTAGCTAGCTATAACTAAATAATCTAGCAGGCGCCTTCTCAGATTATAATTAATCTGAATTGACATCATAATCCAGACATAAAATTTCAACAAAAAGGAGCAGAAAAATCTAACGTAACTATAAGAAGAGTAACACTAACAAAAGAAGTGGCGGAAAGGCGAGAAAAGGTTATGGAGACGTCGATGGCCCCCGCAACTTGGCGTGGTCCCACCGGTCGTTTTCGTAGGCTGTTTTAATTGCAATTAGTTGGAAACGGTGGACCACTCTTTCCCCCCAGTTGGTGCCAGGCCCTACTCCAGGAATATTTTGTGGGGAGAGCGAACTATGGGTGGACACACATATATACTATGCCTTTTAAAGTCCCGTTTTTATTTCCGCGTATTTAGTTACAGATACCTTGTCACATTCTTAATTTACCGGTTTATTAACATTTCCAGCATGCATCTTTTGTTTTTATTCCTTTCACGCATGGCAAACTACGTACAAAAGCAAATTTTGATTCAAGTTCTTACAAAATTAGCACTAATATAGACTCATGCGTACATAGTATTACCCCCCACAGATACATACAAATACTGGCGCTACCACTCTCAGGTCCACTCCTCTCTCTCGATAGATATTTGGATGGGATGGTAGTACTCCACTCCCAGTCTCCCAGGCACAAGAGTACTCTAGCAGTGGCCGCAGCGCAGAGATGAAGTAGTAGTAGCAGCAGCGGCAGGGCGAGGCGAAAGCTTGACGCGGCAACCACCGCCGAGGTCCATCCATCGCGAGCAGCGGCTCCCGTCCGTCCCATGTATGCTTGCTTGCTTTTCTCTGCCATCGATCGATCGCCCCCACCTTTTTCCCGTTTCTTGCTCGATCTCGTAGCTGCTTTTCCTGGGACGAGAAGATCTTTGGTTCGGTTGGTTTCTTTAAGACCTGGGCGTCCAAATCACCTTGCCTTTTGATCCCAATTTTTCTCCCCTCCTTTTTCCGCCCTGCCCCTCCCAAAGGGAAAGCAAGATTCTTGTGTTTGTGAGCTAAAGGGGGCCTGGCTACCATAGCTACCCGCTCTCGGATTGGTACTACTGCTTGCAAAGCATCTTATTTGACTTTTACTATACCTGATGCTTCTTCTCGATCAGTGCTGAGCACGAGTAGCTGATCCATGGATCACTGATTGTGTATGTTCCTACTACTACTACTGATGCTGAGTACTAACTGTCTTCCATTTCTTCTGTTCTAGTTGTGTCCGGACAGATTTACTACTAGCCACTTAATTTGCTGCCTCCAAAGCGAGTCGGTGAGTTGAAGCTCTCCCTTAATTTCGCTGCTCCGCACCTGGCCTGCTTGTTTCTGTTTGCTTTATTTGATTGGCATGCTGTTTTTGCTTTAAGGGAAGAAGCCTGCTTTTGCGCGGTGACGCATCAAGATGGCGCATGATCCGAGTCTAGGTTTCGCCGACTACTTCTCGGCGGCGACGGCGGACGCCACGGCGGGCATGCCGGCGATGGAGGAGGGGGCGCCGGAGCTGTTCGGCTACCACGCCGACATGGAGCTGCTCGGCATGCGTGGCCTGGCTGCAGCGATGCCCCGAGGTGACAGCAAGGCTGCTGTGCTCATCGACGCGGGATCAGGAGGAGATCACGGGCAGCAGCAGCATCACCAGCTACCGACCCAGGCGCCGCTGTCCCTGTCGCTGTGCCGGCCCGACGGCGGCGCCGTGCAAGGCCTGACGTTGCACCAGCACCTCGCCGGCTCGTCGCGGCTGCAGCACCAGCAGCAGCCCGCGGCGTGGTCGACGCACGACCACTCGGCCGGCTTGGTGGGCGCGTCGTGGCACCTGCGCAGCTCCAGGTTTCTGCTCCCGACGCAGCAGCTCCTCCAGGAGTTCTGCAGCCTCCCGGGCGCCGCGGACATCACTAACAAGCGCGCTAAGGCGGCGACGACGACGACAAAGCCGTCGCAAGAGCAGCAGAACGAGGCGGACGGCGGCGACGGGTCGTCGTCGTCGGCGTCCTGGGCCCCATCGCCGCAGATCCAGGCCATGGACGCCGTGGAGCTGCAGCGGCTCAAGGACAAGCTCTACATCATGCTGGAAGAGGTGAGCGACGACCGATCGGTCATGGCGGCACGTACGGCAGCTAGCTAGTTGACGCTAATCCGGCAGGGTGGGTGCTTAATTAGGCTCTGCGCCGAGGCAAATCTGCGAGGGGGAAAAGGTCACAGGAAAGTACCAGGAGTTCAATAATGGTTGCCGGAAGGGTGCACCTGCGACTAGGGCAGGGAAGGCTGCCTATTCCGGGGCCTCACCCTTCGCTTTTGGAAACCTCTATTCCCTTGCCCTTATTTAGGTCCTCCTATCCATGCCATCTCTTCTCTACACGAGGCCGGCCGGCCATCCCGGTCACACCATGGCCAGGACAGTCTCTCTGCAGTCTGCACAAGAACAGCGCCATGACTCTGCGAGCGCAAGCTGCCTTTCTGTTCTGCTCCTGCATGCTGCTGCTACACTGCCTCGCCTAGGACTCTCTTTGCAGGCCCATCCCTTGCCATTCAATTCAATGCCACAGGCTCACACAACGCAAGTTTTGCTGTGCTGTGCCCGCGCAGTTGCACCAGGCTGAGCTCATGCATGTGAGCTGACTTTGCAGAGTTCTTGGGAAAGCTGAAGATCAGTTGCAACTATACTAGGAGTGCAAGTTACTGCTGCACTTGCACTTCTTACCGTTTCACTGTTACATTGCTCATAACTTTTCTAAATCACTACGTCTACGTATCTCTAGTCTGCACAAGTACTTGCGTATACAGGCTAGAGAGTGGAACAGCCGTGAGATTAACTTACAACAGTATGCGCGAGCAAATTCGATTGATTTTCTGGGGGATGAACGGCGCTGAAAATGTGTGCAAATGGCATGGCAGGTGGACAGGCGATACAGGAGTTACTGCGAGCAGATGAGGTCACTCGCTGGCGGGTTCGAGGCGGTGGCCGGGGAGCGTGCGGCGGCGGCGTACACGGCGCTGGCGTCGCGGACGATCTCGAGGCACTTCCGGAACCTGAGGGACGGCATCGTGGCGCAGCTGCAGGCGGTGCGCAAGGCGCTCGGGGAGAAGGGCGTGGCCGTGCCGGGGATGACGCGCGGGGAGACGCCGCGGCTGAGGGTGCTCGACCAGTGCATCCGGCAGCAGAAGACGCTCAGCCAGGCCGGCATGATGGAGAGCCACCCGTGGCGCCCGCAGCGCGGCCTCCCCGAGCGCGCCGTCACCATCCTCCGGGCATGGCTCTTCGAGCACTTCCTGCACCCGTAAGCGCACACGTACTACTACGCTATGATTGATACGTGCTAGCTTCTTGGACATCTCCACGCACCTCAGTTTTTGATCAAACAATTTTAAAACTGGAGGGAGCATCATTTAGGATCTCATCCTGACTTCTTAATTAATTCTTGGTTCGTTTTTAAAACGATTTTAGCTGGGGTCTGATCATCTGTTAATAGTGTTGCGTGTGATAATACGCTACATCTAGTAATCGCGTCATTGAGATTGTCACTAGTGCTGCTAATATTGCAAGTTAGCGCGTGACAATTATTAGTTCTGATGGTATCCACTAATCCACTCAATTGTCTCTACATGGTTTCATTCGGCACAGCATCGTTCTTTCCGGACCACAATTTGTCTTGCCCAGTACTGAGCATCAAATGCTCAAATGACCATCTTGCTATTTTTTTTTTGGGTCCAGTGGATGCTGTAATTTATGCAAACATGTAATGCCATCAGGCTTGGTTTACCACGGTCCCATAATACGTTTATGTCTAGGTCTAGTTAAACTTATTTTTGACTAAAGATTTTTATAAATTTAATCATCTTTACTAATACAAAATATATCTATACTAAAAGTGTATTTATGATGAATTTAAAGTACATGTACTATATTTTAAAGTTGATCAAATATATAGAAAGTATTAGTTAAAGATAAATAGCACGCAATCCAAATCTAAACTTATTTTGGGTTAGAGGGAGTAGCTTACTGATGTGTACATATCACGTCTCCTTCGTCTCTTTTTTTTTTTGGTCATATCGATTGGTCTAGAGCTTTCATTTGAGCTTACAAACTACATGTCCTGACAAACAGATAACAACAGCTGTTTCTTTTTTGTTGCTCCAAATTGGCACTCACTATTCGATTTTTTTTTTTTTACAAGCTAGGAGTACTAGTAACATCTTGTTCAAATTGTCGCAGGTATCCCAGCGACGTTGATAAGCACATTCTGGCACGCCAGACGGGACTCTCACGGAGCCAGGTACGGCCTACACATAACACAGTCATACTACTCCTAGTCAGCACATGCTACAGGAAAAGGAAGTAAATATATAGCTACTATAAATATCAAAACCGGCCGTGTTGTTTGCATCGATCGTTTCTTCGAATTACTTGCAAAATATAATTCTGCCATTTGCGTGTTGCGCCCCACGGATTCGATAGATGGCACATCAATTCGTCGGTTGCCATGTCGAGGTCGTGCCATGTCCTCTTGTGCTCACAAACGTTTCGAGAAAAGATTCTTGCTGCTTAGACGCAGTACACCGGTGTACCAGCTGCCTATCTCACTGGCTAACAACGACACTTGCCGCGTGCATGCAGGTGTCCAACTGGTTCATCAACGCGCGTGTGCGTCTGTGGAAGCCGATGGTGGAGGAGATGTACGTGGAGGAGATGAAGGGCGAGCAGCTGCACGATGGCAGCGGGGAAGGACACGTAAACCCTAACCCTACCAGCAGCCAGGGCGCTGCCTCCGCCGAGGCGTACAATGGCGGCCGCCACGGCGGTGTTGGTGAAGCCGATGCAGGTGGGGCTAGTAATAACGGTGTTGACCGGAAGCCGACGCGGGATCAGCTCATGCACGACGCGGGCTCGCTGGCCTCCGTCGTCAACGTCGGCAGCAGCCGCGGCGCGCGGCTGGAGAACTTCGGCCTCATGGACCACCACCTCCACTTCGACGCACCGTACGACGGCGGCCACCACCAGGCTGCTTCCTTCGGCGGCGTGTCGCTGACGCTGGGCCTGCAGCAGCACGCCGACTCGCGCGTCGACAGCGGCGTGAACATCGCGTTCGGCGCGCCGCCGCCGTCCGCGCACCACGGCGGCGCCGCGACGGGGTACCTGTTCGCGACCGGTCACCAGCAGCAGCAGCAGCAGACGGAGGTTGGTCACCACGTCCAGTTCGGCGGCGGCGCGGGCATGGACGGGGACGCGGTGGCGCACGGGCAGGAGCACTACAGGAGCCTGAGTGCCGGGTTTCACCTCCTGCGCGACCTGGCCGGGTGATCGTGACCCGGGTTTCGGGGAGAACATGGAGGAGAACCCCCAGGTGAGTAGTATTCGTACACTGCATGCAGACGCCATGCGCGCGCTCCGGAGCGTCGTGTGTGTGTGCTACGTACATTGCCTTTGCTCTGAGGGCTTTTTTGGTGGTTTTGCTTGATGCTGCTCTTTGCACGGAGGGCTTTTGGCATTGACGACCGGGGTTGCCTGAATGAACCAATGTCGCGTGTATATGCATGAACGGAGAACGGAGGATGGAGCACCGCCCTCCCAGCAGAGACTGTTTGGGACTGGACTAGCTTGCATTGGGCGCGTGCCAGCTCCGCCCGGCGGACATTGCAGCTTTATAATTTTCTTTTAGATTCAGATTGGTGGATGATTATTCAGCTTTACTACCTTAATTCGTCGTCAGCTGCATACGTGCAACTGCATGCAATAAACGGAAGTTGGTGTAGGACTGAAGATTGCAATTATGCGACGCTTGAATAACCAATATTAATATCATACTCCCTTGGTTTTAAAAATTGTCATCAATTTTAACTAACCAAAAACAACAATTTTATAATAGAGGGGGCATGCGAATTTAAATAAAAATTAGATTTTTCTATTAATCATAACAATTTAAAAGGTGGGAGGATGACTACCTGTACTGAAAGATTGATCAACCGATTGGTGTTGGCGCAACCTATGTCATGATTCGTTGGGTTGTTTGCCAGAGCACGGCAAGCAGCCATCACATATTTATCGTACTAAAGCATCACATAAAATACTCGTGGGATAGCAACATGACGGATTTGCGAGAAAAGGGAGAGATTTGGTCGGGTGCGAGGTCTCTCTCGCACATATCTCCTCCCCGTCATCGTCTGCAAAGTTCTGGCGTCATTACAACGAGAAGAACAAAAGATCGATGTGTCCATCATCGATGATGCTGTTATCTTAAATTAACATTTCCCCATTAGCATAATCTTTTCAATGTTTTCAACGGTGCACAAAGGAAATGTGTATAAGAACAGAATGCATGTCGCTACTACATTAATTGGTTATAGCTAGCGTTAACAAGGAACATGGAACAGTTAGCAGCCACAAACGGACCGAGAAGGAACAGTACCGCAGCAGCTTTCTATAAACCACGACAGCACTGGTGATCGCTGCTATTTTAGCCACCTTTCGGCTCTGCCTCCACTACTGTAACGGAAGCTTTCACTGTGATGTCAAATTATTATCAGGTGCGCAGAAGCAGTGTAACCTTGCTTGTTCTTCTTCTTCCTCTTCTTGAAGAGGATAGCCTTTCTTGTTTTGAGATGACTCTCTGCGCAAGGAAAATACCCGTCGAATAGTTGGGCCGAAAGGTGTACGTAATCGGGGTGATGGACAACACAGCGTTCTATTCTGGGCTAACTGCCATAGTTGGCCGGGCTGAGACATTGCTGATCCATCCTGGACTGCCGCAGAATACGAGCCCACTTACCGCTTGGAGTAGTAGAATATCGACCCACGAGCCCACCGACTGCTTGCATACTACGGCCTTGTTTTTTGTCTTCCGCATGGAGAGCTTGGGCCTCCACGAAGTTTTTTCTTTTAAGATTACACTCGAACAGAAAGTGAGGAGTGGCGACGAACGGAATGATCACGATCGAGAAGAGAACAAAAAACTGGCACTACAGTAAGCCGCCTTTCCTGCCGAACGGAACACATGCGCGAGCAGTGGAAGCGCGGTGGAAATCGGGGTGACCCGCCCCCCGCCGAGCCCGCGTCCGTCCATTCGCGTCGACTTGACCCCAGCAGCACCCGCTGTCTGCCATCGCCGTCGGCGTCGTCGTTCTCCCACTATTCAAGTCCACCTTCCCCGTGCCCGACTCCACACACCACTCGTCTCCTCGGCTGGTCTTCGCTCCACCACCACCACCGCACTTATCCTACCGCAGCGCGCGCGGCACTGACGGCCACGAGCTCCACTACCAGCCGGCTCAATGGCCGTCCTCGTCGTCCTGATCCTCCTCGTTCCGCTCCTCCTTCCCTCCGCCGCCGTTGCCCAGTTCACCGCCTTTTCCCCGGACTTCGCCGTCTTCCTCGCCTGCGGCGCCGCGTCCAACGTCTCCTTCCCAAGCGACATGCCGGCACGCACCTTCACTCCGGACGCCCCGTTCTTGACCTCCTCGCGCGTCCAGGCGGTGGCGAACGCCAACTCCAATCCCGCCTCCCCGCTCTACGCCGCCGCTCGCGCCTCCAGCTCCGCCTTCTCTTACAAGTTTGCTCCCTCCGCCTCCGCCGGCCAGTTCCTCGTTCTCCGCCTCCACTTCTTCCCTTTCGCGGCCTCGCAATCCGCCGTTAGCATCTCATCGGCGCGGTTCGCGGTCTCTGTCCTCGACGCGTACACCTTACTGTCCGCCTTCTCGCCGCCGAGCGCCGGCGTCGTCAAGGAGTTCTTCGTCCCAGCTGGCGGCTCTGGCGATTTCCGCATCACGTTCACCCCGGATACCGGCTCGGCCGCGTTCGTCAACGCGGTCGAGCTGTTCTCCGGCCCGCCAGAGCTTCTGTGGAAACTCAGCGTGACGCCGGTGGGCGCCGCCGCGAGGGACAACATCAACATATCCCTGTGGCGGCAGCAGGCGCTGGAGACGGTGTACCGTCTCAACGTGGGCGGCCCCAAGGTGACCAAGGAGAACGGCACGCTGTGGCGGACATGGCTCCCCGACGACCCATTCCTGTTCGGACCTCCGGGGCTCTCGGTGGTGAACAGCACGACCAGCCCGATCTTCTACCCACCGTCGTCCTTTTCCACCCGAGCGGTGGCACCGGACATCGTCTACAGCACGCAGCGCGAGACGAACGCGTCGGCTCAGGCGACCTCCCTCGCGCCGGGGCCGTTCAACATGACGTGGACCTTCCCTGCCGATCCGCCATCCGACTACCTCGTCCGGCTGCACTTCTGCGACTACGAGATGCTTAGCGACGTCGTCGGACAAGGCATCATGTTCAATATCTTTGTTGCCGGAGACCTTGGTCAAGGAGACTTCGAGCCGAAACAGGTGGTGACACAGTCGAACCAGGCATTTTACATGGACTACGCGGCCACGGCGCCGATCACCGGGAACCTTACCGTAAGCATCGGTATGTCAGCCAAGAGGCCAGGTGAAGGCGGCATCCTGAACGGGCTGGAGATAATGAAGCTACGGCCTTCGGATTTGAGCCCGACCGGCCGGTCAGGTACCAGTAGTGGCAAGAAGAAAGTACTGATCATCGCGCTCTCGGTCGTGCTCGGCGCCTCAGTTCTTGCTTGCGCGGCGCTCTGGTTGTTCTTGGAGTTGCGGAGACGACGTCAGATACCGCGGCCGGCGCCGGAGGAGAAGGAGAGCAAGCAAGTTCCGTGGTCGCCGTACACGCAGGACGTCTCCAGCTGGGTCGAGCAATCGAGCCGGTCCGGCGGGGGCACCAGAGGCCGGATGCAGAGGGTTACCACGCAGCTCCACATCCCACTGGCGGAGATCAAGGCGGCCACGGACAACTTCCACGAGCGCAACCTGATCGGCGTCGGCGGGTTCGGCAACGTGTACCGCGGCGTGCTTCAGGACGGCACGCGCGTGGCGGTGAAGCGCGCCATGCGCGCCACGAAGCAGGGGCTGCCGGAGTTCCAGACGGAGATCGTGGTGCTGTCCGCCATCCGGCACCGGCACCTGGTGTCCCTGATCGGGTACTGCAACGAGCAGGCGGAGATGATCCTGGTGTACGAGTACATGGAGAAGGGCACGCTGCGCAGCCACCTGTACGGGTCCGAGGAGCCGCCGCTGTCGTGGAAGCAGCGCCTGGAGATCTGCATCGGCGCGGCGCGGGGGCTGCACTACCTGCACACGGGGTACTCCGAGAACATCATCCACCGCGACGTGAAGTCCACCAACATCCTCCTCGGCGACGGGTTCATCGCCAAGGTCGCCGACTTCGGGCTGTCGCGCATGGGCCCGTCGTTCGGGCAGACGCACGTAAGCACGGCGGTGAAGGGCAGCTTCGGGTACCTTGACCCGGAGTACTTCAAGACGCAGCAGCTGACGGACAGGTCGGACGTGTACTCGTTCGGCGTGGTGCTGTTCGAGGTGCTGTGCGCGCGGCCGGTGATCGACCAGAGCCTTGACCGCGACCAGATCAACCTCGCCGAGTGGGCCGTGAAGTGGCACGGCAAAGGGCAGCTCGACAAGATCGCCGACCCGAGGATCATCGGGCAGGTGAACGAGAACTCGCTGCGCAAGTTCGCGGAGACGGCGGGGAAGTGCCTCGCGGACTACGGCGTGGACCGGCCGTCCATGGGCGACGTGCTGTGGAACCTCGAGTACTGCCTGCAGCTGCAGGAGACGCACGTCCGGCGGGAGGCGTTCGAGGACAGCGGCGCCGCGGCCACGATGTTCCCGGAGGACGTGGTCGTGCCCCGGTGGATGCCGTCGTCCACCAGCTTCCTGACCGTGGATGACGAGACGACCGTCACCGACGTGGGCGCCGCCAACAGCAAGGTGTTCTCCCAGCTCAGCAGCAGCGACGGACGGTGAGATGAAGTAGCGCTTTGTTAGGTAGAGTGATCCACTTCACTTGGCATGATCAGTCTTCTGAATCCTTCTTAGTCCTAATTCCACGCGCGTTGCTGCTGAACAATCGTGCATGGGGCATGAAAAATCTTCCGTGAAATGCTCTGAAACTTGCAGGTCCAGTTTGCGTTCGATGCAAGTGTGCATAACATGACAATGCACGGAGCAATGATTCAATGATCTTTTCAAGGCACTATTCGCACGTGAACAACCAAAATGTTTGTATTTTTCTTCTTCTTCTTCTCAAGTGGTCAGACGCAGCCAAGAACGATACAGAGCTAGGAGTACTACTCCTACGAGCTAAAACATTGCAGGCCCGCGGAATTCCCAGGACCGGCGGAAAGAGACTTTTGCAGATATTCTTGTGATAGGTGTACAATTCTCCTGCGCCGCAGGGTGGGTTCGTCGTCGGTTTGAATTTGAAAACGACTGGTGCCGGTCAAATTCATCCTGTTTTCGTCAGCTGTTCGGTGTGCTGCCACCGAACTCTTCCTAATCTTATCCGTCGCTGTGGGTTTGGTCATACAAGACGTATATGGAGGGAATGTTCATCTCGGCTAGTGGAGCATTAAACAATCTCCGAAGTAGACAGATTGCTCTAGTGGACCATGGACTTGTCCGTTGAATTCTCTAAGCCGGTTGATTTATTGCAATTAGGTTATTCAAAGATCTGCAACTATAAAATGCTTTTCGCTAGAAAAATGGAACGCGCACTGCTCTACTAGTGGACCACTACTAGTAGGAGTGAAAACCAACGGCCCAACACACAAAAACAGCCCATGGTGACCGACCCACTGAAAAGACCAGAGCAATCCCAAACTGCGCGTGGGCCCCGCACCCGCACCCGCCCCCGCCGTCGTGGACGTGGTCGCTGAATTGATTCGCGCACTCCGGCCCGCCGAGCTCCAGCTGTTTCCCCGATCACTCGATTCGCTCCCCAACAAATTGCCACCCACCCAAATCCAGCGCCTCCGTCCCTGACTCCCCCGGCACCGCCATGGCCTCCTCACAAATCCAGCGCCTCCGTCCCTGACTCCCCCGGCACCGCCATGGCCTCCTCAACGACCCCTGCTCGCCTCGCCGCGCTCCTCTGCGTCCTCCTCTCCGCCTCCACCGCCGCCGCCGCGCGCTTCGCCCCGGCGGACAACCACCTCCTCGCCTGCGGTGCGGCCACCGCGGTCATCCTTCCCGACGGCCGCCGCTTCGTCCCCGACACCGGGTGCGCGTCCACCCGCCTCCGCTCCCCCGCCCCCTCGCTCTCCTCCGCCGCGCCAAGCTCCCCTCCTCCCCCCTCGCCTCTCCACGCCGCCGCGCGTGTCTTCTCGTGGCGCGCCTCATACGATCTTGCGGTTCGCCGCCGGGGCCGCCACATCCTCCGCCTACACTTCTACCCGTTCGCCCTCGCGCTCTCCGCCTCCCGCTTCCACGTGAGTGCCGGGGGGTTGCTGCTGCTCCACAACTTCACCGCCTCGTCCCCTGTCGTGAAGGAGTTCGTCCTCCCCGTGGACTCCGACGTCCTCGTCCTCACCTTCGTCCCGGATTCTGGCTCTGCAGCCTTCATCAACGCCATCGAGCTCATCTCGGCTCCCCAGGAGCTCGTCGGCGACATCGGCACCCTCGTGACGTCCGGCGGCGCCGCTCAGATCGACGGGCTGTCGTCTCAGGTGTTTGAGACCCTCTACAGGATCAACGTTGCTGGGGCCAAGGTCACGCCGTTTAATGACACACTATGGCGGACATGGATTAACGATGGCCATTTCCTCGTCGGCAGCGATTCGTCCAACTCCATGGTATGGTCCTTCAGTGGCCCGATTGCTTATCCCAAGGTTACCAAGCTGATGAGCAGAGAGGTGGCTCCCGACAATGTCTACCGCTCAGCAAGGTCAGTGCGGCCAGGACACAATGTGACCTGGGCTTTCCCTGTGCCTGCTGCCAGCCGTTATCTCGTGCGTATGCACTTCTGTGACACTGTTAGCAAGGTGCTCTACTTGCTCAACTTCAACATCCTTGTCAATGGTCATCTTGCAGTAAAGGATTTCGACCTTTCCAGCGCCACCGGGTTCCTGGCGTATCCCTATTACATTGACTTTGTTGTGGATGTGGAGGATGAAGGAATGCTGAAGTTGGCCATTGCTGGGTCAAGGAAGAGCCAGTCCGATGAAGTAAGTGGTATCCTTAATGGGCTCGAGATAATGAAAATGAACAAGACATCTGGTGGTATGGATGGGGACTTCCCTGTTGCCCTAGACATGGAGAATGTTGTGGCTAAGGGGATTGGGGAATTTGCCCGCTCCCTGCTTTGTGGCTTTGTCTTTGCAGGATTGTTTGTGGTTTTGGTCTTGCTTGTTTTGAAACTGAAGACTGAGCTGCGGAATAATGGTTCGGCTTGGTCTCGGCGACCATTGGATTCTGGTGATGGAAAACTGGCTAGAGCATACCAGCTTGTGCCCAGCAAGACAGATTATTGAGCATCTTGAGATAAGCATCTTTCCATCTGTATGGAGAGTCAAACGTGTGTCTGTTGTACGTATCGAATGACATAACACTTTTCTTCAGTTGTAAGTATTGTAGTTTTGTCATGTTCACAAAAAAATGTTGTAGTTTTATAATTTTACTATGTTCATGCTTGAGCTATGGGATGTTTGTGTTTTGCTAATGGGCGGCATGCTCGTCATGTTGTAATTTTATTCTACTCTAGATGCCCACATTTTACTACAATTTTACTTACCAGTCAAATTTATGAGATATGCTTGAATGAATGCTTGTATATATCTCTTAGTCCAAATATGCTTACAAAAAGTATTGCCAAAATTAATTTTATAGCATGATTCAGCTGTTGCCGTATTCTGCCCCATATTTTCATTTTGCGCCTTCCCCACACCCCCCCCCCCCCGTTTTTTTTGGTTTGGGTGGGAAGGTTAGAGTTGCGGAGCATTTGCCCTCATTTGGATTTCATAAGTCTGTTTTCTCAATTTGCTCCCTTCCACAAATCATGATTAACTTTAGCAAACACTAAAATCTGGATCATGTCTTCCACAAACACGTAGGCAAAATTGAACAAAATCCTTAGTGTTGATGAACTTCCAGGTTTTATCCTGCCAGCGTTAGCATATGTACTGTGGGAAGCTCAGGCTCTGATCCCTCCGACAACATGGTGTACTATGCCATTGATGGATGCTTCATTTGGTATGTTACTTTGTAGATATCCGACTAATCTTTTGGTTCTTTTCTCTATTGGATAAGCAATTTGGATCATCGAAATATATGTTAACAACCTGGTATGACTTTTTCTCTTGTTGTCCCATCTGCTGTACAGAAACAGGCATATTTTTGGATGAGCTATGTAGTTGCAAGCCCAGCCCAAGTATGGATGAGTGACCAGCCATAACTCAACTGGCCTGATTAACCATGCTGCATTAGTATCGTAAAGAAGCTAACTACTTAGGGAAGAAAATTTTCATGGTATATACACTGTCTGTGACAACTTACAACTGAGCTCAGTGCACTATGTTTGAAGGTTAACCTATTTGAATGCACCTCGCTACACAAAAAGGAATTCTGGACCTGTATGGTGCTGACGCGGTCAAATTTCCTTTAGAATCAGAGCTTAATTTTGGGCACACCACTAGCAAGGTAAAACCTGCCATATGACCATATTATTTTGATCATCATTCATAATGTTATAGGTATCTTCGCTGTTATCCTTAGACATACAAGTAGTAACATTTAAATTGTTGCTGATTGGATTTTACACGCTATTGGGCAAGCATATGGCGTCTACTACTTGTTTCGTTGGAATACTTGCAGTATATTCATATTAATCCTAAGAATATATAATTATACCTGTTAACAAACATTAGTTGACAAAGATTGCAAGCTAATGTCAAGCTAACCTTTTGTCTTCAGAAAATAGCGGGAAACAAAGGAACAACTATGTCATACCATTTCCAAACACCTTATTACTCAGTCTAGAAACTAATCAAACTATCAAGACCTTTTTGTTACCTGCAGGTAACCGGCTAGACAGTATTGGATTGTGTTCTGGTTTTGACTTTGACTTGTCTGCTTTATACACAGATTTATTTAGTAAAAGGTAGTTGACTTGAATTTGGTTTCCTATTCTACTCTCGTATGATTTATGTAGAACACCTCAATGCATCAAATTTGATAACAATAGTGCAAATTGACCTTTCCAATTCATTAACTATATATTCTTTTTCTGTCTAGTTAGATAATTATCAGTTAATTTCTTAGTTGGAGATAAAATGTTGCAATTATTTAGCCTTTCGATGAATGGAATGTTGGGATCAGTTCAATGTATGTGCATTTGTTGTGACCATATATACTTCTTGTCTTCTTGATATCATGATGCAAGGTGCTTTGAGTAAAGAGACGGCATCTCACAACTCCGAGAAAGGTATAACCTGGTGGGAGCAGTCTGTAACCCAATGTTCCCCAAAAGAATTACCAGAATGTGCCATGTTAAAAGGTATGGTCGGCTCTTACTTATGTGCAGCTGCTCTCTAACGTTGATATAAGTGCTGGGAACAAGATCTGTGGTAAAATCCAACGTAGGTCACTCACTAGGCACATTTGTTGGGCTCCTTGTTCCACTTGTTCTAAACTTGTGTCCCTGATTATTGCAAAGCTTTTCCTCTTTTCTTCAGTCACCTTTTTTCATGAAAACAACTCAATTTTGTGAGGCTCTCATTTCTTTTGGACTCCTCGTGTTCTGATATAAAAATGCTCTTTCATGTCGGAGCACAAACTATATCGCGATTGAATCATTGTGCACTTACGCCTTTCTAAAAGAGTGTTTGAACACGCTTTCATGGAAATCTCGTCCTGAAAAATCAGAGGAATACATACTTCATCTATTCTAATTGTGACCGGTAAGCCCAACCATTAGTAAGGAAGAAATGTTATTTCGTCTTTTTCTAATTGTGTAATACCGTTTCTCTTATTCTTGTTGAGAATCACCACTGTGGGCTCTGCCAAGTTCTCTGAACCTGTCGCTGGCAGCAGAGCCCAAACCGACGCGGAACCGCACGAGTGGAACCTGAGCCTAGGACGGAGAACTGGTATGTCTTCCTGTCTTACTGCTGTTCCGTTGGGCGGTTTCAGAGAATCTCCCTTGTTCAAGGGTCTCAAACCTCAAGCTTTTCGCCTGGACCATGGTCTTGATTCTCGAACTGTATTCTATCATCACCTCCATGATTTGAATACTGCAAGTTGGTGCGGCATGCTTGGCCCCAATGATCCAATCCAAGACCGGACAACGTGACATGATGATCATAGCTCACAGAAAATTGCAGAGCTTTGTGAGCTTATTTCCCCTTTTTCAAATTATCTGCGATCGCGTTAACGCAAATTGCATGCGAGGATTATATGCTCCTGTGAGATCTTGTACTCTTTGTATGTTTGTATTTGTCCGGAAATCGTCCCGGTACAGTGACCCGATGGCCGATGGTCATCGAAACCCGATACTTTTCTCACGGGGAGGACTTTAGTCCATGGTATTCCGACAGCGACTGGCGTAAAAAGGAAAGAAATTGCAGAGAGAGGAAACAGGCTACACAACGGGGGCAACATTGACCATGCGCCAAACGCCGCCGAGGCGAGGCGCCGTCTATATTTGTGCGCGCCATACCGTGCGTGCCCTCCTCAGCGCGCCGCAGACCACACGACACGCCCGTGCGCTGATAACGCGCAGCTAGCACGGGCGCGCGCGACGTACGTCCGGCGGTCATGGAGGTCGCCTCGCCGCAGCATCTTGGCGAAAGCTTCTCCTCCGGGCCGCCGCCGTTCGAGCGCCTCGTCGACGCCGACTTGGGCAGTTCCTTCGGCAGCTCCAGGTCCTTCATCGACATGGACCCCGCCGAGCTTTTCTCCATGCGATGGACAACGACGCTTCCGGCGACCGACTTCGACTTTGGCGTGCCTGACGCCGCCGGGGACATCCGCTTGTCGTCCCCGATGCTTCTCCGCGCGAGCCAGATCATCCGCGACGGTCGCCTCCCCCCTTGCGACGTCCGAGAACACGAAGACCAGGTCACGGAGCTGCCCAGCGCGCCGCGGTACCACTCTGCGCGGAGCACGACGGCGTCCCTGAGCTCGTGCTCCAGCACGCGGAGCGTCGCTGCTGGCAACAGGAACAGCAAGCCGTGGCGCGTAACCGGGAGACGCGGCCGGGCGCGGTCGTGGAAGATACTGCTGCGGTACTTGTGCTTCCTCGTGCCGCTGTACCGGAAGGTCCGGGCCCTGCGGCGGTTCGCGACGCCGCGGCCCAGGGTCGAGCCGGCAAGCCCCGCTCGCGCGTCCACGTCGAGCTTGGTGTGGTGCCATGGCAATGCGGACACGGCCGTCCGCGACGCCATCCTCTACTGCAAGAAGTCCAGCGTACGTCCGCTCAAACAAATTGAATGAAAACGCACGATTGTTTACTCTGCTCCTCCTCAAATGATATACTACCCTTTTTTGCCAAAAATTCAGGGACGAGCATGATGCAAGAACGGATCACACAGACGAGCATCTTGACGTGAATTCACGAGGCTAGAGACAATCTTCTGCCTTGTCAAGATCTTTGTTTGCATCCTCTGATAGATGTCTCGACACTGTTTTGGCATCTAGTATACCCTCTCAGAATTGAATTGAATTGAATTGAATTACACCGTGTTTAGACATCTGCATGTGACAAGCTGTCTCTGGAGTGTGCATCCAACCGTTTCGTGAATCACTCGTGTACAGTTGATTAAACAGACGACCTCGAATTGAACCCTATTTTTGCTTCTCTTCCAAGGAGTATAGGAGGAATTGTTTGTCCTTGGCTATGCCTACGCTGTGCATCCATGGATTTTTATTCTTCTGTTTCCTTTGCCTCGTACGGTGGGTCCATTGCTCGCATTGGTCGGCAGGAAAAAGAATCAGAAAATACGGCGTCTGATGAAAGCATTTTATTTGTTGGCTGAAATCACTCTTCCTCGTGGACATAATCGCATCCTGTCCGAAACAAATCCGCCGAAGCATTATTGTACTGGGAGCTCCCGGCACAAAAAATGTTTTTATTCCGCACTCTCTCTCTATTCTTTAAGCCATTTACTTTTAACATTATCTTTCATCATTTATTTTATTTAAAAATTTATTTCAAATACGTGCAATTAACTATAATAAAATATATAATATTTATCACAATATTTAAATAAGATCGATAGTCAAATTTTAAAAGTTGACAACGACAACAATAAAAAAAAGGCTAATGTTAAAAGTCGACATCGACAACAAAAAAAAAAAAAGACTAATGTTAAAAGTCGACATCAACAATAATAAAAAAAACTCGTTTAGCACGTTTACCATTGGCACGCTGTTTCTGATTGAGCGAAAAACCAACTACGTAATGTAATACTCCAGTAGCTTGTGGATTTAGCCAGTCCAACAATATTCAGAATACGCGGGTCTGAACAGGGTTTAGAATTATACACAAGTACAAATTCGGATAGTAATTAAGTACTGCTGAAATGTGTCTCCATCTCGAGATTAGTATGAGTACCACCCAAATGAGGAGACGACTCTTCTCGCTTACAAAATCTCAATGTTGACCAGGAACCGCATGTCTGCGTCATGAGTCCATGACACGTACACTTTGTAAAAGAACATGGAAAGAATTGGTCTCAAACAAATACCACTACATTTGATCAATCCAAATTGATTAAGATCCCGCACACATGGGGTGTATATAGATAACCGGGCAGAGATCGATCCGTAGATAATAATAGCACAACAAGCACGTCGGTTTGCTTAAACGAACCATTTGCAAACCAGTGTGTGGATGGATGGGGGTTGTTCATTTTCCCACCAACCAGGCAACCAGAGAGAAAATAAGAAGAGACGAAATACAGTTTAGGTATTGTCCCTGTCGAATCACGCAAGAATGTCGCGAAGGGGAGAGGCCGAGACAACGCGCACACGTGATCTGGGCACGAAAGCAGCCTCTACGAACAGTCGCCTCTTCTTCATCAAATGACACTGCTTTTTGGAAGAAAGGATTCATTCGAGAGCGTGCTCGGCACGTTTCGTATTAAGAGAGAGGAAGAGAAGAAAGGATGCATCAAATGACAGTTACGCGAAGAGAGAGCACGTTTCGTATTAAGCGTGAGAGGCCTTCGCTTCTGCACCAAGCTTGCTATCTTTGCCAGGCCAAGGAATGCTCATGCTCAAATTCATGATGGCCTCACGCGTCGTGCGTGCCAAACCTGCGAGCTCCTCCTCGCTGAACGCACTGTGTCCTGATCGAGTTCGTTCGGTCACGACTCACGAGCGCTTGGTTCCTTTCCGCCGTTGTCTAAACATAGAAAGGCAAGCTATCATTGCAGCGAAAGCGACCAAAAATGTTTACAAGACAAGATGGCTTGCACTCCTAAGCTTCCTTCATCACGCTCTCCTTGCAAGGAAACTCATCATCCACCGGGACCACCAAATCCTGCCTTACAATCCCCCCGCCACTCCACCATGCAAGTGCTTCGGGAGGTAGGCATGCGCGGTGAACCAGGGCCAGGCCCACGTCAAAGTGAATAGGGTAGGCATACGCGGTGAACCAGGCCCACGCGTGCGCTCGCTTTCACTTTCACCCAGCACTTCGCCACGTCTCCGCGCATGTCCGGGCCCTTTGCTCCGTTATAAATGCCACCGTTTCGTCCGGTCTCCCTCCCTCCCTCCCTTCGTAACCGGCGTCAGGAAGGAGACTCGACCATCCGATCCGCAATGGCGTCGCCGAGGTTTCTGCGTCATGTAAGCACCCTCCTCTCCCCCGTCGTTCGGTTCCTCTTCGAGCCATTCTGATTCGTCGGCCTGAGCGCATTGATTGGTTCTCGTCTCGCAGGCCGCCGTGTTGGCGGTGACTCTGTGCGCGGCGGCGGCGCTGCTGGCCGGCGCGTCAGCGTCAGCGTCGGGGGAAGGGTGTTGCCGGAAGCATGTGGCGAAGGTAACGGAGTACGGCGCGGTGGGGGACGGGAAGCGGCTCAACACGGCGGCGTTCGCCAAGGCGGTGGCGGACCTGTCCGCGCGCGCGGGCGACGGCGGCGCGGCGCTCGTCGTGCCGCGCGGGAGGTGGCTCACGGGGCCGTTCAACCTCACCAGCCACTTCACGCTCTTCCTCGACGAGGGCGCCGAGATCCTCGCGTCGCAGGTCAGGATACAGGCGCCGTTCGTTCCCCTCTCCTGTCCTGTCCTGTCCTGTCCTGTCCTGTCTCTCTCCCGTGGTTAACTGCGTGCTTTGGGCAAAGAGGAAACTGCCCGCGTAATGAAATGTTAACGCTCCCGTGATCATGCAGTGATCATTATGACACGTGGGTCCCTGCGCAGCGCTCACATGGATTAACGAGACGGCGCCACGCCGTCCTGGGCTGGGGTGTCCGTTTCCGTAGATTTGTGTCCCTTTTCGCTAGGGACAATGGCTTTTGGTTTTGGGGTCCCTGAGCCTTCTTCTCTAAGCAAAAACCATCGCCAATTTGCCACTGCCTGTACGTGAGTGGTGTCCTTGTGCTCCTGAACCTTTACAACTATGCCGGAATTGCACTTTGGATGCTAAAAGTAGATGCATGGTTCCATGACTATCTCTCTATTACGGTTCCTTGTATAGTTTTGGCATGCCTGAATTCATAGCCACCAATTCCGCCTGAATTCATGGTATGTTTCTCTGCAATGGAAACATTTAAGAGTATGCCATCTTTATAAGCACCAAAAGGGCATGCACTGATTGAGGTTCAATCCGTTTAAGGCTAGGCCATTTTTTCATGGAAGTTGTGGAACCTTTTCAGAAAGATAAGGCGCGGACAATTTGGTTGATTGTTACTGTACAGTAATTACTGCCTGCCGAACCAAGGTGGCGCTTAAATATGTAGACTTGGGTGGATTTATAAACTTGGTAGTGGTTGCATCACTGAAAGGATGAACTGGTGGCTATTGAATGTTGTGGTAGTACAGATTTTAATCCAAACGGATTTCAGTACGGAGCGTCGCACTAGAAGGTCTATCAATCTCGCTGTCATCTGTTTCGTTGGGTTGCTCATGCCAACTATGATTCCGTGGAACTTGGCCTGATACTAATTTGTAACCGTAATCTGCTCTATTTTGCTTGTGCCGTTTGAATTCTCCAGTGATCTTGGTCTATCAAGCTAAGATGTTCATCTGTTCTTCAGGACATGGATGATTGGCCTCTGATAGCTGCCCTGCCATCTTATGGAAGAGGAAGGGACGAGCCTGGCCCAAGATACAGCAATTTCATTTCAGGGTCCAACCTCACCGACGTCATCATAACTGGTATACACGTTTGATCAGGTAGCTAGTGAACTGCTGCAGCCTGCAGAATTCTGAATGTTAGCAATATTTCAGGTAGAAATGGAACAATCGACGGACAGGGGCAAGTCTGGTGGGACAAGTACCGCGCCAAGGAACTCAAGTATACCCGCGGCTACCTGCTTGAGCTCCTCTACTCTGATAACATCCTTATCTACAATGTTACCTTCAAAGATTCGCCGTCATGGAACCTTCATCCCACGTACTGCAAGTATGTCTCCGACTCTGAACTCTTCCCAAATTATAGGTCTAACCCGATAATTCAACCTTACCTGCTGTTGTTGCGCGCAGCAATGTTACCATCAGCGGCGTCACCATTCTCGCTCCGGTTCATTCGGCAAACACGGACGGCATCGATCCAGGTAGATGTAAATCATTTTGCATTCATCAATGGTGCTTGCTCTGAGAGTCGAGAGGCAAATGTTTAGCTCAGCCTTGTATTGTCTGTGCAGATTCTTCCTCGCATGTCAAGATCGAGGACTGCTACATCGTCTCCGGCGACGACTGCGTCGCCGTGAAGAGCGGCTGGGACCAATACGGCATCGAGTTCAACATGCCGAGCCAGCACATCCTCATCAGGAGGCTGACCTGCATCTCCCCCACGAGCGCCATGATCGCGCTCGGCAGCGAGATGTCCGGCGGCATCCGCGACGTGCGCGCCCTGGACAACACGGCCATCAACACCGAGTCGGCCGTGAGGGTCAAGTCCGGCGTGGGGAGGGGCGGCTTCGTCAAGGACATCTTCGTCCGCGGGCTCAGCCTCCACACCATGAACTGGGTGTTCTGGATGACGGGCAACTACGGCCAGCACCCTGACAACTCGTCAAACCCAAGCGCCCTGCCCGAGGTCACCGGCATCAACTACAGCGACGTGTTCGCTGAGAATGTCACCATGGCAGGCAGGATGGAGGGCATCCCCAACGACCCCTACACCGGGATCTGCATATCCAACGTTACTGCCAAGCTCGCGCCGCACGCCAAGAAGCTGCAATGGAATTGCACCGACGTCAAGGGGGTCACCTCCGACGTGAAGCCAGAGCCGTGTCCCGAGCTTAGGGCGTCGGAGGGCAAGCCCTGCGCGTTCCCGGAGGACGAGCTCGTCATTGGCCCGGCCGAATTACCGCAATGTAGCTACTGATGGAGTCCTCCTACTATATATGCTAGGTTGACGAAAGAGGTCTATACTCTGACAAGACGACTGAGATATGAAGCTGAAATAAAACGGTCCCTTATTTTGCAATTTCGTTACTCCTGCCATCATTTTGCACATCGACTCGATATGCGGCGAGGAACATTCACGCTCCTCATGCTTGCCAATTGTGTGATCTTGAAAAGAGTTGAAAACAAAAAATAAAGAATAACTTGACAAAACAAACCCTTTTCCATTCCGGATTTTTGAATACAATCAATGACAATGCTGACATACAATATCAAAATTCTAATGAGCAAACTCTGCGAAAAGATCAAAATTAACAAGTGGAGCGGAAAGGTCACTATGGGGAAACATGGGTCCTCCTCACTTTCTTCCCCTGCCCTTGGTCATGAAGTGGTGGCGCTTCAACCGCTTCTTCCTGATCACGGGGCCGGACTTGATGTTCTCCGAGAACGGCATGCCGAGGAGGGTGAGCAGCCGCAAAGCCTCGTTGTCCGTCTTGGCAGTGGTGACGATGCAGACGTCCATACCATTCTTCTTGCGGCCCACCTCGTACGGGATCTCCGGGAACACGCCCTGATCACGCAGGCCAACGCTGTAGTTACCGTGGCTGTCAAAGCTGTTCGGGTTAACACCAAGGAAATCCTTTGTCCTAGGAAGCCCAAGGTTGATGAGCCTATCCAGGAAGTTGTACATTATCTACAGTATGACAAGGGCACCAAAATTAAGCCAACACCGATCAAACAAACTAACACCTATCGGGGGTGAAAACCCCAGTTAGCTGCCAATTGCTAATGTGTGCATTTGGGGGGGGGGGGGGGGGGGGGGGCTCAACCTGCCACGGAATGTGACGGCGATACCAATAGTGTTTCCTTCACGAATCTTGAAGCTAGCGACGGATTTCCTGGCCTTGGTCTCGACAGGCCACTGTCCAGTGATCATGGCGAAGTCCTTCATGGCGGCCTCCAGCCCCGAGACCACAGTTCACCACAATCTTCTCGATCTTCGGCACCTAATCGAAATCCCGACCACCAAAATCCACACCTCACAACGCAACACACCTATGAATGGAACAAATTACGCAGGAAATGGCTTCCAACTTATGTGTTGAGGAGTAGGTTCGAGCACCTGGTGGACCTTGGTGTAGCTGAACTCCTCGGTGATGAGCGGGACGACCTTCTCCTCGTAGAACCTTCTGCGCTTCCATGGGGTTGACGAGCAAGATACCGGAGGGCGAGGTCGGCGGCGGCGTCACCTTGGGCGGCGCCTCGGCCGCGGGCGAGAGGAAGCGGTGGGGAGGAGCAGGTAGCGGCGCGCGGAGGAGGTGTCGGTGGTGGTGACCGGAAAGAGGGTGCAGGTCGAGGGCAGGGTCACCGCCGTGGCTGCCATTGGAGCGTACGCGGGAGCAGAGCCGAACGAAGCGGGTGCTGCTTCATGCCACGACGAGGACGACGATGATCGGATAACGCTTTCAATGTTGCTGTTTTGTTGGGCCTACGGAAGAATTGTCCAAGAAGGCTAAGCCCATCAAAAGGGGTGATAAGAGGTCTGATCCATGCGTTCAAATATTTTAGCCCAAACCAATGCACCACCAGGCTGAAAAGATAAGTCGACCACGTCCCCAAAGCCTACTAAATAATGTAACTCAAGGCCCACAAAAGGCCCTTCACGTCGGTCAAGCCTCACCAACCCGACCGCGAATCTCCAGGCAAAAACACGGCCACAAAACACCATTTGCCGCCTAACTAGGGTTTCCCTCTCCACCCCCTTCTCCGGCAACCCAGGAGCGCGCGGGACTATCCCGGCGGCGGCGAAGCCCGCGGCGACCCCACGCAGCTCAGGCGCCATGGCTACCCCGGAGGCGCCCACCTGCTACGTCGGGATCGCGCGGGAGTCCGCCGCCTTCCGTCTCATGAAACAAATGGTACGCAATCTCCTCGTATTCTCGCGCAAGTTGTATTGTAGCAGAAATGGAGTTTTGTCTCGTGACAGGGCCGTGTTTTTGGGCTCAGTTAATTTCGTATGTTGGCTTGTCTAGGTAGAAGTAGCGCATGGAGGTAATTTGACGTGCTATTGAATAAATCTTAGCTTTTAAACGTGCTCCATGAAATGAAACCATAAAAACTGTAATTTCTAGTTAAACAGGTTGCCTTTTCCAATTTTTGATGATTGTATATGACTTAATAACCAGTCTCTTTTACTGATCCGACTATGATAGTGTGATCAATTCTGTTTTAGGGATGGGAAGAAGGTGAAGGCCTTGGCAAAGACAAGCAAGGCATAAAGGGCCATGTTCGTGTGAAAAACAAGCAGGACACACTAGGTGTGCTTTCTTGTTCTCAAGCTCTCTCCGGGTTATTAAATTCATCGAATAAAGGGTCACCTCTTCCTTAATAGTATTACATTACAGCAATGGCAGAGTTTACTGATATTTCTCTAACTTGTATGCAGGTGTTGGTGTTGACAATCCTCGTGACAAATGGGTATATGACACTACCCAGTTTGACAACATATTGAAGAAATTGAAAGTGGTACAATATATACAAATGTTATTTAAGCTGTTTGGTTGCTATAAATTTATGATTTCTAACAATGTTTTCCCTATGCTTTTGTTATTGGTCATCGTTTCGCTCGGTAAAAGCAGCAAGTAGCTAATCCCGTTCACAAAGGTATATATTGCACATAGTTTTTGTATTCTCATTTAGAATGTTTTGTTTTATTATGCATCATATTTTCCATTTTGCAGAAATTGCGGCTGAAAGTGATTCCCCTGATAATACACCCAAGAAAGAAGACAAACAAGTCAAAGAAGAAGTTACTAAAGTTACTCGACCTCAAGGAAGGTTCGTTTAACCCATATTTTGAACCTTTTTTGCTTCATTTTTTTCTTTAATACTTTTTTTACATGATAAGTGTTCTCCAGATACAAGAAAAGGGAGAGGGGGAAAAGTGTGAGTGGTTATTCAGCAGTAGATCTTCAAGGAATACTTGTGAGTAGTTTAATTTCTATCCCTGGTTATTTTTTTCTTGAGTAAATTTCACAAAACTACATGTATTTTACCTATATTATCACAAAACTACAGATTTAAGCCATAGCTCCAGAGAGCTTCAGATTTGCTACAGTAATTTCAGCAACAAATGTATAGAATATGTAGTTTTGTGAGAAATTAGATACAAAATCTGTAACTTTATGAAAGTATGGCTTAAATTTGTAGTTTTGTGATAATATTAACAAAACATATACCAACCGTTGCTATTTATTTGTGTTTCCACCACTAAGTCGTCTGTATTGATGATATCCAGCATGCCGGACTAGACTACACTTCTTATGGATATGTCATATTTAGTTACTTTCCTTTTACAAACCACTAAAGATCAAAGCAACTTGTGTTGGCACAGGTGCGCAAAAACGAAGATAATTGCCAAGCAGATCAGAAAGATGAGCCAACATGCTTGGATGTATCTAATCCTGTTATCGAAAATGCAGGTCAGCAATTTGCTGTGTTGTTTTCAACAAGCAGTGTTGTTTTTCCTTGTTGGCTAGGCTCTTGCACGAGTATTTGTCCTATTTACTGATCTGAGGTGACTGCTTCTAAGGCAGGGCTTTGCTCAAGTACTTTCTAGAACTAAGAAAATCAACTCCGTAAATACGCGAGAATATTTTATTATGTTCATTAATCATTGAAAGTGTATTCCTTGAAATTAGATTGCTTATGTGTGATCATTATTTTTGGGTGTTCTTCAACTGGATATTCAAGTACAATCATCATGTTCAAGCTGATATCAGTGTTAACATTATCGTTCGTATCGCGGAAACCGGAGGAGACTGGTTTGACCGAAAACCCAGAAACCACTACAGTAAACCATGAAAACCACTACAAATGCGAAAATAAAATTTTGGAGCAAAACCGCTTGGTTTTTCTGGTTTTGAATTTTGAAACCAAACTAGTTTGATTGGTTTTCGGCCAATTCTATCGGTTTTTGGATTTTCAAATTTTTTCGAATGGTCGTCTGGTGAAACAGTACTGGACCTGTTTTAACGTTTCTGTTAACCTTGGCTGTACCCTTTGCCACAAAATTTGCTACCCGTTCTAAAACTTTCTTAAATTGATATCACTACTATATTTAAGTTTTTTTTATGTTATATACTGTATCTTGTCTGTTTTGTTTAGAAATGGTTGCACCATGTAAGCATCCAAGTCGTTAAAGTGCTGCCGAACCAAAACAAGTTAATGTTTGAATGCTCTCTGCTATTCCATTGGGTACTAATTTATTTAGGTTTTTCTAATGTGCTTGTCTCAACTCTTTGCTGGTCCAGTATCTCAAGCTGATGATGTGAACTGGTGGGGGCACAAATACGGATTTGTGTCAGGAGGCTTCCTAGGTGCAGCATCTCGTAAAAATAAAAGAAAAGATATGGCCAACATACGTCAGACATTTGCAGAGGAAGATCAAGAAAATTTGTACAATCTTGTTCAGGTTGGTATGCTCTGTACTATTATGTATAACAACTCGAGCTAGCTTTTTCCAGATCATCAATATCTAAGGTTGTATTTTAGGCTGTATTGAGTGCGCTTGACATGTAACTTCTTGAGGCTTTTGAACTACAGCTTAGAGCATATTCTGTTGTGGTATATTTGTCCATCAAATCATTTCACTCTTCTGAGATTTTGTTCGGACATTTCCTATTTCCACATGGTGCCCTAATCTAGATGTTGATTTATACTGATTATTATATGTATAGACCATATGTTGTGTTGTTACAAACAAATACATTACCTCAATTATGTATAGATCTATTTCGTAAAAGTGCTATATGTCATTTGGTGCAGAATAAATCCACCTCTGGTAAGCAGGGTCTTGGCATCAAGAGCCTGCCAATGAAAGTTGCTGGCCAGCGTTGGAAGGGTAACAAAACTTCATTTGGTGACAGTGATGAAGAAAATTCAGATCAGTCTGGTGAATATTCAGAAATCGAAGATGATGACGATGAAGAACAACCTGTTAATAATGCTGAATCGGTTGACATTGTTAAAAGCACAAAACAAGACTTGAACGTGGATGCTAGACCAAAAACCAGGGTCAAGAAACTTTGCAAAAGAATACTTCGTCAGGTATAGCCTTCTCTAGGTTAGAATTTTCATGTGCTCGATCTGTCGTATAATAATGTACTGATTCTTGTTCATTCCAGACATCATCCCAGTCAATGAAATTGAAGGATCTTAAAATAGCTGTTGAAGAACATACAAATTCTGTTTTCTCCAGCTTCTCTTGTAGACGTGAAGCTCTGCTGTTTCTGAAAAAGAAGGTATGTGCCTCTCATTGCTTGTGGTTATGATTTTTTTTGTGAACCATAGTTAGGAGGTAAGCTCTACTACGGAATCCTTCTTGAACCTTGATCTGTTAGGAACTTAGGCTGCGTTCGGTTCTTGAGTTAACAGCGTTGCTGTTTACTGTAGTCAATAGGATCTACAGTAGAACGCAGTTGGTTTTTTACAGCAGCAGCCTACCACGCAGCCGCAGCACCGGCTACCAAACAGGCCCTTAGATCCCATGTTAGTATGTCTTCTAACTATTATTTTTTGTTTCACCTCGTGTTCTGCAGCTTCAAGGAAGCAAGAAATTCAACGTGGAGGGCAAGAAAGTGTATCTTGTGTCGTAAGGCAAAATACGAAGCTGACGAGTGACTTGTGCAGAGTCTACTATCAGAGTTGTCCTGCAGTCAATCATAGTTGTTGTTGCTTCAGATATGTAATAGATGTAGTGCACATTGAGCTCATTATTATAGATAAGAAATCACAACCTTCTGCAGATGCAGAGGTTGAATTTTGCAGAATTTTGTTCGGGCAAGAGTTATTAATCTATGTGTTTGCAGACCATTTGATGTAACCTGTATCTGTTATGGTTGTTGCATGAAGCGTTAAAATTGCTCATTGGACATGGTTATATTATAAACATGATGTTATTCGACTCGCGTATTGCTCCATGCGACACATTGCGTTATCAGCGAATTTGCTGGCTCCCTGCCCGTCTCACCAATCGTCCCGAAATTAGTACTGCTACTGCTCACGAACTGGCCAGATTTCATGTTTTTATCTTGGCGACGCGATTGGTGAGAAAACCTGCTTCGTCCATCAGAAGGCGTACCTATTGATACAGTCGCGGTCCTCCGCCTTCTGGGCCACTCCGCCCGTGCTTCGTTCCCTCCGAGTCAGTCGCGGTCCTCGCGGATAAACCAAGCGGCGCCATGGCCGTACCAGCTACGCCGAGGCCGTCGCTGATCCTTCCGCGTGCCTCCTCGCACGCCCACTCTCAATCCAGCGCCGTCGGTTCCATCTCTGACCGCCCCAGCGCCTCCCACCGCCGCCGCCGCGGCGATTTCGTGTTCGTCGTCAACCCCTCCGGTACGCTCCCGCTGTCCCGCATCCTCCTCCTCCCCCTCCCCTTCCCGACTACCTTTACCGACCCCGCACATAACGGCCTTTACCGGTTCAGGCGCAAATGGCCGCACGGGCAAGCAGTGGAAGCAGCTTCTCCCCCACCTCCGCACCCGCCTCGCCGATCAGTGCAACGTGAGCCGTCGTCCATTGTTGTCAGATCGCTAGATAAACATCACTCTAGGAGTTGCAATTGCGGGCTGAAATCGGGCTTGATTTCGGATCCGGAGCTAATTCGTTGATCTCATAGAATGTTTTGATTTGTGGGTGTTGATTGATCAGATTTGTGAGTGCATCACTTCGGGCCCGACCCACGCCATTGATGTCACAAGGGAGGTTCGGGCATCTACTTAATACTAATCCTCACTTTCGTTGTGCAAAAGGCACTGATAATCTTATATGTGCTTTAGGCTATAGAAGATGGGGCTGATGCCATCATTGCTGTTGGTGGCGATGGGACGCTTCATGAGGTAGTAATATTGTGTTTGTGTTGACTGTTTATGTAACATATTGAAAACTATTTGAAATTTCGAGCAATTGATATCAGATTGCCAACCGTAGTAAAGTTATATATGAAATTTTGAGGATGCAGGTGGTGAATGGCTTCTTTTCGGAGGGAAATCCAGTCCGCGCCCTTGATTGCGGCCCTGACCATTCTGCGGCTCTTGGAGTGAGTGCACTGAGCTTAGAGATAATCGATACTTAACTATAGGAATGTTCCGCAATGTTTGTTTATGCCCTGGAGTTTGTTCAGTAGTTAAGTGCCTTGTTCTTCTTGACAGCTTATTCCACTTGGAACTGGCTCAGACTTTGCTCGGACCTTTGGCTGGTATCTTTATTATATTTCCTGCATGATTAACACATGATATTGTTATCTGTTGCCTTTGTTTCCTTTAGTTATGTTTTTACTTTTTTTTTGTTAAACCAGGACGAATGATCCTCGTGATGCGATTGATCGAATTGTGAGAGGTTTCTTCCTTAATATTTCTTCGTATATTGTGTCTGAAGTACTATGTATGCCTTTAATGATGATTGATAAAAATGGTATCTCTTTCCTTATTACCAGGCAAAGTGTATGAATGTGCAGTCAACAGAATAAAATGATTTAGTATTCTGTGTTTTATTTTGCTTCTTGCTTCATTCTTAGTTTAACATAGTATGTTGTAAAATTACTGCCATTCAAACATAGATATCATCTGACATTTCTGCGCCTCTGTCCATCTTTTTATGACATTTGTTGGAGGGGTTGTATTAACTGATGCTTCCTTGCTTTGAGGGTTAATAATCTCTACATCTAATACTAGAAATGAATCCATTTTCCAGGATTAAAATCAAAACTAGACATAGGCATGATGGAAGCTCCAAACAGAGACCCACATTTCTTTGTGAATGTTGCTGATATTCATTTGTAAGTGAAAAAGAGTCATTTGTATTGTGAACTTGACGGATGAATTGGGCAAAAGAAAATATGTGATGTACCTGCAGGAGTGCTAAGGCAGGCTATTTTGCTTCTATGTACAAGAGATTTGGCAACTTGTGCTATGTATTTGGAGCTCTAAGAGGCTTTTGGGGACATAATAATCGAGATCTGAGAATAAAGGTTAGCTTTTATCTAGGCTTCTTTTGAAAGTGGAGTTGTATAATTAAAAACTTTTTACTAAATCTAATTCCACTTCACTGCAATCATACATGATAGGTGAACGGGGGAGAATGGAAAACCATCAATAAAGTCACTGCTCTGTGCATAGGAAATGCCAAATACTTCGGCGGTGGTATGAAGATTACTCCAACAGCTGACCCCTTTAGCGGGAGCCTTGAGGTACCTCGTAAGACCCATTTGTAAAACAATTTTGGTAACTGTTCTTAAGCTAATTGCTGTGGTGCATTATAGGTTGTTATTCTTCAAGATTTCAAGTGGTATGACTTTCTTCTTAAGCTACACAGACTTTATGCAGGCACACATCTCTCAGTGAATGGTGTGTCGTCAATAAGGTAAACATTAACCCCTAAGACTGTATGACATGATGCGTTTGTTGTTATGATGTGACTTCTGTAAAGCTTTTTCCGTGATTGAAGAGGCCATATTGCTTTCTTCCTTGATTAAAGTGTTACTGCATATAGCATTTTGCTTTCTATGCTCTGAAGGCAGTGGAGCAGTTTTCATTTAAGAGGTCCCAGTTAGTAAATCTTAAAGTGTAAAGTTCTGCTTATCTTGTCCGTGAAATGCTGAGTCAAGGATCACAACGCAATCTGGCTTCATGCAACTAGTGTAGTGGACTGAAGCTGTTGGTCAGATCATCTGACAATCTTCATTTACGTTTAGGCCTGGTAATGGGGGAAAACCCGTCCCATACCCAAACCAACCCATAATTATATCTATATATTTTCTAAACCCAACCCCACCCAAAAAATTAAAGATTCCACCCAACCTGCCCCAACCCTTTTGCTACCTTAACCCAATCCCACCCAAATACACTGAACTCTACAACACATGCACCAGTTTGGACAATTAGTAGTCTAATCATACTTACTGCTACCTAGTACTAATGGTCTACTGCTTTATCAACGCAAATGCAGATTAATAACAAAGATCACCTACTACTTTGAAGCACATCTCACTAAACCAGTGCACAAAACAAACTTTTGAAGTGAAATCAATCGACACAAACATATAACTGATTTAATTTTATCATTGCATCGCAGTTCATATCTGCTGCAAAATATTTAAATCTTTGAGCGCTAGCGCCACAACGGTGATCTGCTGCACATCACGGAGATTCTTAAGCTGCTGGAGAGACTCAAAATCGATGGTGATACGGTCCAGCCACCAGACATCGCGGATGGTGAGGTTCTACAGGCACGGACACCGCAGCGAGAATACAGCACCCCCGAGGTCTCCTGGGCCGTGGAACCGGACAGGCGGACACCGCTCAGGCTAATAAGTATCGATTAGCCGGAAGAACACGCCGGCAGCCTTCTCGAAGCAAGGAAGCGCAAAGGTGCCTCTCCGAGACGTCTCGGTGCTCCCGTCCTCTGTGGCTCTGCATCTCTTCTCCCCGGAACGAATTTGAGAAGCAGCAGCTCGTCGGAGACCTGGCGCGCGGCGGCGGGGAGCCACACCGCCTGGAACTGCGGGGAGGGATCCGAGAACCTGGTGGGCTGGGGCTGGCGAGACGCTCGAAGGAGAGGGCGACCTTGCCGGCTGGGGCAGGGGAGACTGCTGCGAAGGAGGCGGCGCCCCGGCCGCGCTGTTCGATGGGGTCCCGGTCGGGGAACCGGGGTAAGGCGCCCATAGTCGACGATTGGAATGGACCCGTCCCAACCCATTCCAACTCGCCATACCTCAGATCAAACCCGTTCCAGCCCGGTTTATGTGCCAACTCGATTCCACCCTTCCAAAGTTAACCCGCATCTAAACCCAACCCAAAAACCCTATTTAAACCTAACCCATTTGCAGGCCTATTTACGTTCATGACACGATGAGAACAAGTTGAAGCTTTGGTGTCGCATTCGTAATTGGTAGCTTTTGCTATAATATATGAGGGAGGTCCATATTGTCCAGGCAACTTTAGTTGAAGCTCTATTGCTTTCCTCCTGAACTGGATTCCTATAGGCTCCTAGCGTTTGCCAAGTAAAGACCACCACAAGTGGGCCGTTCTATTTCTTCATTTGGCCGATATTGGTCACCTTTACCTGAGTGATAATATTGTCTCTGCAGAGTTCAGTCAATAGAAGTAGCGGAAGTGATGGCTAATGGCGACATCTTTGTGCAATCTGATGGGGAGCATTTCGGCTTTCTGCCAACCAAATTTTCAGTTCTTCCTGGTGCAATTAATTTCTTCTGCTAATAATGCTCCTTGTTGCTGCTGGACTAGCAGAAGCATGATTGTCGATCGATCAGATGGGTTATAGGAGCTATGCTGTTTGGATATGACGTGAAAAATCCAGTTGCTCTATTCACCTTCCAGCGGCACATGAGGCAAGTTCTGGCATTCTGTAGAATGCAACATACAGTAGTAAACACATTGCTTGAATCACTGGATTTGTTTGTTCTGCCTGTCTGGTAGCGGTGCTTAACTTGCTGCCTCTTGTTTTGTACTCCAGTACTGTACTATATGGACTGTAGAGTATTATTGCGCTGACTTATTCCGATTTGCGATCACTTGCTGCCTACCGCAACAAAAGGTGTGATGCCTTCGCCTCTTTGCTATAACACGGCCCCAACTCATCCTTTTTTCTCCAGTGGTCGCCTGTAAGAATCTCTGCTGATTATTCGTGTCATACGCAAGGGATAATATCTGTGCGCGTCATCACATCAATCAAGAACTAATCAAGGAAACGGGATCAACGCAGATGCTTCGACAGAGCGAGACGTGGCATTTTCGTGCGAACAGCTCAATTCGTCGGCATCAGCAGCCCTCCATATCACGCTGGCGACGCCGCGTATTCCCGGACGACGCTATACGGTCGAGTCGATGCTGGCGACACGAGCTGTCAATTCTTCGAGACGCCGCCAATTGCCGAAACAGGGGAGGGGGTGGGGTTGCGAAAACCACAGCCCGACGCCATGATTTTCGAAGCATCTCCCATTCGCCCCCTGTCAATAAAAAAAAAGAGGAACGGGTGGAGCTGTCACGTAGCAAATCTTGGAGGCACACTGCACCTAACTAACACTCGTCCCCTGCACCTAACTGACACTAGTCCTAAATCCAAATGGGGAGGGCCACCAGCAAGTAACCGGAGAAGAACCGAAAAGAAAATTAAGGCTTTGTTTTGCCTGTCTCAGTTGTGAGTTTCCACAGTTGCTGTGCGATTGAATGACAACATACACTGGTATAGCATGAGCTCATGACGACGCACAATAAACAAGGAATAATAGCATATCCAAACTAAGCAGCCCATCGTACTTATATCATCGAAGGTGGGATGATAATTAGCTAATCAATGTCAGGCCTTTTCCAAAGCAGCAAAGCACAATCTTCAGCTAACTGGTGTACCGATCTCTTGGTGAAATGGGTGCTTTCGCACAATTCTCTCGTTTCTGGAATGATCAAAATTTCAGGGGCGCTCCCACTGAAGAATGACCACGCACACAACGGAACAGATCATACCGCAGCACGTAGTACCCACAAAAATACTACAGCTACCCATCAATCACTTCGCCTTCACCACCGCTCCCTCTGCGTTTTTTTTCTCAACTTTTCAGCTAGTTTTTTCAGTTGAAAAAATTAAAATAAACAAAATTTTAAAAAACTGATTTTTAAAATGTTAAAAAAAGAGCTTTAAAAAATAAATTAAAAACTAAAAAACTCATTTAAAACTGTTTTTTTATTTTTAATATGTAAAAAACCTATATATTATAAAAACTAACCGTTATCGGTTAGCTTTTTTAAAGCTCAAAAACTCTCGCTCCGACAAAAAGGCCGGAGTCTCGCGTGCGTCAAGTCGCATGCTTATGTAAGCGAGCGGCAGCCAGCAGGCAAGAATCCATAGCGAAAGGCCTCCTCTCTCTCTCTCTCTCTTTCTCTGCTCGGCTGTTCCATCAGCGTCGTCGGTGATGGCGGCGCGGAGGAGGCTGCTGGCCGACGCGCCGCCGGGGGACCACCACAAGCGCGGGGCGCCGCCGCCGGAGTGGACGGAGGGGTACCTCAACGGGTGGCTGTCGCAGCCCACGGCGGTGTTCGGCCTCCGCCTCTGGGTGCTCATCGGCATCGCCGTCGGCGCCGCCATCGTGGTCGTGCTCCTCCTCATCTTCATCTGCCTCTCCCGCCGCCGCCGCCGCCGCCGCGAGGACCTGCTCGCCGCCAGTCTCTACCCCTCCGACGCCAAGCTGCTCAAGCAGCACATGCAGCAGATGGCCACGCCGACCAAGGACGTCCAGGAGATCGGCCGCCGACAGCAGCAGCAGACGCCGCCTCCGGCCGCGCGGCCCGCTGTGCAGCTCGCAAAGGCGGAGCAGACGCCGGCGCCGACGCCAACGCCGCCTCCGCAGAAGCAGCAGCAGAGGGCGCAGGTGCCGGTGGTACCGACACCGCCTACGCGGAAAACGCCGGGCAACGGCATGTCGGCCACGACGAGCGGCGGGAGCGAGCGGGGCGGGGGCACGCCGAGGAGCACTGGGAGCGGCGCCGCGGGGCCGGAGGTGTCGCACCTCGGCTGGGGCCACTGGTTCACGCTCCGGGAGCTTGAGGAGGCCACGGACGGGCTCGCCGAGGAGAGTGTGATCGGCGAGGGCGGATACGGAATCGTGTACAGGGGCACGTTGCACGACTCCACCCCGATTGCCGTCAAGAACCTGCTCAATAACAGGCACAGTAACTTGGGTTGATTCTTTCTCGCGAAATCCTGCATATTTCGGGCAGTTGATTTCTCAATTGATCCTGCATGTTGGTTTGAACTTCCGTTTCGTATTCGCGTGATTGCAGTACTTTTCTTTTTTCCTCATCGCTGCTGATCAGTTGGTTTGTGGGGCTCAAGAAATTTCAAATTTCTATCTTCTCGGTTCCCGTGATTCAATTCGAACCATGCACAGCTTTCCAGAACCGCACTGCTGTTTAATTTCTCCCCGAATGTCATTCAGATTTGTGCTAATATAATCTCCAATTTCTCTTGCTTCCCCAGGGGCCAGGCTGAGAGGGAGTTCAAGGTGGAGGTCGAAACGATCGGCCGTGTTCGTCACAAGAATCTCGTTAGGTTGCTCGGTTACTGCGTGGAGGGTGCTTATAGGTACAACTACCGTGCAATCTCCTGTCATCTCGTGCACCTAGTACTCATGTTTGGTTATTGTTAATGGAAGCTTGATTCCTTTTCGCTGTTATGGCTGACCAGGATGCTTGTGTACGAGTATGTGGACAATGGTAACCTTGATCAGTGGCTTCATGGTGATGTTGGGGAAGTGAGCCCACTAACCTGGGACATCAGGATGAACATTGTTCTCGCAACTGCCAAAGGGTAATGCTTTCGTTTGCTGCTTCTACCAATTTCAGTCTATTGGGGAAATTTAGATTTTCTTGACTTACTAGTTTAGCATGTACTAGATACCGGTGAATGTATGCTGACTAGAATCAGGTTGTGAGCAAATATATGCCAGACCATTTAGATTGTAGAAGGCTTCAGGCGATAGCTGTCATGATTATCTTTTTTCTGTTAGGGGACTTGCGTTTTGGTTGAAGCTTTGTTTGCAAGTTTGTTAGGACCCATTACTTGGCATGCACATATTCCCATTTCAGAAGCTAGAGAAAGAGACAGCCGGTTGTAACATCGGGCCCATCTGATTATGGTTCTGAAAACATTTCAAAATATTCAAGCAGAATAGAAAAGCTGCGAAATCCTCAGACACCGCATGTGCTTAACTTTAATGGTTCTTTCTTTTTTACGCCCTGTTGCCAGCTTGCTTTATTTTAATCAAAGCACAAGTGTGGTTGTGATTTGCTCATAAGTAATGTAGCACTGTTTGAAAATATTCACACTGACTTAAGATTCTGTTTACTGGTCAAAATCCAAACACAAGCATCATGTGCATTAGCAAGCATCTTTGCCTGGAAGCAATATTGTCTTTGCTTGAACAGCCTGCTCAGCTCTTTTAACAGACGTGTATGATTGTGAAAACTGACATCCAGCTACTACATGCCCAGACTGGCCTATCTTCATGAGGGGCTGGAACCAAAGGTTGTCCACCGTGATATCAAATCTAGCAACATTCTCCTCGACCAGCAGTGGAATGCCAAAGTATCAGATTTTGGGCTTGCAAAACTATTGTGCTCAGAGACAAGTTATGTAACAACCCGTGTTATGGGAACCTTCGGGTTAGTAGTCGAGTCAATCCTACAGAGAGTTTCTCAATCTGCTGTGCATTAAGCTTGTTTTTTTTTTTTATTACTGAACTATTAGCACTGTTGCAGCTATGTGGCACCTGAATACGCCAGCACTGGAATGTTAACAGAGAGGAGTGATGTTTATAGCTTTGGTGTACTTATAATGGAGATTATCACTGGTAGATCTCCTGTAGATTATACAAGAGCACCGGGAGAGGTTAGTGTTTCAGCTTTTTTATTATTATTTTCTTTCTCCAGAATAATTTAGGTCTGGGGAAGCTGAATTTTACAATGTCGATGAATTGATTCTTCAGGTGAACTTGGTTGAATGGCTCAAGACCATGGTTGCTGAAAGGAGAGCGGAGGAGGTGTTAGATCCAAAGCTGGCTGAAAAACCTTCTCCCAAAGCACTGAAACGAGCGCTTTTGGGTGCCCTCCGCTGCGTCGACCCTGATGCCAACAAGAGGCCTAAAATGGGACACGTAATTCACATGCTCGAAATGGATGACCTACTATTCCGATATGTATGTTTGAACCCTTAACCATTTTGCAGGCTTCCATTTACTGTACAATAGTAATCACGTCGTCAATTCCATGATATACAGGATAAAAAGCCTGGAAGGGATGTTCAGCCTCAGTCATCATCAGACAGATATAGCTCCAAGGAGGATCGAGGCTTCAGCAAGCACGATAATCAACAGTATAGATGATGAACTAAACGATACTTGACTGGAACACACGTTTGTATGGGTTGCCAGTAGGGGTCAGCGATATTAACCGTGATTTTGTTAAATTCTTTCTCCCCCCTTATTCCATCTCATAACCCCAACTCTTCTTGCTCTTTGATTGTATTATATGTGACAATTATTGTATCGCACTTGATACCTATATAGTTTGCACACAAGTGTAGCACGGAGTTGTGCCTTACTCCTAAGTAACATGCCCTAGCTGACACTTGCAATTTTAATGGGATTCTTCCTAATGCAAGTACGGCTTTGTCTGCTCCACTGCATCATGCATCAGTCTATTCCTGATTCCAGCTGGTTTACTGCGGGGAAGAACTGATCCTTCTTCTTGTAGCCTCCTGGTTCCTGCTTTGCTCCCTGCACATGATGTCACATGGTGCTGCATCATTCACCCTGCAATACATCTGAGACTTTGTTTACCGAATATGACCTCCATCAGTTTGAACTTTAATATTCCAGTGTCAAATGCTGTCCACTATACTGCATCTGGTGAGCATTTTGTGTCACGTTCTTATCGCTTCGCCTTGTCTTGATCTGTTCATCTTTTGTCGGATGAGATTTTGATCAACTTTGAATATTCACTCCACTTTCTACAGCGTCGCAGCTCTGGATCTGGTGCTTATTAAACCCGAGCACTGGCAGCAGTGATCGTTAAGACGCACCGAAGATTCAACTCTCACGTGACACGCCAGTCGTCTACAGTTTAATTGGTAGTACCAGCAGAGGAGAGGACTCTTTCGTTCAGAGACGTTCTCGTGCCGAATATGAAAAGGAGTCCAAAACAAGGGCCTGAAGCATGAATGGTAACTAGAGAGCAGAGAAAACGAGATGACGGAACCAAATCGTTAGCCGACAGCGCAGTACACGAAAGTCACGTCCATGGCTCCATGCCACCTACGGCTAGTAGCGACCTGTGACTGTCCCCGTGAACGCATTACGAGCTGTTTCGAAGCGGTCAGGACCACTGCCGCTGCATCTCCAGGTTATAGCCAGAGCGGCAACCCACAATTGGAAGATGCCTCGTTTCAACATACTCCTAGTTGATCCTGATGAAGCCAATGCGTTCAGGTTCTCCGAATGCTTGCCACTCTTCCACGGCACCGGCTTCTTTGGCGGTTGGATACGACCAACGCCGAGCAGAACAGGCGCGGGCACACGGGTTGGTCTCGCATCGCAAGCTGCAGCAATACTCCATAGCTGGAGCAGTGGAGCCTGGAGCGCAGCAAGCGTCGTGCACGCCCAGCTGTCCCGACAGCGACTCGCGGGGCGTCCAGGCTCGGGATCGTCTCCCCTTCTCTTCTCACACAAAGAAATAGGAAGAGGGAGAGACGGATAAGAAAAGGAAACAAAAGGCGACGCGCGTGACCATCGCTGACGGGAAACAGAGCAGTGGTTATAATCTGACAGGAGAAGATGGGGATTCCAGCAATGATCACTGTCAGCAAGCCTTTTGGAAAGCTGCTGATAAACGCGAAGCAATTATGGGCCCGTGGGTGCACAATCAAAAGGGCTAGCAGCATGGGCATATTCATATTACGCAGCAAAAGGACTGCAATAGTGCCATGTGAAATGTTACGCACTGAGTGATAGATACTCAGGCTATGCTGCTGCTACACAACTTAAGCATGTACATGCATGTGATAAGCAAGAGGATGCAGGGTTCAGCAAGCACGCAGGTTGCATGAGAGATCGAGTCGAGAGATGCAGCCACGGAGGAGAGGAGAATACCGGTTGTGGTCTGCTAGCTTCTGGAGTTTGACTGGGTTCCCCTGGGCAGCTTCTTCTTGTTCTCCGGAGCAAGATTGTCTGAGGCAGCTCTCTTGGACCTCAACTGAATTTCAGGAGAGTAAGCATAGATTATACAGTTGTGTACGTAGTTTGATGAAAGTCTTATTAGCAGCTCACCTTCTCCTCGGATTTTTTTATAGAAGTGCCTCAGCAGGATGTTCTTGGTCTCTGTTGTTATCACTGAAATTCAAGGGCACAAATGGTCAGCAATCGAAAATGCAGTGAAATACTGCAATATGATCTCCATGCAGCAGAGCAGAGAAAGGAATTAAAAGATTTTTGAAAATGTCCGTGGAAAGGGATGACTGCCCCCAGAGATTAAATGAAATGAAACATATCCGCATCTGTATGGAGTATGGACATTTCTATAAACTAATGCATTATGCAAACGAAGGGGAGAAACTGCCAGCTATAAAAAATCTCTTATGCTTTGTTTATCAAATGTATCTGCCAACAGTTGGAAATAAACTTGGTACAAGTAGAATCTGCCGGCGCCAACTGTTATCAAGGAATCAACACCCTCCCTGTGGGGAGCATTTAGGCATGGTATTTAATAATGTTTATAAATACTACCCATTAGTATAACTCAGTCTCTGAACATTTTCCAGAAAGGAACAGGATTAAGTCTTATCATAGTCACTGTTGGTAGCCTGGTATTCCTAACATATGCAACTGACAAATTAACCCACGGCCTGGTGTGAATGAGCAATTGTATGACATCAATTAGGTGAAAATGCACCATGAGGAAAGCAAAATATGTACACTTGCAGAAGTGAGCAGCAAGAGATCATTGGTTTAAGAAGATAGAAATTGGGTTACATTGATTAGGAGGCGGATCTGTCCTGTGTGTCGCAATGTAAGTGGCTGGGTTGACATTCTGACAAGAAACACACGAAAAAACGAAAAGAACTGTCATTGCTTCGTTAGCACCATTTCTACAGAGAATATCCATAGTAGTATAAAAAAGGCAGTATGGAACTGCTGCTCCATAGAGAATATGAAATTACCTAATAGCATTCGCATCACACCAACTATTTTTTTTAAGATAAAGACCAACTAAATATTATATGTGAGATTTGCAATATGAGTGGCTGGTGCCATGATCTGATAAGAAACACAAACACACCAACATTAGTAATCCATCAGTACCACATTAACTGAACCTTGTCAGTTTAGCCATGAGAAAACCAAGACCTAAATAGCTAAATATATAGGTCATTTAGAAGTTCAAAACAAGCCGATCATTTGACAGCTGAACTAAAAGGAAACACTAATTCCCAATTTCTCCATCCATACTACAAATTCAGCAGCAACGCACAACACGATTACTAACTCTGAAGCTGCCTATACAAGAGAGAATGAACAACGGAACAAGAGCCATACAGATCAATCACATACAACAAAGTTGAATTAACCGATTCAGTCTTATCCAAGCTCATCAGTACGTAGAGGAACAAGCAGTACAGTACGCTAGAGAAGAGAAGAGGTCACCAAGCCGGGGCAGTGCTGACCGACCGAGGTCTGCGAGGAGCGGTCCGCTGGTACGATCTGGCTGAAGTTCTGAGGGTTGTAGGACGGCCAACCGTCCAGAGGGGTCCCCATCGCCGCCTCCCTCTCTTCCTTGTACGGCTGAATTCGCCGCGCCGTCGTCTCCCGCTCGGTCTGGGAGACGGTTCCTCTTGCCACTGTTGGGAGAAAGAAATTTCGAGTCAGCGACTGGGCCTCCCTTACTGGGCTGGCGGGTGATGTAGACAAGGCCTCCCTTGCTGGGCTGGCGGGTGATGTAAACAAGGCCTCCCTTACTGGGCTGGCGGGTGATGTAAACAAGCCCTCCCTTAGTGGGCTGGCGGGTGATGTAAACAAGCCCTCCCTTAGTGGGCTGGCGGGTGATGTAAACAAGGCCTCCCTTACTGGGCTGGCAGGTGATGTAAACAAGCCCTCCCTTAGTGGGCTGGCGGGTGATGTAAACAAGGCCTCCCTCACTGGGCTAAGCAGGTGATGAAAACAAGGCCTTATCAGATAATTTTATTTATTAATAACATTATTTTTAATTAAATTTATAAACTAACAGGACATTTTCGTTTTTTGCAAAGTTAAGTACATATCGCTTACGTAGCAAGCTGTCGGCTGTCGCAGGTTCCGACAATCACTCGTTAGTTGCGTGATATCGAGAAGTAGGCTTTAGAGTAAAAGTAGAAACAAATTAAGCTGCGCGTAATGGGCTGCTGGCCACTGGTAACGATGCCTGCTGGTAACTGAGTGGATAAACGATAAACAAGCGCCACTTGGTGACGCAACGAAGAGTGTTCCGCATCGCAAGCGGTAAAATGTACTCCCTCCGGTTGTACACGGAGCAGATGCGGTAGTACAATACAAACTCGGGAGGGTGGTCCGCGTTGTCCACGACCAACATGCCGTCTTCTAGAGCACAGGGACTTGTTCTATTCCAACACTCGGTGCGTGCAGGCGAAGGCAACGAGCAGGCAAAGTGGTTGTAAACAGTGTGAATAATACATGGAGTTTATATGTGAAATTTATTTTTTTAAAAAAAAAATTATTTTAACGTTTTATTTATCGATATGACGGTGGTATATATAACGAATACGGTGCGGACGCCTAAGTAAAAAATCCGCTTATCAGGCACTGCCGCCCGCCGCACGCGCATGGCCGCTTCCAGAATCCAAACATATCCCATGATGGCCACCCACTTGGCACTAACATTTCGTTCGTCAAATCATCTGGGTCCTAGACGCGCGCGCGCTGTCACATGCCGTCCCTCGTCCGTCCATCTGTATCGCAGCGCTGCGTTGCGCGTCGTCTCCGTTCCAAGTCGTCGCACACTCGCACTCACCGCCACAGCTTCTTTGAGTCATCATGCTCCAGGCGAGCTCGGAGCGGCCGGCCGCGGGTTCGGGGAGCCTGTGGACGGCATGGCGGACGCGGGGTCGGCCAGGGCGCAGGAGATCGCGCGGCGGCGGGAGGAGATGATGGGGATGCTCCGCGACCTCCCCGAGTCAGAGTACGAGCTCTCGCTCACCGACCTCGTCGACAACGCCGAGAGAAAGGAGGAAGTACCGGAGCCGTCGGCGTCCGGCAGGCTGGCGGGGCAGCAGGTTCAGCCTCAGCAGCAGCCGCCGCAGACGGGGAAGCCGGAGCGGAGGGCGTCCGCGCGGCGTCGCGACAGCGGTTTCCGCAGCAGCAGCGACGGCGTCCTCCTCCACTTCTACATGCCGCGGTCCCTCACCCGGAGCTTCACCGCGCCGCGGCCCAACCGGACGCCGTCGGTCTCCGGCGGGAGGACCGCCAGCGTCGCCTCTTCGGACTGCCAACACAAGCGGTAAACAACTCTTCTCTTTTCTCCAAAACTTGGTCATGAAAAAAGTTAGATATTGTCGGTCGCATAGGGCCCGTCAAATCCATGTGCGTTGAAATTTGGCGCAACCAAGCTCAGCCGAGTCATCCAAAGCTGCCGGGACATTTCCAAAGCTGCAAAAGGGGGAGTCATGCGTCTCTACGAAGGAATGGTCTCCAAAGTGACCGTGCTAACAGTAACACGCACCGGTGGTTACCACGCAACCATTCGTTCACGTTCGAGAACGCCTTGGCTCTCACCGAACCGAAACCAGTCAAGAGTCCTGCACTGCACCTCACTCCTGTTAGTTGTCGGTAGAGACTGTAGAGTAAGTGCGTGACCGTGACACGATCTTTCCTTGATCAATATAAACAATAATGGATTGTTGTGGTGCAGGGAGAGAGACGCGGACGCCGATACCGTCAAGTGCTGGTCGCTGCTATGGGATCGGCCCTGGCGGAAGTCCAGCCGGCGAGACCCAGCCGCGCCGCCCAACGACAACGTCCGCGCCGCGATTCTCAAAGCCGCTAAACACTCGGCTTAGTTCAGCGACAAAATTTGTGTGGAGCACACCTCTTTTTTGTGTGATATTTGTGTCGCACTCTTGCATATCTGTAAATATGTTTCGAATGCTGTATGCTGATGTAGTAATAATACTTGTTTAGCCTGCAGTAGCTATGTACTCCAGCATAGTAACATGGACCGTTTGATTTTGCGAATTGATTGTATGTATAGCAGAACAGAAATGAAACTCTCTTCGTCAGGCCCCTGATTGACAGAAATGTGGAAATGCTCCTAGCTTCATTTGTGTATTGTAATATTGAAAATAAAGCTTCGAATAGTTCTCAGTAGAGAAAATGAAACATACTGCAACGCTTTCATTTCTTTTCAGTATGTAAATTACAAAATGATATGACATCAAAAGATCTAATCCAGGATTTGACTGCAAGCAAACAGAATTGTTGCAGCCACCTCTTCTAACCGGAACCTTACAATATCAACCATATACGATCCTGTCCGAGCATACATGAAAAGAAATAGAATAAAAACAAAAATGATGGGCTGAACAAGTCCTTATTTGTCATCATTCCTCGATGTCTTATTGCAGGAATTTGCCGCCGCTGGCTAATCGACCTCGTTCAATCCCTGCAGCTCTATACAAAAAGGGTATTGGAAAAGTGTCATGCTCAATATTTAGCTAATCAAATATAGAAATGCCATCAAGGGAACACTTACATTCGAAACCTTTATCCAAGACTCCAGTGTATTGATGGCCTTTCCAGATCGCTGTGTCTCCTGTGCTAGTGCAACAGCGTCATGCAAATTTTTGACTTTACCACTGACAAGAAGGGAGGCTGCAGCATTCAAAACCTGTAATGCAAAGCAGGATTGATTTTAAGTCATGCATATCAGTAGAATCATACATAGAGTTCTGTGCCATCGCTTTTATCATCTTTCGTATTATGCTACATGGAAAGTATTGTAGGAGTAGAAGAGATAATGCTCATCATGACGCCATATTTGTGTTGACTAAGCGGTTTAACACGATGTTGAGCAAAGTCCCTAAGAAAAAGAAATAGGTCCATCTGATATAGGCCGGCTACAGCAGAACTCTCGACCCTTAGAGTAGATGAAGTCATTTTTTCAGATGCAAAGACTGAAAAAAGAATAGGTACAACAGACTTACTAGGGCATCTGCAATTGATCCTCTTTGACCAGCAAGAACATCTTGGAGCACTTTTGCATTGAATGCTGGATCGCCCCCTTTTAGATCTTCCAATGTGCAGCGTGGAATTCCAAAATCCACTGAAATTGGAAAATATGTCAGAAAAAAATTGCTTCACCAACCTCTTAATAATAACAAAAAGGAAATTTTCATTTTTTTTAGAACAAAAAAAAAAGGTTTCGCTGGCTTCATTATAATATGGTCCTACTTCAGCAGTTTACAAGCATGGCAAAAGAAAATGATACAGCATATTAGATACAATTTACTCTGTTAATTAATCAAAGATTTGTGCAACTCTCGAATGAGCGAGCCCAAAATGTACAAAAGTGTTCATTGAACTCTTTAATCTCAGATATTCTTAAAGCAAGAAAAAAGAAAAATCTCTTACATGGATCGAAGTGCAGTTTTTCAATCTTTCCTGGAGTGACATCCAGGATATATCCAGGCCCTTCAATGATTAAAAAACATACTCCATTAAATACACAATATACCAGTTGATGAAAAAAAGACAAAGATTTTTTTTTTAGTAGCAATAGCTACTTATAACAAAATAGTGACAACATTAGAGCGAAGTGGGTGCATTCAAAGATGTGTATACCAAGTGGGCTTATTTCGTCCAAACCCTTTGAATGAACAACCAGTGCTCTCTTCATTCCAAATCTCTGAGCAGCCTTGGCCATCTTGGTAACCTATGAAGAAAAGTAGCAGCAATTCAGGTAAATGAGCATTATATGGAACAATGACATGAGATTGTACCTGGTTCTCTTTTCAAAAAAGGTACAGATATATTGTGCATTCCATGTTAGTATGGCTAGCAACATTTTTTTCTTCTAAAATGTAATTAGCTAAAGTTCAATTTGATACACTTATGGATATATCATTCTTGCTCGTACAATTTGTATTGTATTACTTAAAGAAGGGACCAGATGAAACTTACAATTTCCTCATGGTAAACACCAATAACAGCATAAGGCACCCTCGCTGGATTCAATAGAGGACCGAGGATATTGAAAACTGTCTTTATTTTCAGCTGCTTTCTCACCGGTCTGACAATTTTCATTGCTGGGTGATAATTTGCAGACATCATGAACCCAACGCCTACCTCATTGACACACCGTTTAATACCCTTGCAACAGGAAAGAGTAACCATATCAGCCCTATTTGACTTCAGTAACATAAACATGTGAATGCAGTATATGAAGGATAAAAGATCAAGGGTCACAAGCTTTTCCTGAATCCCTGATCATAAAAAAAATGTACTTTCTCCATCCCATTTTACTTGTCATCCTAGAGTCTTCAAGTTTTACTAATTTAACTGTCATCCTCACTTCCCAATACATATTTTTCTATTCCCAATGCATCTCTCTCTCTCTCATCGTCATCAGTGCATCCCACCTTTTCCACCCCTCCTTAATTCCCGTGTTCAGACTCAAAATGACAAGTAATTGGGATGGACGGAATATCATTAAAGAAAAAGATCATACACCTATTCAACCAAAAAATAAATATAGCAGCTAAATCTGGAATCTGTAGTCAATAGTATTAATTAACTGAACATGACCAATTTACACTAAAGTCTTGGGAGGTCTTGTCCATGTAAGCTATATCTGACCACTCACGGCTGAGTAAGCTCATTTCCAATTAAAGTTCAAGGTCTTAATCTCGTGGACAAGTTCAATACTACTATTGTACAATTTATATTGGGGGTGAATAGAGAACCTCATTTCCAATTAGCAGCACTTTCATTCTATAACCAGTTCACAATAATTTGAACTTCTAAGTGATGATAACGAACTACATATGAGCCTATACATGAAGGGCATGCTGTGACACAGGAAATTGCGGGAAGAAAAAGTCAAGGAATGCAGGGCTAGTTTGTCAAACTAAAACATCAATAACACTGCGTTTTCACAATTGAAAGAAGTAGACACCTGAACCACAAAGTCAGAAACATATCAAGACAAATATTGAGCAACATAAAAATCAAGATACAACTATTGAGACAAGTAGAAAGAGAATCATTTACATGAAACACTTGACAACCTCAGTTAGTGGCTCCATGAATCAGATGTATGTACCAATTTTTCACTAAAACCTAGCATGCTAATCCATATAATCAATCACGGGCACTGTCTTTTCTAGTATGCTTCCTGTACTTCACATCCCCCCCCCCCCCCCATGTATCGTTGCGATTCATAAATACTGCTCCGGTACAACGTTAAGAAATGTAGTGGTGGAAAGTCAAACAACGAAATTAAACCCATGTGGGACGTGTATGTGTGCGGCAATACCTCGGGTCCAAGGTCGATGTTGACCCCCAGCGCCTCGAGGACATCAGCGCTGCCGCACGCCGACGAGCTCGCCCTGCTCCCTTGCTGCAAAACGAGCGAACAACACATGATCACCATCGGCTGCGCCTAATCCTAATCAAAAGTCAAAAGGGACAAACGCCGTACCTTAGCGACCTTGGCACCGGCCGCAGCGGCGAGGATCGTGGCGCCCGTGGAAATGTTGACCGTATCAGCACCGTCCCCGCCCGTACCAACAATGTCCACGGCGTCGTCCATCCCGTCGACCAGTACGCAGCAGCTCAACATGGCCTTCGCCAATCCCACAATCTGAACAAGGCGACACGAAAATCAATCGAATCCACGGAGAGAGATTTCACTCCCTCTGACACAGAAGCCACGCATAGAAACGCGCACCTCTTCATAGGTCTCGCCCTTGGCCCTGAGGAGGACGAGGAAGGCGGCGATACGCGCCTCGTTCTCCTCCTCCAGCAGCAGCCGCAGCGTGGCCTCGGCCTCCTCCTCCGAGAAGTCGGTCCGGTCGATCAGCGCCTCCAGCACCTGCCGTCACCAGCAGACTGAACTGAGTCCCGCCCAGATAAACATGGAGTTAGAAGGTGGAGATGAGAGGGATCGCCGTCGGACGTACCTTGCCGAAGGAGCTGATGGGAGGGGAGACGGGCGACGCGGCGGGCTGCACGGCGACGCTGGCGGGCGCCGGGAGGCGGCGGCGCGCGGGCAGCGGCC
>BCLF01000002.1:7325090-7382922 GCA_001602275.1 Zoysia japonica | reverse complement strand
GGCGGCGGCGCGCGGGCAGCGGCCGCGCGTTGGAGCGGCGCCCGCGGAGGACGGGCGACGCGGCGGGGGCAAGGGGTTTCGGGGAGGCGAGCTTGAACGACGCGGCCGCCATTGCTGCGCGCGCGGGCGGATTCCAACTGGATACAGTGAGTCGTGGTCTTGTGGGCGGAAGATGAAGGGGGAGAGGGCCGTGGTGTCAGCAGTTTTATACGCAGAGTTGACTGCCGAGTGCCGCCCCTGCTGGCTGCTTGGCGGCCACCTACCACAATTCCGACCTGTTTCTTCCTCGTTTTTACCATTTCAAATAATTTTTATCTCCATTCTAAAAAAAAATTCTTTGCTCCAACTAGAACAGGACCTTTTATGGTTTCCGCACGATTATTTGCTGGAACAATCACGAATCCAACTTGCTCATCTCCTTCTGGGGCGATGACAACGACCCCTTTGCTCGGTTCCATTCTCGCATTTCACGTCGACTCAAACTAGAGATCGTTTTCAACAAGTGGGTAGTCAGGTGGGGCAGCTAATTTACTGGAGCAGTATGAAAATCTTTCCCGGCAACCGGTTCCAACGTGCTCCCTGTAGTAATCGCCAAGCGAATATGGTGATGATGTCCTTTTCTCACGTGGATATAGATGACATTACCATGGATTCGCATCTTTAATACTACCTCTATTTCATAATATAAATATTTTTTAAATTTAAATAAAGTCAAAAAATTTTATCTTCTACTAATAATATCTAAAAAATTACATATTTTTTAATATAAAAATATAATTTTTATAAAAATTTATTTAATGATGAATTTAAAAATATAATTTTTTATATAATATAATATTATTAATTATATATTATTAGTTGTTAAAGTGATAAAATTTTGACTGACTAAACTTTAAAATGCTTATATTTTGAAATAGAAAGATTAGCATAGTGGTAATTAAGACGAAAACGATAATGCATTTTGACAAATATGAAAGGTGAAAGGGACACCTTCACCTTGGGTTCCGGTTAAGCAAGTCATTCGAAGAACTTGTGGAGAACTATAGAATGCCGGGGATTGCCCGGCGTCCGGCGACCTGTGGAGGATCAGCGTGTCAGGGAGATGACTAGTCGCTGGTCAAGATTTCCTTGTTGGACAAAGCAACAGCTGCGGCCTTCAGCAGTTTACCGGCAGTATGCAAAACGCTTTCAACCACGTTCTGCCCACATCATGTCCGATGGAAGTTCTTAATTTAGAGATGGGAAAACCTTCCAAAATTGTGGAAAGCATGAGACACGAGGCTAACTGCAAGAGTACCACACGACACCTTTTACACACTCCACACTAACATATTTGATGAACATACATGTGTCTACAGAAAATTGGATATTTGCACTGAATCCAAAGGTGTTGGGAGCAAAGCAAATCAAACAACAAAGAGGAGTCAGTTCGGTTTTTTTCTACAGTCGCCAGCATGGCTAATCCAGCCACCGAGTAACACCATCTTCTTCACTCGCAGCTGCAAGGATCTCGATACAGACGTCCAGTACAGCCTACAGAAAGTTACAAGCAGTTGGAAGTTGAGGATTAACTTTCTTAGCAAAAGTTGAGGCAATTTTAACTGTATCAGTACGGATTGTCTATTTATCACAGATGAAAGAGAAAAAAAAAGGACATTATATGCATGGTTAACGGAAACCAGAGCCATTATATTTTACTCCGTAGTTTTCTAGACCAGAATAGCAATTAGAAAGGTGCGTACCGAAGGATTTCTGCAATTGATTAGCTTGCAACCCTCCAGCAAGGAACCTTCTAGCATCCAGCTCTCCCAAACTTCGAAAGAATGACTTGCAAACACAAACTCCGTCTTCCTATTAATCTGTTCATGTTGTGAAGGGAAATGTCACCAAGCATGGAAATAAAAAACGCCGGCAAACAAAAGGATGCCTCCATTTGCCAAACATTTTTACTAGCTCTAAAAGAATCAAGATTTTTCTTATCTGAAACTAGGGAGTTGTAGTTAAAATGGCTGGGAGTAAAACAGAGAAATTGCACATCTACAGGCTTCCGCTTTGCAAACCAGAGCAATAATTCTTCTACTATAAATCAAATAATGCAAACATCTAAAGTAGAGGACTCGAAATCCCAGGTACAGAACTTGAAGATGAAAGAGTGAAAAGGTGGTAGAAATTCCCTCGAAAAAAGGTGATAGGACAGAAGCACTGAACGTACGAAGTGCAATGTACATGGTTCCAAGATATTACTCAAAAGCACCAAACATCTCATTGGAAATTAGAAATGTAGTAATTTACTAGATGGGTGGTCAACAAATTAGATGTTGAGGCCCATGTGATCATTTTATCTAGATGTTTAACCTTAGCGACCCAGTGTCATACATTTTACACTAAAATAGCATCCAGCGCCTCACTATTCTTATTCAAAAGGGAAAAATATAGCTGCAAGTTTACGGGCTAGGTAACTAAAGAGAGTCAGAGAGTGGGATTGTACCTGCAACAGTTTTCCGCCAGCAACAAAGGATCGCAAACCCATTGTATCCTAAAAGTACATTTCTTGTTAGTGCCTGTCTAAACACAAGTCAAACCAAGCATGGAAATAAAAGGAGGGGTGGAACTGGGGGAGGCCATGATGATACCTTATTTTTAAAAGTAACAAGGAACTGAGCAGCAGGATCCCTGCCTGTAGCATTTGACACAATATCAAGGATCCAGCCACCACCACCAGCTACTCTCTGTCTTGCAACATGGTACCCTGAATTATCTCTTGCTCTCAAAGCTACAACAAACCCTTCATTCAGTTTGTCAGGATACTTTCTACTGAGAGCTGCAGGCAACTGCTTCTCAGAAGTTATTTCCATTGGTGATTCACCAAGCGATTTCTGCTTGTAATTTGAGTCCTCAGGGGAGGCAAATCGTGAACTGGAACTTAAAACCTGATCCCTGCTACTCATCACTGTGTCATCATCTCTCCGTGAGGAATAGTTGCTGTCAGACAAGTGATCTGGCTTCTGTTGAGACCTGCGGTGAGCAGGCCTTTTTTTGCCTTTCTTTCCTGAACGACTACGCCTTCCTTCAGCTTGGGAGCCAACATTTACAGATCGTCCTGAAACTTCAGGCTCTTTACGGTATGGTATGGCTCTTTTCTTTTCATACTCCATAGTTAATTGGCTTTCGTCTGTCTGCTGTTCAACATCAAAACTTTGTGACTGTCTATCTTTTCCTCTGGTGTCTAGATGATCATCTTCATTTCCAGCTTCACTGATTTCCTCATCTTCATCAGATATTGCACTGTTTGGAACAACACCATCAAAGAAAAAGGATTGTAACATTGTGATTGCTTTATCTCTTATTTCCATCCACACTTCTTCACTGTAGTCTGCACTTCGTGGAAGAATTAAAACATTTGGCATCTCCCGCACCTGTAAACAATAAGGATAAGCAACCAATCTGCATGGCAACATGTAATGAAACCATAGAAATAAAGAACGGAGGCCATATATTTAAGCTTATCTTCCAGGACATTAATTGCTAGTCCTCCTGAACAGAGAGTTTCCAACAGCTGGTCATATAAGTTAATTGTAGTTCAGAAAGCAAGTTACTGACAAAAGATCAATCTGCATCCTATCCCAACTAAACTTTTTAACTACATGGAACAATTAAGCAGATATTACGCTATCAATAAAATGTGTAAAACATTATGTCTTAAGTTATCATCAGATGAAATAACGAAATATAGAACTCTTCTCTTAACCTTCCCTGAAAGACTAAGGGCCTGCACAGGTTGCACCCTGGCAAACTTGCCTGAGGCAGGCACAGCGCTCAGACGTCTGATTTTGGATGCCTGAGGCTGAGATGCATGCCTCGCCGGCAGTGCTCAGGCTAGGGTAGCATACAACCAGCCCCTAACTTAGTTTCAGCTCTAGCCAAGCATAAAGAATATGACATTACAAATGATGAAAAGTTTGGTGATGAGTATTTATTCCTATTATATAGTGAACATTTACAGGCATTACTCTGAATCTGATTCTTGCTACTAGCTTCATACCCATGCCTCCATCCATTGTGGACCTTCAGCACCATCCAATGCACACCCAGCTATGGTGCCATCAATCAAGAGCTGTTTGAGGGCACAGTCATCTATAAGCTGGCAACTACCAGTATTAACTATGAAAGCTCCTGCAAAAAAATCCAAAAAGGTTTTACAATGTGAGGCCAGATACATATATCAAAGAAAAGGCATATGCTTCGCAAACTGCAGGAAGACCATATGCAATTGCAGAGGAAATGGAAAACGTTACCAGGCTTTATGTGTTGCAGGCAGTCAGCATTGAGTATATGCATGGTGTCATTTGTTAATGCGCAGTGCAGGGAAACAATGTCACTTGCTGCTAATAAATCATTAAGGGTGTCCATTCTCCTCGCTGCAGAAGGAAATACAATAGAAGGCCGTTTGGTTTTCCCATTGGCCTTCACAGTCTCACAGATAGGACAAAAGAGTCAGAAATTACACTTAATTACTGTTCAAAGTAAGTACACAAGGCAAACGAGTTGAAAATAGCTCAAATATCATGATGTACGTAGTATAAGGTATAGACTAAGAATATTAAATTACGACATGGTGATAATATAGTTCATGTAACGCAACCATACTTCAGTACAAATCTGGTTCTTATTAAGTTATAGAATCATTTTCTATGAGCTGCTGAGTTTTCACATTTTTAACTGATGTCAAATATAACTATTAGCATGATGTTTCATAGTTGGTTTAACATAAGCATTATAATTTGTATAAAAAGTTGCTTCAGTCCATTTTACCCCTTTGGCCTTACAACGAAATACAGTACTGAGAAGAAGCATTTCATGTACTTATCCTACACAGTAGTACCCTTAAAACTAAAGAATGACATAATTTAAATTTACAGCGACATGCCAAATGTATAAAAATGAAGGTTAAGATATTCGAAATTCTCTAGCTAGATAAGTAGAAATGCACCGTTAAATATATATAAAAAAACCCGTAGAAAGTTGCAGATCCAGTACCGCGTAGCGCGGATCGAAATAGAGCACGCTCATCCGGAAGGCAAGGCTGCGAGTTGCGAGGCAGCGGGCAGCGGCGGACAGCCCAATGATGCCAAGCACGAGGCCTCGGCAGCGCCGCATGCCTCGGCACAGCGGCTGGACGGAGCCGAGCCAGCCGGCGGCAACTGCGGCGGGGCCCGACGAGGCTTGGCGCGACAGCAGGTGGGTCCGGCGGAGCAGGCCGAGGATGAGCGCCATGACTGTGTCGGACACCTCCTCGGCGCGGTTGGCGTCCACGTGCACGAGGCGGAGGCCGAGGTCCGCGGCGACGGCGGCGTCGGCGGCGCGGTCGGCGGAGCCGAGGCAGAGCAGGAGCTGCCAGGGTCGGAGCCGGCGCTGGGCCACGCGCGGCAGGAAGGCGAGGGAGGGGAGCAGCACGGCGGCGGCGGCCTCGATGCGGCCAGATGCGACGGCGGAGAGAGGCACGTGCTCGACCGCGGCCACGCCGGCCAGCCCCTCCTGCTCCAGGGACGGGTCGTCGAGGCAGTTCAGCGACACAACCAGCGGCTGCCCGCCGCCGCCGGCGGACGGCGAGTGGGCCATCCTGGGCTCGGCTTGGGGTGGTCGGATCGGGACCGGGGCGAGGCGAGGCGAGGCGGAGGCTGTGGCGTGGGTTTTGGACCAGGACCACGTCGCAGGGGCTTTGCTCTTCTGTGAGGAGAGGACTGCGGGTGTCAGCGTGGTGATACCCGTGAGGTTCACGAGGAAGCGCGTCGGGCCGTCGGATCTGTATCGTTTCGCGGTTGCTCGTCTCGCGTTTGCGAGGGCCTCGTGCCGCGGTGCGCGGCGGTAATTCTCTCATTCCGGTGACATTCTGTGTGGAATATTCGTCGGTACGCTGCCGATGTGCGCCGTGGAAGAGAAGGGAAGGCAGGGCAGCGTGGGCTACCGGCAATGGAAGTGACAAGTGAGCATTCATGAAGATGTCGATCGCTATGCGGCAAGTAGTCGTGCAAGCCGGCTGCCGGCAGCGCAGGAGGAGGTGGCGCCGGCGCGTCGTGCGTGGCGGTGCTGGAGCCTGGAGGTAGAGTTCTTGGATGTAGCTAAGTTCTTGTTCGCACTTCCGTTTCGTATTATTTTCTGAAGGATCGCGAGCACGGACCTCAATCGGTGCGACGGGGCATGTAGGTAAGACGATAGCAACCCGACATCAGAAAAGATGTTGACCCAGCAACGGGAATCACCTGAGAGATCCAAGCTGAATTTAGATCATGGGCATACTTCACGTGTAATGTGAACAAATACAGTAGTATTCGGAAGCACATAAAAGCACGCGTAACTTTGACTCCGTTCTTCCACAGAAGCAGCAGGGGATTCAGAAGAATGAAATTGTCACTTTGCGGCACCTCAAAGGCACTGATAATAGCAGCAGGATATCACAAAAAATTCTCAGCGGTACGAGTTCTAATCCTCTTGCTGCACAATTGTCTTCACATGCAGCCAAGATCTTCACTTGTCATTTCCCTCAGCTCTACTGGAATGCTGTAGCTGTAGCTGTTTAAGTGTGATCTTTTCCAAGAGCTCAGTTACAAAATTGGGTACAAAACGTGGACCTTTTCCACTGGTATCTCTTGAAAATCTGGATCTTGAAGTACGGTACTAATTTCAGATGCAAATCATAACTCAAAAATACACATTGAAATTAAAGAAAAAAGAGAAGCAAGAATGAAAATATTTTCAATGTGTCAGATGAGAGCACAGGATGCTAGTAGGACAGTAATGAAAGTACTTTTGATGGTTACCCACCGACTGCTGAGCTAACTCACCAGAATTGAAGGAGCATGGAGAAAGTTGATAGACAAGCTGGTGCAACTAGAAGGAAAATAGCAAATGTCCATCCTCACGCAAGCTCACAAGGTACCCATTGTTTCACTTTCGAGCTTAGATCAATAGGAACTGAAGCTGACCACTCATCCAAGTCTGGAAGTGGACCCGTCAATGCAACATAATTTACACTCTCTTTCTCTGATAGCCTCTTCCAGTTTAGCTGCAATTCATGGTCATATCAACAGAGCCTTCATAGAGCAAGTGACATAATAATGCTCCATAAGCACAGTGAGCCAAAGCACGTGGGAACATTATTCTGTTACGTGTTGCCGGTCAAATCCGTTAAACTCAAAAGTAAAGAGATGCAGTACATTTTATGCAGACAGAATATGATAATGAGTACAAACAAAAGCTAACTTAAATTTTAGAAATTGCTGCTTTTATTCTAATACATGTAGTAGAAGGTGCAATGAATAACTTCAATGTCTAATGTGTGAAATGTTTGGCTCTTGAAACTTGATTATACCTGCCCAGGAAATGCGGAACATAGTGCCTTAATTGTAGGATTTTGAACCCACGATGATGGGCTGTTATCTTCTGCAAGAGATACAGCAGCATCTCCTCCGCCACAATTAACCATAATTCGACCATCTGGCATTAGCTTTTTTGCAATTTGCAACCAAGTTTCAACCTGTAGCAAGATTGAATTTAAAGAAAACAAAAGGTAAAAACAGTGGCAATGTATTGAGAGCAAGTCTGTAAAATACCATCAGAAAGCTGGCAAAAAACCAGACACATTTTCTTAGAACAGTGTTTTTTTTGTCCCCTTACGTAACTTAATTTCATTCATGTCATAGGATAAAAATGTACTAATAAATTAAAAAATATGGGAAAGTGTATTTACTTCTTCTAGCTGAGGTATGATCTTTCCATCACCAAACTAATCTACAATAATCCCTGCAGACATGAGCTAGATATTGTCAGATTTATTTAAAAAATCATGTGGCAGCAATCTAACACTGATTGAGCAGCAGACTATGTAGAAGTAATTGAAATTAAGGCAATACAACATGTATTCATTTGATCAGATTAGTTATTCACCAGCAAATCCTCCTTCAACTGTTGCTGATGGAGAAAGTGCATCACCAAGGCGCACTGAAAGCGAACCACCTGATTCTGTGGGTTTTTCTAAATCAGACATACCAAAATAATCCCTTGACAATTCAATTATCTGTCATTGAAACATAATCAACTCTTCCATATGAAATTCAGGTCACGAAAACCATAAGTATAATGCACAATAGACAAGGACACAGGACAGCTTGAGCTCAATCAAGATGGATTGCTATCTTCTTCTGACAAGTCAATGTATTCCATTTGCATGATTGACATTAGCGAAATTCTCAGAATATTAGTATTGAATAAATAAAAGGTGACCAATGAGGAGAGTTGTTACCAATTACCATGGGATCAATCTCCCAGCCGACAAGTTGTAACCAAGGCCAAAATTTCAGCATCAAATGTGCCGAAGTCCCAGCACCCTGCAAAGATCCAGGAAAACAAAATAGTGATTATTGGACATAGATTATGTGCACGAGTGTTAAGATCTGAGTATCAAATAAAACATGATATCCTTGTATAATGAAGAAAGCAACCATGCCTCAATCGCCCTAAGCAAACTAGGACCGTTTTTTTCCGACTGTGTAGTAGCTTTGCACGAGAATAAAAATGTATCACAACAGGGAAAATAGGTTGCAATTATCGTCATGCAAAAAGTGATTTACCAAACCTAGAAGTGCAATAGGACCGCAAGGAACAACAGCTGGCAGGCTCACAAACTCATCCTACACAACACAAAAGATTATAAGCATTAGCATTGGACAGTCATTACAATGAAAGATAAGCAAAGCCAAGTTGTGCGGAAAATCATAAAAAAAAAGGTCATTAAGACCCTACATGTTTTTACACGGATGATTTATGAATATCTGATTTAATGCTCAAGTGTAAGATATACACAATCATAAGTGTGAAATCTGTGCTCCAACAAAGTCATGTAATACATGGTACATCAGTTTGCGAGTGATTACACTGTTATCCAATTATCAGGTCGTGGAAAGTCGATTCAGATTATTAGTTGCAGCAAGAGTACATACCCAATATGAGTTGGTCCACACACTGGTCTTGGGGACAATGCTGTGTACATTCCCTGCACGACACAACGAAAAACAGCAATGCGAATCAATTCATGACGAAACTGATCCAAAGCGGGGGCCAATAAACTAAATTAGCCGTAGGCAACTGAGCCATGCGTACGGTTCTGGTCGAGGACGAGGTACCGCGCGACGGGTGAGTCGATGACCATGATGACCTCGTTGAAGTCGCTGCGGTTGACGGCGAGGAGCGTAAACTCCTCCTCCTGCTGCTGCTCCGGCGACTGCTCCTGCTGCTGGGCCTCGGCCGCCGCCGCCGCGGGAGGGGAAGAGACCTCGCCGCCGCCATCCGGGGTGCAGTAGAGCCTCCGGGTGGGAGGTGCACCGCGCGGCAGGAGGGGCGCCAAGCCCCTGGGTTGCGGCTTGGCGTGGAGGCGGCTGCGGTGGTGATGGAGGAAGGGGCCGCGGAGCGGAGAGGTGGTTAGCGGCGTGACGGTAGCCATCGCTGCGAGATAGCGTGGGAGGAGAGTGCGGGGATTGGGTTTCCGAAATCGCGCTTGATTAACCGCACCGGCAGCAGCGCGCCGCGCGCGGCTTCTTCGTCTTCGTTGCGGCTATAGTTGGCCAAATGGACCGTCCAGCTGGGCCGGTCAAGGCACGGTGAAATCGGCCCGGTCCAAGCACGGCACAGCCCAAAAGTGCTGGCCGTGTTTGGGCCGGCACCCCGGCCCAGCGGGCGACATCTGACACGATTATAGGTTTAATCATAATTAGTTAATATATATTCCCTTTGTTTTTTAATTATTGTCGTGTTGACTTTTAACATCAACTTTGACTATTCGTCTTATTCAAAAAATATGCCCGAATGTGTAAAATTTTAAGTTATGATTCAAATAACTTTAATTATAAATCAAATTATATCAAAATATATGAAATTTATCAAAAAAATTTAATAAAACAAATGGTCAAAGTTAAATTTAAAAGTCAACGGCGACATCAATTAAAAAACGAATGGAGTACTCAATTTATATATAGTTAAATAGCATCAAATAGTGCACTGGTAAGACTGTGGATTCAATTCTTAGAAGAGGTCTTGAGTTCAATTCTCACATATTTTGCAACATTTTATATTGGATTATACTAATTGGATCATCAAATTAATTGGGCTGAGTGCTAATGAGCCGGTCGGAATGATTAATCATTTTTGTGCCTGGTCGCTGGCCGCCGCCCGAGCCTGTGAGCCATACTGGCACAACCCGTTAAACATGACGTGCCGAGCCAGTCCAAAATATAACAGGCCGTGCCAATTTGTGCTTGGGCCAGGCTGGGCCGAGCGGCCCATTTGGCCAACACTAGTTGTGGTGCAGTGTCATCGCTTTCATGCGCTCGGCCCAGCCCAGAGCAAGTCTGTGACTCTGCCGAGTTTGCCGTTTAAATGAGCCTTAAAAATTGGTAGAAACCGCTTTAAATTTAAAAATGAGATTTTGAAATGAAAACAACTCGATTTTTTTGATTTACCGACTTATTTTTATGCTTTTGAATTTTTTGATTTCGAATTAAAATTGTTTTGATCGATTTTCTATTGATTCCACCGATTTACCGATCGTTTTAATTGATTTTTAATTTTTTAGATTTTAAAAAAAAATTCAAGAGCTCCATGACTGCAAGGGAAATTGTCCTACCAGTACTCAAAAATCTTGGGAAATTGTCCAGCCATGCACGATGGCCCATCACGGAGGGGAGAAATTTTCTGATCAGCCTGGGGGAATGGAGCCCTGTTCCAGAGTACAACAGGAATGATTCGAAGCGACGACGACAGATTCTCAAAATCTTGGTCCACTGTAGTAGCAACAGTTTGGCCTCGTCAGATTCTCCTTCCAAGAAGCAAAGAACAATCCATTCCAGCGGAGGCCCCAGCTCCAAGCAGGACGGGTCCCAAGCATGGTTGACAAAACCTTGACCAAACCGCTACGGTTCAGTTTTTACGGTTGATCGGTTTTCGTTTTAAAAATTTTAAAAAAATTTGAAAATTTGAAAAAATTTGAAAATTCGAAAACGCAAAAACCGTTGAAAAACCGCTTGAACTGATTTGATTTCAAATTCAAAAACGGTAAACCGTAAAAACGGCTCGGTTTTCTCTCAAAAATTTGATTTTTAAATTTGTTCGATTTTTGTAACGGTTTTCGCGGTTTTTACGGTTTTTATAAAACCGCTCTCGAGCGATTTCCGCGACTTAAACGGTTTTTGAAAGCCTCGTCCCAAGTCACACGCATAGAAACATGATAATGCAGGTGCTGTTTCTGAAGAAAGAAGTTTCAGAGAGGAATGAATGCAGAATGCTGTTGGAGACGGCGGAAGCGACAGTATAACGAGCTAAAGCGGATTTTTTCACCTCTACCGATGTCCGAAGGCCGAACAGCCGTTAGATCTCGCTCGTCTACGGCTCAAAAATAGAAACAAGTTTTTTTGGAGAGCTTTTTTTTTTTTTTGTTAGTGGAGGAAACGAAGAGCCCCGCATAACGGGTCCGCACTTCCGATTATACCCTTGCGATCGCCCTCTTCTGTTCGCCTTCACACGGCCCTCTGTTCGTCACACCGCGCGAGTACGAACGGGATACAGACTTGCCATCCGCCACCACAGCCGCCACTACAAGTCAGGTTGGGTTGGAATGGAGCACGACAGCTGCTGCGGATCGCACAAGCCGCGGCTGCTGCTGTCACTAATCACTATTTAGTGGCGCCCTCCGTCTCCCACTCGCGAATTCCCATTTGCCTCTGTCTTTGGGCTGTTGCGTGCTGCAGCACTCACGGCCGTAAACTTTGGCTTCTATACCACTCTTGACACTCCTCCCTTCCTCCCTCATCATCATCAACACTATCTGAGAAGCCGTTCTGTTGACATCCTAGTAATTCATTCTGGTCGTCAGTGTTGTTGCTGCTGGTCACTCCTACCCTGTCCCTTCTTCCCTGCGTCGCCAACCGGCCAGAGACATGTCCAAGGTGAGGATTCCTCTTCTTCTTGATCATGATTGTCGAACGATTTTGCTTGATTGCTTGCTTTCTTTATGATCATTCGAAAACTGTTCCTTTTATTCCTCTGCACTTCTACCACCCTTTTGTTCAGGTGGTGGTTTTTGCCGTGTTGGTCACCTGGCACATTCATCATCTGCTTGCTGGTTTCCTTCCTTCCCCTGCTTGGAGTTTCAGAGCACCTAACTATAACAATGCTCTCTTCTTGACACGCGCAGAAAATTGTGGTGAAGCTGGACTTGCACGACAACAAGGACAAGCAGAAGGCCATGAAGGCCGTCTCCGTGCTCGTCGGTACGTATCAACTGCACTAACAAAACCTACAGAGTTCACGGACGGTTCTGATTCTGAACAATTTGGCTCGTCGTCAGGCATCGACACCATCTCGGTGGACGTGGCGTCGCGCAAGATGACGGTGGTCGGCACGGTGGACCCGGTGGACCTGGTGAGCAAGCTGCGCAAGTCGTGGGCGGCGCAGCTCGACTCCGTCGGCCCGGCCAAGGAGCCGGAGAAGAAGGAAGGAGACGGGAAGAAGGAAGAGGGCGGAGACGGGAAGAAGGAAGGTGACGCGAAGAAGGAAGGCGATGGCGCCAAGAAGGAGGAGGGAGACGGCCAGAAGGAAGGTGAAGACAAGAAGGACGACCACGGGAAGAAGGAATGCGACTGCGAGAAGGAGGAAGAAGGCGGCGGCGAGGGGAAGAAGGAGGGCGCCGCGAAGGAGGAAGGCAGCGGCGGTGAGAAGAAGGTGGCGCCGGTGCACCACCTGCCGCCGCCGCAGTACGTGAACATGGTCACGGCGGACTACATGAACCAGTACCACCGCCCGCCGCCGCCGCCGCCGCCGCCGGTGTACCCGTACGCGCCGCAGCCGTACTACTACGTGCGGAACATGAGCATGGAGGATAACCCAAACTCCTGCGCCATTTGCTGAAGCAGTTCGTGTCGCTGCATGCATGAGGTAGGCGTACGACGTCCGTGCTCCATCCATGGCCTCCTGCTTGTGTATATCCCTCCCGCGTAATTAATTATGAGGATAAAAATTACCTACGTAAATCTGTAACTGGAATTCTATGAGGCAAATTTGAAAATAGACTCAAATAAATAAGGACTGTTTATTTGTGTTGATCTCGAGGCTTAAATTATTCTTTTACTTTCAAAGATGTAAAAGTTCTTAATGAGTTTTGAAAGACGATGGTAATCAAGGGCATGATGAAACAACAATCAATTTAAAAGGACTCTTCTTGTCATGCTACGTGCTGTCTGTCCTCTATAGTGACTTAGATTCCGTTTGGAACACAGAAATTTTGTAAAAATTCACAAAAACCAATTCAATTTCATCGAAAAAAACGCAGAGAAAGGAGAAAATTCTCCGTTCCAAACAGGGCTTTATGCGTGCTGCCGCCGTCATCTCTTTCTTCCAACCAAAGAGAGGTCCATGAGAGAGGCCAGCAGAAAGAGAGCGAACTGCCATGGGCAGGGAAGTCTGCGGCTGCGGTGCATGATGGGTAGCTGTCATGCAAGCATGTGAGTTAGCTGGTGAGATAGTGCTTTCTGCTAGTAGCGAGGATCATAAGGGCCACAATTATACAGTCTTGGCATTTTGTCAGGAACTCGTAGCAAGATGCATGTGTACAGATTGTTCGCATTTTCATAATTTTGGGCTGTATTTCTATCAAAAGAAAATTTCCGGACCAGACCTGGAAATTCAGAGCCGGTGGATCCGAGGAGATCTTCACGTCGTACAAATGATGTTCAAGTCTGTCTGTGGGAATAAAAATCATGGATGGCCGTTTGTCAGGGACGGAAGCACTCCACTCTGTTGTTCTTCGTCGACTCACGTTCGTCAGTTTGATAGACCATGCACGAGATGTTAGTCGTACTCCACTTTTTTTTTTCTCCTTTTGCTGCATGTGTTGTTTGGATTTAACGGCGACAGGAAAATTGTCGGCGCTTTGAATATTTGAAGAAGGGACGAAATCAAGTCGGCATAACATGGATGAAGATCGGCCGGTTCAACCTGTGAGCTGTTAGCCATTCGATTAGCTGAAAACCAGTCGGAGAGACACCTATCTGAACATCTGCTTAATTCCGGCACGAGATAAGAATGCAGGTCTTTATGCCTTTGGTCTGAAAAAAAAGAAAAGAATGCAGCTTGTTAAACCACGTCAGAAATGAGTAGAAGTGACAATGACAATGAAGCATCTCTCTCTCTCTCTCTCTCTCTCAACACCGGCTACCTTAATCACTTGCTGCTCTAATCCACCATCATTACGGCACTGAAATATATAGGAACAACAAAGCAGTTCGTCACCAATGAGCAAAAGGCCACCGTCTTTCAATAACAAGGAACAGGCTTACAGGAAGCCACGTTCAGTAGAAACTCGCTGTGGTGGACTCCAAATCGGCCAGCTTTTCCTCGCACGGTCGATCTGGAACCTCTCAAAATCGGCAATTAAAAATGGTTTCCCAACAAAAGTAGTCTCTCGTGATCTTAAGCCAGCTACAACTTGCAATCCGCACTCATCCTCCTAGTTGTTTAATGTTCATTAGCAACAAAAAAAAAAAAACAACAAAAATGTCAGGGCTCGGATCGTGAAAGTCGGGTGGGTGGAATGTTAATTTCCCGACCTGATAGCGGCTGTGACGTCGTGATTTGCATCTGCGGCGTCCCGTAGTTTGCAGCCAATATCCTCCGAGCGAGCGAGCCAGATAGCCAGGTAAGGTGTCAAAAACCTCGGTGCCGATGACCCCGACGTCTGGCCCGCCGCCGGACTTGACGCGCTCCGACACCGGCAGCTCCTTGAAGCTCCCAAAGCGAGGTTCTCCTCTTTGCCGGACGGACACCGTGCGTACCGCCGGCGCCGTCGTCTGAAAGGGCTTGATGCTGGAACAGAAAGGCTGCTTTCAGCTCTGCAGGTACTCTCGTATAGAAGACGTTTCTTCTCTCTTTGACGGACGGACGCAGTAGTCTCGATCACTCGGTGGACCATCAAGCCGCTGTAGAGGATGGTGGTTGGTTCGCCGAATTGTAAGTCATCTTTTCTGTCGCTGGAAACCAATCCGTGTCATGCATGATTCGGACGACCGCTGCTACTCGGTGCTGCGCAGTGCAGACTGAAAGCTGACGGGTAGCTACAAAAAACCGCCACTGTTTCTGCTACTCGTATAATCTTGTACGTAGTATCTTTGTATATGGCGGTGCGAAAAAAATGTACATCACCGTCATCACCTTTGGTATCACCCTTAGATATTGTCTGACAATGCAGCCTCAAAACGGAAACTTTTTTAAAAAAAAAAAAGAAAAGAAGAGAAGGACCTCTATCGATGTTTGGGTCCAGCCCAAGAGTCAGCCCAGCAGGCTTCTTACAATAGCGTAGCATGGATTGGGCCGTATGAGTACTTGGGCTTAAAATGTTTGTCTCTCAAATATCAGTAGCAGCCTCCCCTCCTCAATTTCTCATCCCCGCCACATCCCACCCCCGAGTGGCGCCGGCCCCGGGGACGCGCGCGGCTGGATAGAAGCGCCGCGTTGCGCGCCCGTGACTCTCTCTGCCCGTCGCCTGCTCTCGTAATTGCAGGTGGAGTCGCCATCGAAACTGGAAGCGGCTTCCATTCCGAGGAACCCTACGCGTCGGAACTTGTTCCTCGGCTTTCCTGCCATGGCGAAGACGTCCATGGCCACTGAGCGACAACAGTTCTATAGTATTACTCGTGACATTGGGTCATTCAAATACTAGAATCTGCTTTGTTTCTTGTTTCTCAGCGAGAAACAAACAATTTTGTGCAACCACAACTAGAATATCTGCAAATCACTGTGGTGGTAGTACTGCTAATCTGTTCTTTCGATTGTCCGATCACATCCCAACCATCTGAAATGACCATTCCCAAGAAGAACAGGGGAGGGGAGGAAACGAAAGAGCCTAGACGTAGAAAACACCAACAACTCGATCTGCACGTACACGCACCAACCCGCGCGTTCGAGGGGTGAGGTGGTGATCGATCACCTCTCGGGCGCGACGGCGGGTGCCTGGTCCGCGCCGGCGCGAAGTCGTCCGAGCCCCCGGCACGCGCCGGAGGCGAAGAGGGAGAGCCAGGCGACAAGCGGCGTGCCGAGCAGGACGAGGCCGACGGGCACCATCCAGAGCTGCTGGTGCGCCGGGTGGAACGCCACGGCCCACCACACCAGCACGCCGGCGCCCGCCAGCCCGGCGCCCGCGACGCCCGCGCCGCACGCCCGCGTCACGCCCTTCTCCTCTGCTCGCTCCGCGCCGTCACCGCCGCCCATCTCCAGCGCGACGTGCTGTCTCCTGCTCCCCGCGTCCGGCGCCTTCGCCTCGCGCTGCGCCATCAATGAGAGGAGAGGCGAGACGAGACCTACCGGAGGTGGTGGTTTGCAGTGGCTCCGCCGTGCGCTGCGCGCGCGTGCCAGCGAGCCAACTAGCCGAGGGATGAATACAGATAGTATGCAAGAGGGGAGGGGTTTATCTGGTGATGGCAGTCATCCGCTGCTTCGGTTCACCGGGCGCGGCACCGGGCTTTTACTCCAGTTTCCTCGTCCACCTAGCCGGCTGGCAACCTTGCCGTATCAGCTATAGCCAACAAAGCAGCGGAAGGGGAGAAATAGTCCGTGCGAGTGACGCAGTTCGGTGCACTTGCACAGTAGCACCAGTACCGGTCGGAATGAAGACGTCCCTGAATAAAGACGCGGTAGACCCACCCTCATCGCCGCCCGGCCCTACTCTGTTCACCTGGGAATATTTGGTCTAAGTCTAACAGTAACACGATGCTCCTCTCGTGTTCCATGGCTTCAGCTTCAGGGACACGCCGGGCCAAAAGCTTGCTATTGACGCGACGCCTCCGCCGCCGCGTAACAGAGACCGGAGCGGCACACCGGCCTGCCTAGCTAGATCACGTCGCTTGCTACTGCCCTGTTGATTGTTACGCCGACTGGTGATTGATGCCTAACGACCCGTCAGTCAGATCGTCTCGAGCTGCCGGGGCAGAACAAACTGTAGCCAAACAGTCGCCCGGTGCTACAGTGACCCCTTGGACGAAACTGCACGAACATTCTCGCGCCAGGCGGCTGGAACAATCCGAGACGAATCGAATGGCGCAGCGGAGTCGAGAACAAATTCCGGTGTCCACTGAGGCAGATGGAAGATTCATTGGGTGGTGCCAGAGGTCGATCGAGCATGGTGAATTGGTGATCTGCCGCTCATCGTTCAGTTTCCACCCGCAAGTTCCCTGCCGAGTTCCACAGCCGGCGGCAGTAAGAATCACATGCCAGAATGATTTACCGTCTTGGTCATCCACTTTTTTTTTTTTTTTTGGTTAAGTGGAGCTGAAGGCGGTTAAAGCTGGCGCGGAGATTTCTCCCACTGGTAAAAAGTTATAGCGCAATAGCAAGCTTCTGAGTTCATCCTGTCAAAAGGACAATTTATCTTTATTTCTCTTTCGGCAGATATTGCTATCTAGTGTCAAATGACCGAATGCTACGTGATGTGACTTGCATCTGCACAACAAATCCGTGTTAAATTACTCTCGAGGCAAATTGCGAAGAAATATATCCAAAGTGAGTGTCTAAGGTCTCCTTTAGCCCTCTTTGAATTACAGAAAATATTTTTGAATCCTATATATATCCTATTCAAGGCCTCCTTTAGATCACGAAAATTTTTCTCGAATCCTACGTTTTCTCTATGTAATGTCCCCCATGAACTAGAAGGTCTTCCTAAGTATGCTAGAAAAGTTTGGCTAAAAATATAAGAAATGATCTGAGTTGGCAACTTACGAAACATTGATACATTTCTATAACCAAATGATGAAGTCATGATCCAATTTGATTTTGCACTGGGGCCGACAAACATCCATCAATCCGTGACACAATGAGAGAAGTACAGGCCGGCTGGACTTACAGGTAACAGTATTTGTGTATATCACAGAAGCTCCTAATCCGTGCTTTGTTTTTCCTCGATGCTTGATTTGCTGAGGATAAAGACGCCAATAATGATAAGACCGGCACCTGCAAACCACTGCATCAGCAGATCAATAGTCAAAAGCTGTGCCCATCGGTAAATTAAAGAGAAAAAATATGTAATCAATATTTTCAGAATTAATGCAGAAATAATATTGCACAAAATTATGTGGCAGTCAGTTTGTTGACATTGATGGAATCAATTTATACTCCGTACATTACAGAACATTTAAAATACAGGTTGCATTTCAAATGCAGTAAACATACACTGTCAATAAGCCATTTATCATAGGAAATTCTCTAGGAAATGCAGTAGATCGTGCCCAGTGTCTAGCACTTAATCATTCAAGTGAGTAATTGTTTATACAAACCACTTGTCGCATATTTCAATATACAACTGTATAATGAAGGCACAAAAATTGATAATATTTTTAATCACACGACTCAACAATAATGAAGGTTTTCTTTGGCTGTTTCGGCGAAAAGATTTAAATCGAAATGCTACACGAGATGGCATCTGATTATTTGTTACTTCCAAGGTGTTCCTGTACATTCTTCGCTGCCACCAAACAAGCAATTTGGGATATCAACTTATTAGTCCTTGTAGCTTGGAAATGGGTAATATTGCAATTTTGACAGTGATAATAAAACAAAGGAAAAAATTTCGTTGTCTTAATATTTTTTATACCATCCCACCTCCCTCAAGATGCATCAAGGAAAACAAAGTGTCATGTTACCTTTGAAGGAAGAGGCTCATCAAACAGGAAATATCCTGCAAGACCCGAAGATATGAAGTTGGTGGCGAAGTTAGTAACTGTTGCCTGGAGGGACGATAAAGCTTTGAGGCTGTTCACATAGCAGCCCCACATCATTACGTTGAAAAGTATCACCATTCCATATTTGAGCAGCTGCGTTAAAAGGACATCAGTGTAAGTAACAGTGCAGGCCATGCAATGAGGAAGAGAACAGTAGAAAGCACGGAGAATGGCATTTCCAAATTCCTCCCATGGTCGAAGGAAAACCTTCGAGAGACGAACATGAGCTCAAAATTAAATCAGTAATGCTATGTGCTGGTTTTGGGTTGAAAGAATTAATTGTCCTTTTCGGTCAGTTGTTTTGAGAATACGACTCGCTCCGATGAAGGGCAATCAGACAACTTAATTGCATTTCACATTCAGTTAAGCCTTCTAATTGCAGGTGGTACAAGTGAATCTCACGTTGGGCATGGTTGTTCTGCAACTCTGTTTTGTTCCAGCGTCTGTTGGTTGTACCAGATTACACCGGTTACTCTTAAGTCATTTGTTATGCATAAACTGATGTCAATACTCTACTGCATCATAAACATCAATAGTTTCCTTCAAAAAACATGTGACATGCCAAAATCTCACCGTGGTACTGGACCAAACTAGCCAGTCGAATTCTCAAAACCACAATTCCTGGTCTAAGGAAGTAATTCACGCGATGAAATCGTTCATCATCAGAAACAAATGGCTAGCCGGAATCCAAGGCCAGGCCAGGAATTTCAGATCATAAAAGGGAAGAGGACGTGGAGGGGGGCAGCGCGAGGGAAGGAAGTAAAGGGTCCGCCATACCGGAGGCGCGAAGAACTTGGCGGAGACGGCGGCAAGCGCGGCGTTGAAGCCCGCCGCCAGCGCCCAGCCGTAGCCGCCCCCGCTCGCCATCTCAGTGTCGACCTCACCGGAGATCCGCTCTGCCTCCAGCGGGTTCTGGACCGACGGCGAAATCAGTCAAGAACGAAGGGCCCATCGCCGGACGAAGGCAGGAAGACGCAACTGGGCTGATTTGGCCGGACGATGGGAAGCGCGCTTCAACTTCCAGGCCCATAATGTTTTGAACCGCACATGGGCCTTTTTATGCACAAACGAATGCCAGAAAAGCCGCATCTGACTTTCAAACAAGGCCCATACACAACGCCCATCGTAGCCCGTGCATATAAGCTAGCTTCATGGGCCGTGGGCGGCGGCGTGGCACGGGAACGGGAAAAACAAAATCTATTCAGCATCAATAGAACGACGCACCACCTACAAATCAGCAGTAATAATGTAAAAAATTCTAATTTCGTTTGTGACAACATGTACTAGTATATTGATTCGTCGAGACAGCATGCTGCTGCAGTGCTGCTATTGGAAAGAACAAGGTTGCGTTGCAAGGGAGCACTAGCATTCAGCATGTAAAACATATGAGGGAAACCCAGATAATTCATTTGGAGTTAATATTTTGCAAGACGAGTTTAATAACGTTCTGTTATCTTCAAAATGCGCTGCTAGCATGTATACATTGCTTCTGTGCCATCGTACTGATGTATAGTTCAAACCAGTGACAGACCACAAAGTGCTATGCATGATAGAGTCACATCAGCCAAAAAATAATATCAGAGGAGTGCCATGCATCTTATAACTGCACAGAGGCAGAAAGTTACAATCACATTTGAGAAACATATCAAAAGAAGAAGAAGAAGAAGAGGAGAGAAAAAAAACGGGCATTTTCAGCTGCTGTAACCATAGTAGTCGTATAATGTATCACATGCACCCATCCCATGCCTGCATCCCCGCGCGACGCCATGCACGCATGCCCACGGCGCGCCGACACTCATTTCTCAAACATACAGATTCCGAGGTCGCCGTCCCCGCTCGCCGGGCCGAGCAGCTCTGTCCACCTGTCCACCTCCTCCCTCCCGTCGCTGTTGAGGAACAGCAATGCCGCCATGTCATCTTCCCCGCCATGGTCGAGCTGCGAGCCCACACCGGCGACGGCCGCCGACGCCTCCGCGCCACCGCCCTCCACGGGGCCGAGCTGTGACGCGACAAACTTATCGAGCGCCCTCCAATCCGTGGTAACCTTGTCCGCCCGCGCCTTCTTGCCCCGCCGTCCGCGGTCGGTGTCGTCCTCTTGGGTTGATGCTTGGCTTGCGTTATTCGGCGCGAGCGACGCCGACGGGCTCTCGAGCTGTGGGAGCTCGACCAAGTGGCTGGAGTACTGCAGGAACGTGGCGGCGCCGTCCAGCTCGACCTCCTGCTTGAAGCGCGCGTTCTTCGACTGCCGCCTGACCGCCTGCGCGTACGCCGCGTTGGGATCCATGAACGCCGCCGCCTCTGCTGTGGCCGCGCCCACCATGACGTTGGGATCGCGGTACGCGAAGCTGGAGTCCCAAGCCAACGCCATGCTCCGTGCAGGGTATGCTGTTCTCTTCTTGAATGCCCGGCACACTACCCAGCCTTCTTCCTGCACCACCACCACTAGCTTGTTAATTAGCTGTGAACGGAGACTTGTCAAATAGTAGCAAAAGAAATTAGAAAAAGTTAATCATTTGTTGTCGCCCTTGCTTATCTGTACTGTGCGCAGTAGTGGAGTGGCGAAGCTGCTAGTGCTTTGATCTTACTACTAGCTCCATTCTAAAATATAACTATTTCTATGTCTGGTAAAAATATATTTTTATACAAATTTATTTAATGATAAATTCAAAAAATATAATTTTATATAATAAAATATTATTAATGATATATTATTTGTGATTAAAGTGATAAACATTTGCCTTTAACTAAATTTAAAAATGTTGATATTTTAGAAGGAAGGGAGTACTAGTTTGCATACAGCTCGTAAAAACAATGGTGCGTGCAAGAATGTTCACATTGCCCGGAAACCCTAACGAAGGGCATGCATGTGCATGCGTTTCTTTAGGGAAAAGTTTGGTGATTGGTGAGGTCAGGAGAGGAACACGGAATATATGGCTATCCAGAAGCATAGAAGTCTTTTGGAAGTTTCATGGGGTCAAAGTCTCACAAAAGGGTGACTTATCTTTTGAGACTGAGAGTGAGAAAGCAGTAAGCTGCTGTGGTGCTAATTTTGCTACTGATGTATTCTAGTATGATCCATTAGTATTGGTGCACGAGGTAGACATGCACGCATCTTGGACTTGAGGGCTGAGTGGTTAGCACTACATTAGAGAGATCTCTTGATCTAATGATCTCTGTAATTGAGACTGCAGTAAGCTTTAACATTCTTTTTCGAGTAAATTTCACAAAACTACAACTAGTTTATCAAAATTATCACAAAACTAAAGATTTAACACACAATTTTACAAAACTACAGATTTAGCGCATCTATGTATCACAGAACTACATATTTAAAAAATTATATCAAAAAACTACATATTTTGTGAGTGATATATCACAAAACTATAGCTTCTTAAATATGTATTTTTGTGATATAATTCTTTAAATGTGTAGTTTTATGATACATGGATGCACTGAATCTGTAGTTTTATGAAATACTTTTTTAAATTTGTAGTTTTGTGATAGTTTTAACAAACTAGCTGTAGTTTTGTGAAATTTACTTTTATTTTTTTTCTAATAATTTGCATGATTATGATGAGATTGAAGGTACACAACTCAACATCTTTGTGGATAAGCAGAAGTTGAAGTATGAATCAGGCAACATAGACTAGTATTAGTTGATAGAATCAACTTGAAGTGCAAATTATATGATGAAGCCAATAATGTTAAATTGCATGGCACTACAAGGTAGTAGATCGCTGAGATTAGGAAGGGATCTTGCCTGTGGCGGTGCATTCTCGTCCGTCTCGAGCCGATACTCGTGCATGATCCAGTCGGTCTTCTGCCCGTTGGGTGCCCTGCCCTTGTAGAAGACAAGCGTCTTCCTCATGCCGATGAGCCGGCCCTTGTCGTGCACCGCCTTGTCCCTCCCCGTGGCCTTCCAGAACCCAGCCATGGTCGCCCTGTTGGTCCGCGTCCCCGTCGGGTACTTGCGGTCCTTGTAGCTAAAGAAGTACCAATCGTTCTGCTCATCGTACCCGATCCCGCAATGCTCTGCCATGGGCAGAAAATTCAGTTAAGTTCAGACAAGAACAGGGAGGTCTATATATATTTGAACCTGAAATTTATCAAATCTCAGAGAAGGTTACTACTAGCTAGTCAGTACTCGTAATTACCTTGTAGATCCCATGGCTCAATGCGGTAGAGGTCGATGTCGCGTATGACGTCGAGGTCGATCTTCTGGGACGCCACCTTCTTCCTGAGGTAGTAGCCGACGAGCTCCTCGTCGGTTGGGTGGAACCTGAAGCCAGGGGGCACGCATGATTTCATGGAGTCCATATGATCACCACCACCAGCAGCAGCACCTGAGTATGTATGTGCATCAGATTCAGCAACGCCTGACGAGCCCCTAAATATCCATCCACCCAAAACCAAATGATATAGCTCGCGAGTGGCGTGCGCTACCAGCATAAAGAAAGAATACGGCAAGTGCTCGCATCATTCCATGCGGGGCTGCTTTTTTTTTTTCATAGCGGGAAAGGGAACGGCAGGGGAAGCAGCAGCAGGTGCGTGCATAAGTGAACAGTGCTGATAGTTGGCTAAGGATACTGATGAATGAGTGTCAAGCAGTACTGGACAGACTAGACTGAAGATGAGGCTATTGTGTATGGGTTTCAGAGCTTCAGAAAATTTAATCCAGCTATGCCGTTGGAAGCTGGGACAAGGTACGGCAAAGCCTTAGCAGGAGGCAGGGACAAATGTGGAAAAGATACAGGCCTGCGAATGATAGTGTCGACTGTGGAATCAGAGTCATGTGGACTATAGTCAGCAGGGAATTATAGCGGCACGGCACCAGCAGGATGCACGGTCTGGCATCTGCGTGCATGTTCGCAACTTGCACTGAAGAAGAGATGATTTGAGTGTACGGGAATCTGTGAGCTACAAGTTTGTTATTCTAAGTAGGAGTAGGATTTATTTGTGAAGATTAGTACTCCTATTAGAGTATAGTATTATAGACTAGCAGTAGTTTGTTAAGTAAGAACTGTTAATACATGCATGATCCCTCACCCATGCTGGCCATAATGCTCTAATGAGATGGATGGTGACTAATATAACTTTGAATATCGAACCAATGATAACTGTGCCCTTCACTTTGGAATGCAGGACACAAACATTGAAACATACAGTCCGTAGGAAACTGCACATCCAACGAGACTGGAGTCCTTACAAAATTCCCTGCGTTCCAAACGATGAGAGAGCTTCACACCATACCTAAAGATATAGTAACAAAAGCTGATGGCATTTGCTAGTCTTTGCCGGGCGGTGGCAACGCACGCGCTTGCACCATGGCTGCATGCCGGCCGCCGGGCATGGCGATTTAAAACCTCGGGTAATGCGGGGTGGGGCTGGTAGCCTGGTCCAGAGCAAAGGGGAATAGAACCGGAAGGCGGCCCTTTTTCAGGATCAGGCCTGTGCCGGCGAAGGAAAAAGCTACTGATCCTCCTCCTCCTCCGTCGATCGGCAGTAGGCAACAAGGCACGCATAGCATGGGCAGGCGAGGAAAGATGGCTAGAGAAAAGCTAAGCAGGCAGCAGATGACTCTCGGTTGCCTCTGACCGCTCTGTCTCTTTGTCGAGGAGTTCCATGGCACAGAAGGAGAGAGCATCCCGTTTGCAGCCTGCCTACATGCATGCGTCTATATTTGATGTGCTACATACACAACCTACAGTGGGGAGTGAGACTGGTGTAGTAGCTTATGTGGGGCATGCATGGCAGCGGCTGCAAATGTAGACTGAGGATCGATGGAGATAATGGCTAGAGAGAAGATAAAATCATTTTGGATGGTTCCCCTCCGGTCTTTTGTGGGGTGCATGCATGTCATCAGTACTGGATCTCCTTCCATATTTTCTGCCCCACTGCACTAGTGAAATTAGAGAAGGAAGAAAGAGGATTACCATCACTACTTACCATTACTTTAATTATGATTTCATGAAATGGTAAATTTTCAGGATGGCTCGTAAAAGTATTCTTATATTCCAATTTGGGTGATCAGCATACTTGATCAGGAATATAAGTTATCGGCCATGTATGTGGAGGGAACATGGGTTTTAGAAATGAACCAATATTGAATGATGGATGTAAGACCATCGTTGTTAATTGATTATAAATGAGTAATGCGAATTATATTCTCCTACTGTCATAGAGTTTCAATTTATATCTTTTTTTTAGCACAGATACCTTCTACAATTTCAGAGGCTGGTAAAAAATAAAAGTACATTAAACAATTTAACATCAAGAACGAAGGCGCTTATATATTGCAATGTATGCGATCAGCTTTAATTATATGCACAACACCGTGCATGCCCCCGCTTCTCTGATTTACTGGAGACCATGACCTCAGTAACTACCTAAAAGGTTAGTAGTGATCCTGTACCACCAAATAACACTATGTAATGCATTTCTGTTTGCATTTAATTAATCATTTGTCTTTTGAAAACTGAAATAAAAGAGAGATACAAGAATAGCTATGCTTCATGCAGCAAAGATTTATTTTTATAGATATCAATGGGAAGTGTCAAACATTTTTGAAGGGATGACAGTATGACTGGACATTTGCTAGCTGAATCAGAAGGACGTTCATATGGATCCTAGTTATTTTGAAGAAGTAACATAGGCATCATTATCATCACTCAATAAAATTTCATATATTTATATATTATTATGGCTCCAACCATTGTCAAAATTTAGGAAATATTTTATTCGAAGTAGCTCCAGATAAAAGTCTGCATCTTGAAAATTAAACCATGAGTTCTGTAACTGGGAGCTATTCTGCATCTTGAAATTAAGAAAATATACGGATTCAAACATGAGTTCTGATACTGACGAGATAGCAAAATTTGCTGGATTAGACATATTTAAACAATATGGCTGACTTTGGTCTCTGTCGCCTGAAAATATTGACATGTCCAATTAGCTGAACCCAAGTTTAGTACCGATCGAGAGGACACATTGAATTCTCTGATCAATCTTTCGAAAAAAATGTCTAATCTTTTTTAACCCCCGTTAGGCAGCGGTAAATATGCCTTGATCCGACCATATGATATGCAGAACCACCATGCTACAATTTGTTTTCGGCACCCGATCGGTGCGGATTCATGGAAACTTTTGAAGATAAGCAAGGATTTCTGAGAAGCAGGGGAGGTCATATATCGCTCAAATATATAGACTGCGCACAAAGGTTGAAATTCAAGCGAAGGAAAAGAAGAGATCAAACATGGCCAGATCAAACTGAAAAACCCAGCTGCTAGAAACAGAAAAACGTAATAAAACCTCGCTGGATTGATCGGCCACAACCAGTGATAGAAAGACTTCAGAAAACTCACCTCAGATGACGACTAGCTCTGTAGCTCTTATCGGAGAAGACGACTATCTGTTCTTGATCTCTCTAAGAAGCTATTATTTCGCTTCTGTTTGAAAGAATAAATAGCTTGAGCCGAGAGAGAGCTTTGCATCGGAGAGATAGAAGGAGAAAGGAGGGGTAGAAGGTGGCGAGTTTAAAAAGGGAAGGGGTCGCCCTCCTTTTCCGTCGCGCGTGGGTGAGGGGAATGAAGGCCTCTGGGGTCCGCGTGGGTCCCACTTATGACGTCACGTCTTCTTGTTTGCCACTCTTCTTGCCCTTTCCTCTCGATCTGCACCCTTCTCCACCATGGTCCATGCATGTACTGCAGTACGTCCTCATAGAACAAAAGAAACCTATCAGTATGGCCTGCAGTTTTTCCAGCCTCATACACACCATGGGTGGTTCTAATAGCTCGTAGTATTCATCATGTTGATAAAAGCAATAGGCTAAGAACATTTTCTGCAAGAATTAGGTTAACGTAATATTTATTTTTATTTTGCAGAGAAAATGTGGCATGGATGTATGATTGTTTAAATACTTTTCATCAGTGGCTAAGCCTGGTTTTGGTGCAATCAACTGTGTGCTCTTACCAATGGTACCACTGTGCTTTCAGCTGTTTGCGTTGGACCATGCTGCCAGGATTACAATGAACAATTACTCAGCTGTAGAGAGAATGAGAGATGCAGGCCCCGCACAGTTGTCCAGGTATCATGAATGATCCAGTGTATCATTGCACTAAGGTTTCTGACCAAAGAACTCACAACTTCAGTCGATGGCCAATTTGATTGATGTGTGATTTATGTTAATTAAACAAGATGCATGTTGCAATTCAGATACGATGGTTTTGATCTGTAATTTGATATATCTGGATAGCAACCTCAAGTCATTTAATTAACTAGCTGAATACCTAGCAATTGCATCAATCAACTCGTATAGAAAGTTCATCTTGGCTTGCCATATGATACGCGAACCGGCCTCATTCGTACCTTGATTATGATTTGTTTGCTACCTAGAAATTTGTTCTGCCAGCCTTAGAGCAGGCATCAAACTGATGAGGAACTAATTACGGGCATATACATATATGTTAGCCTTAGCCATTAGCATTTAATTGATTACATTTCCAGAAGCATGATCAGGGGGAATTATGATGTCGATAACACTGAGGCGTAGGCATGCATTACAGAACATGCTGCATGCTCAAAGTATGTTGCCACCTACCACTGTTAGGGGCAACATCAAATCCTCCTCTGATAAGAGTGAATCAAATTAGGGAACCCTCACATCATTCCTATTCTTATTGCTTGCTAGCTAGCTAGCTAGCTGCTGATCGAGTCATGATCAAGGAAAAGATATATACTGATGAAATGACAGCGAATGAATTTACGTATTCTTGACGTATATTGCTTGCAGCTTAATTATTTAGCCTGACTATGTGTCAAAAGGTAATTTGCTAATATAAACAGCAGCGCAACTTTCCATATTCCCTAGCAACTCTAGACAAAAAATCCTATGATGGACCAAGTCAAGGAAATCTAGGGAGTAGCTAGTATTAATTGATTACTGATCGTTGTAGATGTGTTCTAAAGCAGACGTCAACATTCTTGAGGGAATGTAGGGCACGCAGTATATCTGTATAGATCTTTTTTCTTTTTGTTGAAGCAAAGAAAGTTCCAACGCTGTGCGTGCCTTTCTTCAGTAAAAGAGGCTGGAATACTTTTCAAGCCTACAAGTCTTGAAACCCAGGCAGGGGGACAGGTAATTTCACCTCGTTTAGTTTCTCTAGAGCAGGTCGATCGAGTTCATTATAATCTGTATACAACAATAGGATCGTAAAATATAAATTGGATATGTTTGCAGTTCATTCAGTGCTAGGCACTGTGTATGAAGTGTGTCAAGCACACCTCTTGTCCTTGATGAACAGCTAACCTGCTTATTTTAGTCATGCACCTTGTCTTTTCTCTGCAAAAAAGAAATACTCCTATATATATATGTTCAAGTTGCCGTGTACTGTGCTTGGTTAACAAACTGGCAATTAGAAACAGAAAAATAGCATGACTACAAGAGAAACAATGATGCGCTTTTGGGTTAGCTAGGGATAGGTGTGAAGGGGAAACAATTGTGGACACAGGGCCCCACTGGTTGCGCAATTTGCTTGGCTTTGGCATCATGTCTCTCGGGCGAGTGACTACAATAATTACGCGCGTACCGGCGCCGGCGCTTTTGTTCCTCGGCTCCGCTTTGGCCTTTGAGACGACGGGGCGATAGAAGGTCAAACACGAGTCGAGCCGAGCCATGCCGGATTAATGGAATGAGAAAGCGGGCCTGGCAGCTTGCTAAGACAAGATATCCAAGGAATACATACAAACTGGCATTCAAATCTCCATCAATTTCAGCAACGAAAAACTGAGTTCATAGGGAACATCGCGTGTACGATGTGTTAATTTGCACCTTATCAGTTGTATGATCTCTTATAGCATGTTGTCTCTGGACCATCTATTTATTTCTCCGATCCATATATGTGAAGCACACACTAATCCATACATGTGACTGCCACCGTACGCAGCAGCGGATCACCACATACTCCATAAAGCGCTGCGCTTTTCCATCTGTCATTGCACACGGCTTCTGCTCGACCCATCCATCCATCCATCCATCCATCCAACAGCAACAGCAGACCGGTGGGAAACCTGTAACGGCACGCCATGTTCTTGCGATGGTTACGGTTGTGTGGTTGATCGATCGATGACTTGTCCTCCGTTCCACCAAGTGTGGAACAGCGTCTGTCGGAAAGTGCACTTAACAATAACAGGATAAGCTAATTAGGCGGCTGTTATACGCTTGTTGATCAGCAGCTAGCCGTGCACATATTAATTTGTGTGGCCAGTGATTGGGTGTCCGGGCGTTTACTAATCATGCTGGCTATATACTATACTCCAACCAGTGGTCGATGCCTCTAGAAGTAGAGTAGCCTCTGGTAGATCGAGTGCAATATATGTACTTCAAGCTAGCTCCACATAATTCTATATTATCGTTCTGATCAATCTAGAAGGGACGGAATACAATGCTGTAGTGTGCGTTCGTATTGTATACTGTAATGCAGATCACGGACAGCATACATACGTAAGTAGCACCGTAAAGTAAAGTAGATCTCATCGATGTAGACGTGTTCCTCGGAGATGAAACGGGTTCAGAAAGGCAGAAAGACAGGCCAAGTTGCAACGCTCGATTGGGCCCTAACTGATCGACCGGGAGCCAAACCCTCAAAGCCAACACTACCTTAGCTTTAAACCTCTGAAAGTCGACACGTGTGGGTGTAGCTGCTGCACTACTGTCAGACGGGAAGGGATCGAAGCTTTACGTACAAGATACACTAGGTGGTGCAAGGTCCTTGGTTAGGCTACGAGGATTTCCACTTGTAACTTGTGCGATCGCCTATGATCGATTGAGCTCCTTCTCTGACAGTTGGATACATATGTGGCATGGAGGCAACAGCAGCTAGCAATCACCCAAGGGAGGAAGCACACGTCGCGAGGGGAACGAAGGACATGAGGACATGTGCGCTGCGATCAGAGCTTGCAACAATGTCAGAAACCAGCCGCCCGGGAAGAAGGGAGGGACCGCGCGGGAGTGGCAGCAAAGTCAGGAAAAAAGCATAACGGATTCACACCAATTTCCGACGAAGGAGAGAGAGAGAGAGAGAGCGAGCGCGCGTACTTCTTGGGTGATGTGACGGGCCTCGCCATGGATGCTGTTTTATCGAGTCTCTCCTCCTGCGCTGCGCGCTGTAAGTTCGTCCAGCACTTGATCGCAGCTGGTAGATACTCCTCCACCCATCGATGGACGAAGGGAAAGCTTGCATCGCATCGCATCCATTGCCGTGAACGTGAACATTATGGCATGCGTTTCGGAAACGGTACTCGAGTGATGTGTGTGAAAATGTTGCTGGGCAAATCGTCAGGCCTCCTCGATTGCCGCTCTCTGCGCTTTGCTTCCGCTGGTGGATCGGCACCGTGCGTATATCTCCGTCGGCAATGTTAGTGGCATGCCTTTCTTTTGCTGATTGTGCGGTAGTAATCGATCTGCTGGTACTCTATTCTGAAAGTTACCAACTCGCGCTGTAGTAGATCGACAGGCTAATCTTCGTTGTCAGGGTCACTTTGCATCATCGGCAAAGTAGTTACCTAACCGTTCCTAAAGTTTATCGATGCCACATCCCAAAAATCATAAACCAAGAAAAATAAGGAGTTTTCAAAATTTTATTTTATGAATTTAATTTTTAGGCCCTTTTTAAAACTTTTTCAAACTTGAAACTAAACTAGAAACAATATAGCAAATAGAAAATTTTGAAAATTTAAAACTTGAATTTTACCAAGTGTTTGATTTTCTCGTTTTTGATCTTTTGGAGTTTATTTGCTTGCCTTGTGGAGTTTGGATTTTTCCTAAACCTTAGCAAATTAGTGAAAGTGGGGGAAATTTGAATTTCCTGCGCTGGGCCGATTCTTCCCGTCACTGGCCAGTCTTCTGCTTCTCCGGCCCAGCCCAGCACGCGCCCTACAGGGCAAAGTCTGCTCGCCACCTGGCCAGCGCGCCACCGGCCACGTCGTGCTAGCTGCACGGCGGGACGCCTCAGGAGTAATTTCTCAGGAGCTCACCGTGCCGACTGAAGGCCATTAAACCACCCAACACCGCCCTAAACGTCACATCGCGCACTAATGGAGCTCGCCGCCGGTCAGGAAAATCCGAGACGCCGTGGCGCCGAGCGGGCCGTGCAAGCGCATCATCGCGTGCCCCGACACCTCCCCAGCACGCCACGAGGCAGAACAGCAGCTGGGAGACGTCACAGGTGGATGATTTCACGTGAAATTAGCCTTAATTTCACCCCGCCGCGCCGAGCCGGAGCTCTCACCGCCGCGTGGGCTATAAAAAGGCTCCACCGCCGCGACTGCGCACCGCTACCGCGCCTGCCTAGGTCTAGCACCCTCTCCCACTCGCCATTTCACCGGAATTTTCGAGATTCACCTCCTTCCCTGTTGTCGGCCACCTAGCATCGCCGCCAAATCCCCTCCAAGTCCGGCGGCCTTTAGCCCAATCGGGACACCCTAGAGCACCACACACTGAAGCTAGCCGACCCCCGCACTGAAGCTAGCCGACCCCGCGCGTAGTCGCCGAGCGCCCCCCTTGGCCGCTCACCGTGCGTCTCTTCCGGTCAACCGCTGAGCCGCGGTGCCAGCTTTCTAGGCGCCGCCTCTAACTCGGGAAGGGCCTTGCACACACAGTCACCACACCTCGAGGAAGCTCCCACGCCAGGAGCAGGGGCCGCCGCAGCAAGCATTGCTCCCCTTCACGAAGCTCCGCCGCAGCGCGGCTCCGGAACACCGCTGCCGTCGCCTCGGCACACCGCCTATGACGGTGAGCGCACCCTCAGGGTCACGCACGCACACACACATTGTGCGCACGCACGCACGGCCACTAGCCGATGGGCAGCAACTCGGGCAGGGCAACGCCCTGGCCGCGCTGCCAGAGCGCGCTGGAACGCGTCGGGCGCGCCCAGTGCGCGTCCAGCGCGCACCCACGTCGAGCCGTTGTTCCAGCTCGTCGATGGCCACGACGAGCACCGCACCGCTACCTTAGCGTTGGGTACATAGGGGAGTGCCCTACACACACGGGACAGGGCACACCGGTGCATGCCTGGAACGTGCCAGTGCGCACTCGGAACGCGCCCAAAACGTCGGAGTGCTCACAGAGCGGGTCCAGAATGCCCAATTAGCGTCCAGGCCAGCACGAGCGCGCTAAAGACTGAGCGCGGCCCTGGTCCCCGACCGGAGGGCCGCGTGACGCAGCGAGTCGCCGCACGCTTACGCACGCGCACACTCATATTGAAATTTCGCTCGATATTAAATCCCAGGACATGGACACGTGTCCGTGTGTCTACCTTGGACACGGCCACGACGCACGGTCACGGCCACGGGCACGGCCACGGACAACATACCCACGAAACCCTGAACCCGTGTCCATGTGTCCACAGACATGTCACGACTTTCACGTGTCCGCATGTCTACAGACACGTCACGACTTTCACGTGTCCCCGTGTCCACGGACACGTCTCGACTTTCACGTGTCCGCATGTCGACGGACACATTACGACACGTGTCCGCGTGTCCACGGGCACGTTACGACTCGCACCTGTCCACATGTCCACAAACATGTTATGGTTCACGTGTTCACAGAATCTCTGATTCTGGACACCCGTGTGTCCAGAGAACGTGTACACAAGCCGAACCATATGTCCACATATATTTTTTCTCAGTCCGTCACATCACCTTGTCGGCCACTTTGATGTCACATCTTAGCTCCGATCACAACTACCAACCTACCGTTAGAACCGTCACTACGAGCCCCACCATTCTAGCCTATCTAAACTCCATGTTTCTGTTTGGTGCTTGTTTCTTTTGTAGTTTTATAGCTTTTTCTTTAGTAGTCTTATTGTGATTGTTGTTTATAGCTGAAGAAGAGTCCGAAGAGAAAGGAGAGCCCGAGGAACCTGAGTACGAAGAAGAGCCTGAGGACGCCGCTGAAGACAAGTCCTAACACCCCCCTTTGAACCACATTGAACCCATATTTTACTGCAGTAACTATTGAGCCTAATGCTTGCTTATTTTATAAACCGTGTTAAAACGTTGTGTAGTTTAATACCTACTTGATTCTAAGTATTTATATTAATATCAGTTACTTGCTGTAGTTAATATAATTTACCACCTTGTTAGCCGTTGGCGACGCACCCTTGTTAACCATAGTTCTTTCGTATTTAAATACTTCTAAAGAACAGAAAGTTGCCTTGTTTAGTAGAATGCTTAGAACTCCAATTGCAGTGCCGTGCACTGCCACACCATACACCAATTCGTTTACAAAATACGTTAAATTGTGTTTGATGGTGTGCGTAAAATGAAGAGAGTGAAAATTAGTGCAACTGGTGCTAGATGAAGAGGGATGATTCTGGTCGTGGGACGAGGCTCATATGAAGTGATGGTGATAGGTGTATAGTCTTTGTTGTGGTCCACCTGTCATGGACAAGTCCGCCACCCCTGCCATATAAGAACCGGTTTGTTGGGGCTCGACTTAGTAATTTCGTGCAACCACAGAACCTGTACATTTTGGGCAAGATTTATCCCCACTATGTTGGTATTCCATATCGAGCCACTAGGAGGCCGACAGGACACAAGGGGGCAGGACAAGGGCGTGAGATAACTCGCTGCCTAGCTTTTGACTATGTAATTGCCCGCGTCATAGGACCATAAGCCCGCGGATATAGCCCCTAGTTTAGTAATACCCGACATAGTAGGGGACTAGAAAAAGACGTGACTGTGGTAAATTTTTACGATCCGGCTTCGAGAATGTAGTGTCGCGTCATCGAGAAGGTGATACCCCGACGGATAGCCCCTGTGTACATCTTGAGTGGAATCTGTGGAAACCTAGATAGTTGTGGGGTAAACGCTATGCTTCTCTATTGATCAAGAGCAGCATAACCTATGAGTACATTGTACAACCTCTGCAGAGTGTAAAATCTTTTCGGATAGGTCGTTGTCACGGTATTGATATGCTATTTGTTCAGGTACCCTATGATTAGTTTTCTATATTGTTTTTGACGTGTGAGTGGATGTAGATGTCCGTGTTTTGAGAATGCGTTGGCTATGTGCCGAGAGCCTACATGGATGCGTGCTACTGCCCAACTAAAACTTAGGAACTGATGGAAGAGATGAAAGTCTTCCTCAAGTCCACCCTATCTAAAAGACAATAAAAATCGTTTTTCATCTTGATTAAAGACTTTTACTTTAGGAAGCCCCCGCATAAAATTTTGCTTTCCGCAAAACTTAAACATTGAGCCTCTACTTGCTTCGCCTCTCGCAAACCTTATCCTCTATACTGTTAGGGCTTGCTGAGTACTTTTGTACTCACCCCATCTTTGTCTGTTGTTGTTCAGAAAAGGATGATGACGAGGATGACGTCAACTACGAAGAATACAAGTCTCGCCCTTCGCTCGAGTGTTGCCTGTGGTGTGCTAATAGTTGTCGAGTAGGTGTGATGTGTGAATAAGAGTCGCTGTGTTGACTTGTTGAATATAATATAAGCTATGTTTGTTAGACTTTTTCGAAGACTTATAGTACGTTGAACCCGTACGTGTAATAATATCACTTGTTTTTTATGTGTGTATCAACTACCAGTCTAGAGATCGGTACAGGAGGCACAAAGACTCTCCTTCTTTGAAGGGGTTCTGACAATCGATCTGTCATGACTCATCTCTTTCTTTTACAAACTACTCCCTTTGTCCTAATTTCCCAATTTATTTATCATTCTGCGTCTGGGCAGAGGAGCTAAAGAAGGGTGAAAAGGTGAAATGTTACGAAAATAAGCAGGAGAGAGATAGAGATAAAAATATATTGAGAATAGCGAAAGGTGCATTGAAATGCAATGATGACAAATAAATTGAGAAAAATTGAAGAGGCTAAAGGCCTGTTTGGATCTAACCGACTAATTGTTAGTACAGACTAATAATTAGTCAACTAATTATAATCCGTTGCTTGTTTGGAGGAAAGACTAATTGTTACTCCATCCTTCAATAAAATGTCTTTTTTACCCTTGACTAATTATTAATCTCTGTATATTTGGATCTATGAATAATTGTTAGATCACTAGTTGTATTTTCCGTCATGTATTTAAATTTTGTACAGTTTTCTCGCTATTTTCTCAAGTTTATTTTCGCGATTTATTTAACACAATCACATATACTATAGTGTAATCAGAGTAATATAATAAATCAATTAATTAACTAAAATAATTGAAAAATCATTCCATCGTCTATCGAGTTATGACCATCAATTTAGATTAATAAAATAATTACTAAGAACCATTCATATGAAACTAGCTTATAAAAACTCAGGCTTGTACTATTACGATGGAAGGAAAAAAGGAGACGACGATGATGTACAGACAAGGTTTCATATGCTTCCAATTTTGATGAAATAGTTTCATTGTTTTCGAGTTGATTTTTGAAAATAAAAATCAAGGGCATTAGGTTTTTTTTATTGTATTCACGAATTGTTAGTCGCAATTAGTCCTTATTAGTCTCCTGAATTGACTAATTAGAAAACAATTAGTTCGTAAATAGATTAAAAATCTCTCTATTAATCCGTCCGTTTGAAAAAAAATTAATTAATTTTTAGTCGATAAATAATTAATCGGTCAGATCAAACAAGCCCTAAAATAACAAGTAATTTGAGACGAGGGAAGTACTAGATCACGACTCCCTGAACCTGAATCAAGTTTATATCCACACGAGGCGAAACATCTAACCTATTTGTGAGCTAAAATTCTTACCCAGATGAGAATAATTGAAAACAGATGCAGCACAGCCGTAAGTGGGCGCGGTGCATGCCATGCAGGGCCGACGGGGACGGGCCGGACGGCTCGCGTCTCCCTGATGCATGCACGCGCTGGGTGCCAGGGGCGGTCCGAAAGGCATAAGCGGATTTGCTACCGGCGACTTTATAAATGAACGGACGAGTGAATTTTACATTTTTTAAAAAAATATAGACACTTCACATATGAGTTCACATATTATTCAATCTATTCACAGCAAACTCACCTACAACTAAAGAGTGAAAATGGCCAGAAGAAAATAAACTAAAAATTATGAAAACCGAATCAGATTAAGATCGAATCGAAATTCTATTTATTTTTGAACTAAAATTTAATAATGACTAAAATAATTTGTGAAAAAAAATCTGTGAACTGAACCCTTTTAACACCCCTGCCTACAACCAACTTTATTATAACTTTTACCTCCGAAAGGCCCGTGCTAAGATTAACCGGCCGGGCGGCGGAATCATGAGCTTGCACTGCCACCACCGCGCGCGGTAGCTCACGGCATCATATCAGTGTTGGCTACCCAGGCCAGCCGATGCAAGCCCCACGACGACAACGGCGGTGCAAATCAGGCCCCGGCGCCGCCGCGAAATCCCTTTGAAGTGGCGGCGCACGCGCGCGGCGCGAGTTTCACGTTGCTTACCCTCGCTAGAGCAAACGCCACCCGCTCCTCTCCGACGCGTCGGCTCAAATGCTCGATCGGGTGATGAGCTGCCGCTATCGAGCACCGATCGATGGATAGGCCGCGTGCCCTCTCGAGTTTTCTCTTCTCTTTGGAGCGAAACTGACAGCAGGTCCATTTTCGTTTGGTAAGGAAGATCAAGGCCGGCGTCCTCCCGCAAACGGCATAGACATGTGTGAGAATTGAAATGCACGAGAGAGATCGCTGCGACCTTGGCGTAAGCGGCAAAAAGGCTGCTAGCTAGTCCTCTTGGAGATAAAGCCTATAGTAGCTCTGTAATTATGCTACGAGAGAGAGAGAGAGAGAGAGAGAGAGAGAGAGAGAGAGAGAGAGCAGGGCTGTACCTGAGATTATGAGGCTCCTGTGCGAAGTATAAAATGTGGCCCCAGAATACAAATAATCGAAATGTATTTTAACTATTATATACTTTTAATTTTATCTTCTTTTAGCAATACTGAGAAATTCTGGCATGACTCCAATCAACATCTGCCTTAACAGTGTGATCGAACAAAACTACTCTGAAGATTAAAGATGGTGGCAGGAGTAGACGTTATTGTTCCTACTATGCAGTGCAAAAATGGGTACAAAATCAGTTTGAGACCAAATTTAGATGCAGTGACGCAAAGTTAGCACAATCAAGTCCGATGAGTCCACTTGCATTCTTTCGTTATCTTGAGGATGCTAATCAGCGAAAACACGAGTGAACGGGAGGCAAACTGCATATCAAGTAAATGAATGAAGCGAACTAGGCACCAGGGCAGACAGTAGGGCATGAATGGGTGGCCTGAGGACATAAGTTGCAGATCGATGCTTAAAGGCAGCCCTGAGATCAGCAGCAATATGTCTAATGTCAGCATATTTTTTGTGCTTTGTTATCCTCGGATCAGCAGCAACTAATCGATTTTTGGGGCCCCAAATTTTTTTGGGCCCTGTTTCGTCGCCCATGTTGCACATGCTAAGATACGGCCCAGAGAGAGAGAGAGAGAGAGAGAGAGAGAGACTGCGTGCTGCTGTTACATGCTCGCTCAGCTCAGATCAGCTCTTCCGCTTCAAGGAAAAGTCTGTTTTCCCTTTCGTCGTGAACGTGAACGCCGTGCCTCCTTATCACTATCAGTAGCTATAGCGGGCTCGAAATGCTACTCCTAAAAAGTGCCACTCAAGCTTCAACCGAGGAAGAAAGCGATCGATGGAGCCAGATTTTTTTTTCGGCTCAACAGTGCATGTCTGATCAACGCTCGGTCTGACCTGTGGCTATCGTGGAGTGGTGAATCGCACGGGATCAGGTGATTGATGATCAGCAAGCCACTGATCAGTGCAAGTTACTGTACTATTCTTTTGCTCCGACGTTGATGGTTGGTGGCTACTGAACTGATGGAACGAGAAAGTGCAAAAGGGTTGGTGAATCATTAACTGTTGGAGTATAAGTGAATTGACTATTTTTTTTTCTACTATTTTTTTCAGTTTAAATTTTGAGGGTCAACAGTTTGGTTCGTGCAACTCAATAATTACTTATACCAGCGGTAATCAAATTAACAGAAGTGAGCTTATCACTGTGGGAAAAAAAATGGCAATCGTCGTCGTTGGACAGCTTCTCAATGGCCTGAAGAAATAAGGAACCTCCCTCGAGGTCGTGTGATGTTTCTCCCCCTCTGTGACCGTGCGAGATGAATACTGCGGTGAGCCATCAATGGATTTCGTCGTCGGTAGCTTCGGTCGATCGATCGATCTCTGCAATGCATGGCCGCTGACGCCGACATTCAGCTGGCTAGCTTCTGGCGGCCATGGCGCACGTTCGATCAACTCAAGCACTTTCCGACGCTACCTCCTGCTCCGCGACGGAGACGCACGCTCTGCGTCGATCATTTTCCGAGATCCGCACGATGATGGTGCAGGCCTACTAGCAATCCAATCTACTTATGCATTCTGCTGTAAGCCTGTAACTCGATCGCTAGCTGGTTTTCAACTCATGCCGTGCCCGCGGCAGTCTATTCTACCACCACATTTACACCATCTTTTCACCTTTTCTTCCTTCTGGGTTTAGTACGTGGATGGAGTAGCTATGATCTCCGTTCACACGAATGTACACAGCAAACAGCGGTGGTGGTCGTGGGGCAAAGACGCACCGCACCTTTCGTCTCTCTGACTCTTCTTACCCGGCAGTTATAGTTCTGGTTGTTGTTGTTTTTTTTTTCTTTGATCGTCTGTGTGTAAGATGCAATGACTGAAATTGTAAAAAAAAAAAAAAAATAGACCAATGTCAATGACGGGCCTTACTACCGGACTGTTCTGGCGGAACTGTGATTCCTCACGGCCCAAAATGCGTGGTCTTCGCTTGTTTACTTGATGGGCCGGCAGCGCAGCAAAAGATACACTGGGCCAATATTTGGTGCGATCGAGAGGAGACCGCATCCATCCGAAACAAGGAGGTGATGCAGCAGCAACAGTGGTACATGCCATATCAAGGCCTGTCACGAGGACGCCCTGCTGAGTCCTGGTCCTGGATGCGCTACACGTTACTCCTACTCCATGGCGGCGTCAGCGTGCTCTGCATCTTGCTCTGCCTCTGCCCGCCATGAAATTGAAATGCTATAGGATCGAGCGGGTCTGCTCGCGCACGTCCGTCTTTACAAAAGCGGCGACGTGATCGGCACCACATCATCACCGCCACGGACGGCCCGGATCACCTGCACTCCATGTGCCTGCATGACTGCGTGGGCCCCACGCGGTTTCTCGCCGGAAGAAAGCCTTTCTTTTCCCAACCGCTTCCTTCCGCACCACCGCCTTCTTCCTCCTCGCTTTACCTTTCCTTCGTCTTTCAATCCACGAGCGTGGCGCCGGTCGCTCCTGTGTTCTTCTCTCTTTGACAGCAGTAGCACCCCGACCCGAGTCGACGGTGAGCTTCGTTCGTCACATGCTTCTTCCGTTTTACTAGATGCAGGCAAAAGTTTAGAGATTTTAGCGACTCCTTTCTCTCTGATAACTCTGGCCCGCGCTGGTGTTCTTTCGAAATCGAACAAAGGAACTGATCCTCCAAATAAAGCTGCTAAAAGTGATCGGAAAAAGTTTCCATATCTACGTACACATGATCTGCACTAGCTCGGGAAGATCAAAGACGAGTTAGCAAACTCATCAGGGGCTCATGTATCTGTCACAGGGATGACGCCAGAGCAACCTCAAGCATAGCCAGAAAAGCATCCGTTCCCGCTCATTGAAGTAGTGAAATTATTTTGTAACCCCAGTGGCATAGGATCGAGCACACCGTTGTTACTTACAGTTGGTCACAATGTATCCGGCCCTAGGCAACAGTTCATGCAGCAGCCCCGTTTGACAAATGCACAGCTGCCTGCCTCCTGCAGGTGTCTTACGTTATACTAGTATTTATACAGTTCAAAAATACATCTACTACATGAATGCGCGTAGAGATTATTTGCCGAGCGGCACCGTCGCTGCTCTAATTTCACACCACAGTAACATTTTAGCCTCTATCGCTCGACAGAGAATCTGCGTCCCATAAATTTTTACCTTGAACAGCAGCAAGGAGCCTGTGGAACGGAACAAGGAAGGAAGCAAACGGGATGCCGCCGAGCCGAGGCCACTGAAGCGGTCAGAGCGGTGAACAAGCAAACAGAGGGACAACCAAATGGCGCCTTAAAAGCGCCCGCCCGAGCCAAACACCGTTCCATTCGATTCCACCGCCGCCCTCCGCGTTTGCACCGCCAACGCCAACGAAGCAACGGCACCTCCCCTCCTCCTCCTTGGTCCTTTCGGGCGACCATGAACGGCGCTGCCGACGCGCACGCGGCCTCGCTGATGCAACAGGAGCTTCTGCAGGCAGCGCGGCTGCAGCAGCAGCCGCCGCAGGGGATGACGTCGTCCATGCCGACGTCCAACAAGCCGAGGCTGCCGGGTCTGCCGCCGACGCCGCCGCAGCGCGCGTTGGACGCGTGCATGGACGTCGACCCCGCGGCGCGCAACACCGCGCACCGGCGCTCCCGCAGCGACGTGCCGTTCGATTACTTCCCGCCGCCCAAGGTGGAGGCCGGCTGGGGAGGCGGGCAAGACGACGCCGACGACCTGTTCGACTCGTACCTCAACCTGGACGGCCTGGACGGCGTCAACAACTCCTCCGAAGAGCGCCGCGACGACGGGGACAGCCGCGGGAGCAGCATGAAGACCAACGGCGCCGACAGCAGCGAGAACGAGTCCGAGGAGGGCGCCGCCGCCGACAGCCGCGCCGCGGGGATCCGCCTCTGGGCCGCGGGCGGCGTCGAGGGGCTAAACAAGAGGGGCGGTCCCGGCGGGCAGCCGGGTGCCGCGCCGGCGCCGCGCCACGCCAGGAGCCTGTCCATGGACAGCCTCATCGGGAACGGGAAGTTCAACTTCGCGGCCGGCGGGATGACTTCGGGGGCCAACGGCATCATGCCGGGGCCCAACAGGTTCAGCCTCGAGTTCGGCAGCGGCGAGTTCACACCGGCCGAGATGAAGAAGATCATGGCCGACGAGAAGCTCGCCGAGATGGCCCTCGCCGACCCCAAGCGCGTCAAGAGGTAAAATTTTCCCCCCGAAATGAACACCCATACCCCAATGTGTATCGAGTACAATGCGCCTTGAAATTCCCCAAAAAATTGTGCAATGAAATGGGCAAGGCGAAGGCGAACTGATCGACATGTTCGTCTGTTTGTTGGGTGATCGCTCGTTCGTAGGGTGCTGGCGAACAGGCAGTCGGCGGCGCGGTCCAAGGAGCGCAAGATGCGCTACATGGCGGAGCTGGAGCAGAAGGTGCAGATCCTGCAGACGGAGGCGACGACGCTCTCCGCCCAGCTCACGCTTCTCCAGGTACGTAGACATGTCATTTTCCTGCTCCCATTCTTCTGCATTTCAACACTACCGTTCTGCGCGATTAACATAGAGTTCTCGCGCATTTCTTTGTCAGCGTGACTCGGCCGGGATCGCGACGCAGAACAGCGAGCTCCAGTTCCGGATACGGGCCATGGAGCAGCAGGCGCAGCTGCGCGACGGTGCGTTCCTTCCCTCATCTTTCTCTCCTTGCAGCTGTGTTCGTCAACGTCCGATGTGCCAAGCACGAGCGGCGACTAGCCGTAGTCTTGGATACGTGTAGCTTGGAGAAACTGTATCCCGCTGCTGGTGTTGACGATGACATGTTGGCTTGTCCCCGGCCAGTTCGTGGGTGCTCACTCACGGGTCACGGCTCTGAATCGCGTGTACAGTAGTACGCTCGTGTTGGCATTTGGAGCGGTAGGATGCAGGTTGGTAGTTGGTGGCGGTTGGCTTTCCGGGAGTACACGATCGCTTCTTGTGCAAATACCGGTAGTCGTTAGCATGAACTAGTAGTAGTAGTGTCTTGTAAGATGTGCTACTCGCAATCGTCCGTGGTCCGTGGAGGAAGATTTGGCTCTTTTTTTTAATCTCTGGCTCTTGCTTTCTTCGGGCAAACTATTTGTAGCGCACTAAGCCAGTCGTTCGCATGTAGGAATGCCTGCTTTCTCTGCTGGTTTTAGTTTAGTGTCTGGCATGTACTTAGAAGATTATGTGCTTTAAACAAAGTAAGGCAGCTGAAATAAGACATATCGGCATGTGCTTTCGAGAAAATATTCAGTTTTGAATTGTAGGAGTTTCATGGTTGAGGAGTTTACTCACCCATGTTTTACTGTCTTCTTTGAACAGCACTGAACGAGGCACTGACAGCCGAAGTCCAACGCCTGAAACTCGCGACTGCAGAGCTCGGCGATTCGTGCTCGTCCAACAACCTAGTCCAGCAGATCCAGCTCAATGTTCAGGAGCAGATGTTTCAACTGCAACAGCAGCAGCAGCAGCAGGCTACACCGATACCGTTTTATCAACTGCAACACCCGCAGCAGAGCGGGGCACCGGAGAACCATGAATTCAAAGAATGATCTTCTTGGACTGCTCATGATGAGAGGGACAATCGATTTAGATGAACTGAAAATTCATTTCGTTTACCTAACTCATTGATTTTAAATGTCGTTAATAATCACCTTGTAATTTGTCAGGTGGACTTGATCGTACCTTTTTTTTTTTTGTATGTTTATCTATTCTTTGGATGATACAGTTGGAGTTAAATCGATGGTACTGTAGCTGCTTAAATATTCTTTGTACTGCTATTATATCAATTTGTTCGTATTTTATGCCTCTTGTACATTTGATATTTCATATTTGTGGATGTTTCGAAAACATGTTGCTGTGATCTCAACACGTTTAGAGAACCACTCCAATTTCAAACATACGCACTCATCAGAGTATTTTAGTTTGTATCACCATGTACATCGATAGATTAGAAAAGAACGATAACCAAATACTAGAAGCTTCGACGCAACGGAAAAATACAGGCACATATTACAAAGGCTGCATGAAAAAGAAAATATTTGAAATATTTACAAGGAAAGTCAGTTGCTTCTAATCTATGCAACAGAATCCTCAACCAGGGGCTCATCACTATCATCATCTGTATCATCACCCTTGCTGCCGTCGTCTGTCTCGGCATCAGAAAATTGCTCGTTATTTTCAGTGCTCCTTCTAGATATTTGCTTCCTGAATTCAGGGTCAACAATTTCAATCATGGCACTGAGAACACGACGTTGGTCCTTTGTTTTGGAAACGACATGTTCAACATTATTCTGACTCCCTGCCCCTTGGTCATCTGAGTTCACCAGAGTATGCAAGGCATCAGATGCAATGCTCCCTCCATTTTTTTCCTGCCCTGCAGTATCTCCAGCAGCCATATCTCCCAAGCTCCTTGGAGAGTCATTCTCCCCATTGACTGATGGAGCTGTTTCCACAGCCCAGCTGCCAGCAACTTCTGAGGTCAACAGATCAGCTGTTCCAATGGTTCCAACACGTGTATCCTGCTGTTTGCTCTCAGAGTAGTCATCCTCGTGTGTTTCTTCAGAACAGTGGCCAATGCCATCTTTGGGGATTGAAAGAGGTTTGCCACTACCCCGTGGCTGCTCTCCATCTTGGAGCACTGGAGCAGGTTCTTCATTTTCTTGGGGCTGCACTTCATCCTCTAGCGGCATAGTCTCTCCACCCATATTGTCACATCTTTGAAGATTTGAATCCTGGTTATCACAGCCAACATTACCAGCTTCGCTCTCAGTCTCATGAACTTGCTCAGTATCTGTTACTTCCCTTTCACGAGCTGCAGCAACAGGATCACCATGAAAATCAGATCTAAATCTCTCCTCTGACCTTAATCTCTCCTCTGACCTTTCTGGACTGGTGCCCTCAAACCCTTGGGTGCCTTCAGCAGTTCCACCATCCTGCTGCTCGGCCATGTCAACATCTTCATCAGTGGAACTATGTTCACTTACCTGGGTATTCTCCGCTGAAGCACCAGAAACTTCCTTTGTTTTTGAGCAGTCTGCTGGCTCCAAACGGTTATTAACAGTGGCTACAGTTTCTAGTGGCATTTTATTGAGATCAACACTCATTAAGGTGCTCTCATAGTTCTCTTCATCCTCCAAAGTTCGCTGCATTGCTTTCAGCTGCTCCTGCTGTTTTGCAAACAGAGCAGAGATTTCTTCTGTAGTTGAATAGAACGAGCGCAGCTGAGTCTCTCTGCAACCATAAAAAAGGGAAACAAAATCAGAAAAGATTAACTTGTAGTTTGCATACTTTGGAATTCTAATCGCATCGACGTGAAACAGAAATAGATTCTTACCGCAATATAATACGTTCTCTAGCTCCTTGATACCTCTGTTTCTCAATAGATAGATCTCTAATAGTTCCAGCTATTTCAAGCTCAAGAGCTGAGACCTTTGCCCATGCTTCTTCCCGAGCAGCCTGCTAGCGAAAGGACACATATTGTCAGGTCATAAGTAAAAGAGAGCAACCGACATTCTACGCATGCTCATTGGGCTGGAACTTTCCTACCTTTTCATTTTCAAGTTCTTTCTTCAGTTTTTTCAGTTCAGATTCCAAATCTTCTGATTTCTGCAGTTACAATTGAGCAGAAGAGGGAAGAAGTTAGTATAAAAAATTTGATAATTTTTTTAAGATGGCCAAAAGCTAAAAGTTATCAAATAAAAATATTCTACATCTATGAAATTACTAGCATGTGCACAGCACTGTACCTTTCGGTAGTTAGCTGAAATTTGTTGCCCATCCTGAAGTTGCCCATCAAGCTCTCTTACTTTTTTCTCAGATATTACAAGATTTTCTCGAGCATCTTCCTGCATTAGAAGATCATAAAAAAGTTAATTAACATGCCACAAAGGAATGAACAAAAAAAGTTCGACCAATCATTTAAAGCAGCATACCAGCTTGGACCTCAACGTTTCTACAAGCAAACGAGTTTCCTTTTCTGATTCCTGAAGAAATACACGGCAGGATTTAGCAATATTTGATGTTGAAAACTTATAGATCAGGGTATGATTGGAGAAAAATAGAACCTGAAGCTTGCTAATAACTTCTTTCTGTTCCCTCTGTTGTCTAACATACGAATCTACTTGTCTCTTAATTTCTTCTTGAGCCTCAACTTGCATCTTATGCAATGCAGATTTCAAGTCCTCTGCAGCCTTATCACGCTCCTCTCTTCTTAAGTTTCTCTCCTCACTTAGCTGTACCTCAAGCTCACCTATAACTGCTTTCTGGCTGAAAACATTTCATATCACAGGTCAGGATATTAGATCCCCAGGTAACAGAAATGAAGCGCAAAGATGAGAGAAATCAACATATTATAATCCATCGGTAAGAAATTGACATAACAGCCAGTAAAATACCTTGAAATTACCTCATCGGCATCGGCACGTGATTGCCTAGATGCACTAAGCCTTTCATCGAGATCTTTTACGAAGTTCTGTAACCCTGTGTTTGATGTAACAAGTGAATCGAGTTGTTTTTGCTTCTCATCAAGGGCTAGCTGGAGTGATCTAGTTTGGTCAAGATAAGAACTCGCTGTAGTTTCTCTCAACTCCTTGAGTTCCTACATTATCAGATTGATAAAAGACAAATCAGCGGAATAGAAAATGAGCCTATTGATGGGGCAAGTTTCAAATAGGTAGAAACCTAACATTTGACAGAAAAAGAGAAATGTTAACGGAATGACGGAAACATGTTTCCTCTTGTATAGTACCAGCTTTGATGTACTAAGATTTACTTGTCAAGGTACACTGATGATTTGTCATTTTGATGAAAACTACGAAGTATTATCATCTATAAGTAGACTGAGGAAACATTGGATCTTAAGGAGACTCTAGGACATCAAGACAAGGTCATGTTATCGAAAAATCAAGTACAAGAGCGGAATTGAGGAATGTACCATGCAAATAAAATACATAATCGAAAGTGAAACCATTTCATGCAAGGACAGTTTGGGGTTTACCTTTTCATGCTGCACTTCAGCCATTTTTCTTTCCGTTCTCAAAGTCTCAATTGTTACGACATGAGCCTCAAGTTGTTCCCTGAGATCCTGTATAGATTTAAGCTAGTAAGGTTAGGACACTGCAAGAATAACAAAAAATTATTGACATCTAGAGTGAGGCCACTCACAGCGTTGGATTTTTCTAGCCTCCGAACATCATCTAATGAAACAGGACCATCAGGGGAACCAATACCAAGGCCCTTTAGCCGCTTGCTTGCAGAACCAACATGCCCTTCTGGATCAAACATAAAATGTGATACACATTAAAACTCGTAATAAGGTTAATATGATCAACGAATATAAGATAGAAAATTCCTCACCTGACTTCCTTTTAAGAATGGTAACCTCATTCTCTACACAACTGACTGCATTAACTTCACGGTAGACAAATGCATAAGAAGCATCTGCAAAAGTAAGATACAACTTGAATGAAAAAACATGTGACAATATCAAATAAAAGAAAAAATAATGAGAAAGGCACTATGATGAATCAAATTAAAAAGATGCGAACTGAATAGAAGCACATATATTAGCCAACAAATACCCTGAGGAAGGAACCATACCATCGTGAGGAGGTGTCGCAAATGATATAATATCTCCATGATTAAGCTTGGCGGGAGGTGAGTTTTTCTTGAGCTTTCTCCAGTTAAGGTATGTGCCGTTTGAGCTGTAGAGGTACAAAAGGTTAGTTTGCAAAAAGAAGGAAAAGGAAACGAAAATGTTAGGTAGACAGGGATCCAGAAGTCAAAAATTAAACCTTGTATCCTTGAGGTAAACTGGCACAGGCTCATCGCGGTTCAGCTCCCCCAACACAGTGTCCCTATATACCTTGCAATGCTTGCCACTGATCGACAAACCAAATATCTGGAAGCGTTCCTCAACAGTTCGTCCTAGGCAATGCTCATCAGCACTCAAGAGAATGTTGATTCCCTTCAATTGCTCAACAAAATTCCAATCAGATGACTCATAGAAAATATGTGCCTTGTTATCACAAAGTCAGCACTTGCTTCATCCACACTTAGTTCATCAATAGTCCAATAGAATAGATTACACGACAATGCCAATCACCAGACAGCGAGAAAGGGCTTTAGGGTTAGGGTTTAAGGAAGGGGCTGGGTACCTGCGGCCGGAGGCGGGCCTTCTTGGAGATGGCCGTGAGGACGGCCCAGACGCCGGGCTCGGTGTCCTGGATAGGCTGGTCGGCGAACCTGCGCGCCACCGCGCGCATCTCGTCGGGGGCGACCTTGGGCGGCGCCAGCACGGAGCAGGAGGCCTCGTCCTTGGCCGCCGCCTCCGGCGTCACCGCGTGGGCGTTGGACGGGTCAGGCGCCATTGCTAGCCCCGGGGCGCGCACCGTCGCTGCGGTGGCGGGAGAGGAAGGCGACGAACCGCGGGAAGGGAATGGCGGAAGGGGAAGAGACAGGGGGAACTGCCGCGCGGCGCGAAGTGGCAGACGGGAAGTGGGGACGGGGCGCCACCGAGTTCGGTACGGCGGAGGGTATAAATCCTGGGGAATTGCGCGGGTGAAGGGGAGATGACATGGGCGGATGGGCCGTTTGATGGGCTACGAACAGGCTTCTCCCCCGGTGAGTGACCATGCTGCGCGCCTCAGCATCCCTCTCACCCAAAGTATACAGTTTTACTTGGCCCGCCGTGGAATCCTAGACCTGGTAATCAGGTCACCTGGTGATGGATGAGCAAGCTGGTTAACGGTCCAAATCCCGCATGCTCATGAGCATGTACGCAGTCGAAGCACCGCAGGCGGCTGCCTCATCCATTGCACGAATTCCACTTGGATGGAACGAAAACATCTCAAACCAGGGCGAAGCTACATGAAGACATCGATTTCAGTTGACACCTACGACTTTTGGCAATTTCAATGAAAATCCCTGTTGAATATTCTCTCCATTTTAAAATATAAACATTTTTAGATTTAATTAAAATTAAATTTTTATCACTTTGACTATTTAATAATATTTTATCATATAAAATTATATTTTTTTGAATTTATTATTAAATAAATTTTCATAAAAAATATATTTTTATATTAAAATTATGTAATTTTTTTGATATTATTGATATAAATTAAAAGATTTTGATTTTATCTAAATTTAAAAATATTTATATTTTAAAACGGAGGTAGTATTGATTATTAAGCTCAGTGATCCCGTTGAAAAGTGTTCTGACCCGGTGGCCTTGGTGTCTGGCTTCGCCCCTGTCTCAAAGACTCAAACATCGGGGAGTTGGGAGCTCTGTGGAGTACTAGTGTGTTCCTCAGTTGGATCGAGATAACGGCAGGGAAGAGGAAGAAGACAGCGTGAAACAGAGGAGCAAATCCGGCTGTCAAAGGAACCTGCAGGTTGTCATCTTGTTCGGTTGTTCCTCGATGGTGAATCCCGGTCGTTCTCGTTCGTCGTCATCGGCACGGACCCCAAGAGGACAGTAAACAAGAACTGCGGGCAGTGCACCCGCTGTTTTTGTATGGTTGTTTGGAACTGCACGGGTGAAGCCTTGAATTCTGTCAACTCCGTATCCCCGTATGCGTACGCAACGGGCAACTCGCAGGGTTTCTTTCAGCACTGTACTCCTACCACATCGCGGCTCCGGCTGCCATATGGCACGTTCCATTCAACACTGTACTCCTACCACATCGCAGCTCCGGCTGCCATATGGCACGTTCCAACCAAACAACCCGCCGGAGAGCTGAGAGGTCGCCATGAGCACAGGCTGGCATCAGACACCACCGAATCAAGATGGCAATGGATACATATTATTCGGCATACCCACGGATACCCGAAATATGTGGATCCGAGTATCAATTTGCACCCGTAGGTATAGACGAGGATAGAGTTCAAATCCGTGGATAAACTGGAAGCAGATAGAAAAAAGCCTTGCTCTCGTATTCATATATCCACGTACCCATTAACATAACATGATATATGAGCTCAAATCAACGTGAACATATATAAACCAGCGAAATTTAAGATTTTTCACACCCAGCCGCCACTCATTTTCGGTCTCCACTCTCCACAACCAACCGGCGGCACCCTCTCTTCTCTCCTCCAGAATCTAGATCCACAGCCCGACCATGGCCCTTTGTCTTCCCTCCCCTGGTAGTCCAGCGTGCTCAACAAAGCTACTCCAGACGGCAACACCCAAAGCCGTGCGAGCCTTACTAAAAAACTATGGTAAACCGCTAAAAAATTACGGTTTTTGATTTTATCGTTGTTGTTCGGTTTAAATAAATCGACTGATTTTTTCTCAAAAATCATTACTAGCACTGTAGCAAAAAGGTAAATCACTCCGTTTTAACGGTTAACCGATCGTTTTTTTGTGGTTTCCAAAACTGGCACTGTTGCGAGTTTTTGAAACCTCCGCCTCATGCCGGCGCCCACGCGTGCGCGTGTTGGCGCGCAGGTCCTGACGCCCAGGCGCGAGCGACGCCCAGGCACGACATCCCAGCACACACAGTCCCGACGCCCAGACGAGACATCTCAGCACGCACGGTCCTGATGCCCAGGCGTGGCATCCCACGGCGCGCGATCCCAACGCCCAAGCACTGTATCTCGCCGTGCGGCGTCCCGATGCCCAGGCGCTAGTCCTTTGGCCTCTCCATCCTCAATGCTCCTGTCTCTATTTGCCTCCTTGTATTCAGGCGCGCGGGTATGCCCACGGCTCTGGATTATTCGTGGGTAATGGGCGCGGACGAGCATTATTACCCGCTGCGGGTAACGAGTGCGAGCGCGGATAAGAAATACAGCATGCGGGTACGGGTGAATGTGGGCAATACGCGCGGGTGCCATGCCCGTTGCCATTTTTACCAGCGAGGGGAGTGAGATTCTCTGGCAAGTGAGCAAGCACCCCTCTGCCCTGCGCCCACCACTCGGCTTCCACCTTGCTGTGCCGGCCGCCTCCTGTTAGAAGATTGATCTCCTGTTAGTTGGCCAACTAACTTTGACATCGTGCCCTGATCGAGGGTGCCCAGTTAATCCATGGCTGGAGAGCCCCTGTCGCACAGCGCTATATAAAGGAAGGGTGAGGGAGTCGAGCCACGACACACGATGTTGACCGTGGTTCGAACTCTACCCTACATCTAAACCCTATGTCCGATCTTTGAGGGTGCGCTGCCAGCGACGTGATTCCCCATCACCGCCGCCACACCCTCGACTTCGACCTCGACCGAAGCTGATCGAAGACCCTCTCTTCTTCTTTGACCATCGCCGTCTAAGCGCGGACTTCACCGACCCAGGAGAGGGATGGCGGGGTCTTCTTCCTCGGCGCCGGCCGAACCGGCCACCTAAGGTAAAGTCAACCCTGCTACTCGATCTGCTCACTTGACCGACTAAATAGAGATCCTACAATGGCATCGGAGCCATGTTTCTCGAGCAGATCGAGAATGAAAAGAACCCCAAAAACCTAAATCTAGAAACCCTAACCCTAACCCTAACCCTAAAAGGGAACGGATCTGGGGAAGGGAAGAGAAAAGAGAGGCGGCTTACCTTGGCCACTCCTCGCCGTTGACGACATCGTCGTCGTCATCCACGGCCACGCCGCCACTCAAATTTTCTCGAGCGCCGGCAACAGAGGCTCCGCGCGAGATCCGGCCCTTGACGGCGGTGAGCGCACGTGCCGGCAAAAGCCGGGCGGCGGCGCTCTGGCGAAGTGTCGCCAGAGCGCCGCGAGAGAGCAGTCGCGCAAGCGAGAGAGAGGGCGAGGGAGAGAAGAATGAGCCAGGTTGTCTCGCGCGAAAAGAAGAAGGCCGTTGGGTCGGGCCGAAACTCGCTTTGGGCCGCGCACGAGTGCGACTGTTCATAGTGGGCCGCGCGCGGATTTCGGCCCGATTTCAATAGATTTTTTGTTTTTTCTTTTTCCTTTTTCAGGAGTAATTAAATTGATTATTTTGCTAATTTTAATAAGAAATAATTAAGGAAAATTAGCAAAATGTTGACAAAATAGAAAAGTCCAATAATTGCTTCCGAAAATTAGAGATTTTTTTTTATTTTCTGCTGCATATTTAAATTTGTTTATTTCATTATTAAATTCAAACCAACGGGAGAATTTAATTTTAAAAAATAGAGAAAATTGTAGATAATTATGATATTGTTATTTTTCTGACCAACGTTGATAATAACAGTATTATAATTCTTTAATTGACAATTTTATGCATTATTTCTATTTCTGTCTAACGGTGATGTAGATTTAATGTATAAGACAAAATTGTGGGTCATATTTTTGACCAACGTTGAAAATAAGTCATATAATTTTATTGTTATCATGTTCTCACTTTATTTGACTTATTTACAGGCGGATACAACTTGATGAGTTGTATCAAATAGATATCCACTTTCAAAGGTGATAACTATAGAGAGTGAAAGAAAAAAATAGATCTAACGTTTATTTTGGCTGAGGTGGACTGGGTCCTCATCACAGTATGTCCCACTAAGCCTAAGGAGCCAGTGAGAAAAGAAAATGAGGCTGATGCTGCTTGGCAGACTAGACAGAGGGACTATGCTCTCTTAAAGATGTTCTATGACTTTGAGCATAGAAAATAGGTCACAGCCAACAAAAAATGTATGGCTGTAATAAAGAACATCATTGAGCCTGTCATTATGGGCTCAATCGCAGAGTGTGACACTGTCATAGAGTATCTTGACAAAATAAAGAATCGGTTCACTGGTTCTTCAAAGACATATGCAACACAGTTGATTAAGCACCAACTTTGTTGTCAACTACAACATGCAACTCGAGACATGAGACTTAAAAAAGTGCATAGCTATGTGTATGCAAGAGAATGCATAATTAAAGCTTCACATGGTGGTTTGGTCAACTATGTAAAAGACAACAAAAGAAAGAATTTCAACAGTCACTCCTCAAAGAGCAAAGAAAAAACCCCTGTTCATCAGCCTCAACATAACAAATTTACAGTAGACAAAGACCAGTATCTTTACTGAAAAAGACGAGACACTAAAAAAAGGATTGTCCCTCTTACTTAAAGATGATCATGACAAAGAAATGTGAGAACATTATTACCTTCATAAATGAATCTCTATATATGCAATATTCAAAATCCACTTAGTGGATTGACTCTGGAGCAACTGTTCATGTTGCTAATTCGTTGCAGAGATTTCGTTCGACGAGGACTACGCAAAGAAGAGAAAGATGCATAAAAGTTGCAAATAGAGTCTAAGCTGAAGTTGAAGCCGTTGGCGATCTTTCATTAGAGCTAGCTGATGGCTTCACTCTTATACTTAGAGATGTTCTTTACGTACCCTTTTACAGAGGAATTTGATTGGTGTGTTGTATTTGGACAATGATGGTTATGATTGTCATTTTAAAAATGGCAAGTGTAAAATAATGTTTAATAAAGAATGTGTTGTTCTTGCCATCTTACAAAATGAGCTTTATTTGTTATCACTACGTGATGATGTAAATGCCATATGCGATAATGTAAACGTTGCGTGCGAGAAAGTAAATGAATTCTCGTCTACTAGTGTAAACAGAAAACGAAAAAGAACTCTAGATGCGTCGTCGAAATTATAGCACTGTCGTTTAGCCCATATTTCGAGAGGGAGAATAGAAAAACTAGTTAAGAATGATATTCTTCCTCCACTAGAGTTCTCAGACTTAGAACAATGCAGAGAATGCATAAAAAAAATATGTAAAAAAAATTAAGAAAGATGTAAAAAAAAGCACAGGAGTTCTACAAATTATTCACACAGATATTTGTGCTCCTTTTCCTGTGAAAAGTGTAGATGGTTATGACTCGTTCATAACATTCACAAATGATTACTCCTGATATGGCCATATTTATCCAATCAAAGAAAGAAATAAAGCTTTGGATAAATTTAAAATATTTAAGGCTGAAGTTGAAAATTAACACGACTTAAAGATAAAGATAGGCCGATCCGATCGTGGGGATACTATGGTCAACATACCCCGTATGGACAAGTTCCTATACCTTTTGTAAGATTTCTACAGAAAAATAGAATAGTGGCCCAGTATTCTACACCGAACGAACCTCAGCAAAATAGAGTAGCTGAAAGACGTAATCGTACTCTAATGGATATGGTGCGAACCATGATGAGCTATTCTACACTGCCATTGAGTTTGTGAATAAAGACGTTGAAAACCGCCATTCATATTCTCAACAGAGTACCAAGTAAGTCGGTGCACAAAACACCGTACGAATTGTGGACACGAAGAGTTTCCTCGTTAAACCATTTGCGAGTGTGAGAGAGCCCAGCTGAGACTAAAGTATTTAACCCAAACATTGAGAAGCTTGATCTCAAAACAGTAAGTTGCCATTTTATTGGCTATCCTGAAAAGTCAAAAGGTTTTCGTTTCTATTGTTCAGATAGATATACAAAGTTTATAGAAACGAAACATGCTGTCTTCTTAAAGGATGAGATGATGAGGGGGAGCATGGTAGTTCGAGAGATTGATCTCGAAGAGAAGCGGGTGTACGCATCTATTCCGATGATTCAGATCCACTCCATATAATGGGGTATATAGATTCTGATTATGCGAAAGATGATAGAAAATCAACATTCAGATATGTGTTTACTCTCGCTGGAGGAGCTATTTCGTAGAAAAGCTCAAAGCAAACCGTCACTACATCATCCACAATGTATGTCGAGTTTGTAACATGTTATGAGGCTACGGGGCAGGTGAACTGGCTTAAGAAGTTTATACCCGGTTTAAAATTGGTTGACGACATCTATAAACCACTTAAGTTGTACTGTGATAATGAACCCGCAGTAATGTATGCCCACAACAATAAGTCAAGTGGCGCTGGCAAACACATTGACATAAAGTACTATATTGTGAAAGATAAAGTTCGGGATCAAATTATAAGTCTTGAGCATATAAGTACCGCAAAGATGTTAACAGATCCGCTTACTAAAGGCTTACCACCTAATGTGTTCAGAGAACATGTAGCCGGCATGGGTTTAAGAGAAAGCCTATGATTCTTAGACTAAAAAATAGTCTAAAAAATTAAAGTAACTATTTCATAATAGAAAGGTGTAATGTAGCTGTTGAATTTATCGACGATTGACCGTGACGATGAGACATGTTCTATGCGCTAATCTATAATAGAATGAGTAAAGTCAAAAGTAATTAAAGTTAAAATATAAGCTGAGATTAAGGAGGGAAAATGTTAAAAGATTGATCTCCTGTTAGTTGGTCCAACGGTCAATTAACTTTGACCTCACGCCCTGATCAGAGGCGCCCAGTCGATCATGACTGGTGGGCCCCCGTCGCACAGCGCTATATAAAGGAAGGGTGGTGGAGCCGGAGCACGACACACAAAGTTGGTCGTCACTTGAACTCCACCTTACATCCAAACTCGAAGTCCGATCTTTAAGAGTGCGCTGCCGACGACGAGATTCTTCATCATCGCCACCACACCCTCGACTTCGACCTCGACCAAAGCCGACCAAAGACCTTCTCTTCTTCGACCATCGCTATACAAGCGCGGAGATGACGGAGCCTTCTTTCTTAGCGCCGATCGAATCGACCACTAAGTTAAAGTCAAACCCGCTACTCGATCTGCTCACTTGTTCACTGAAGCTGACTAAAAAGAGATCCTACACCTCCAAACCCAAAAGCTACTCGCTCGGCCGGATCCCCCAACCCCTCATCAGCCGGAAGGCAAAGCCCCCAAAAGCTCTCGCTTTTCCTTTTCAGCGCCATCATTCCATCTACTACCTCCCCGGCGGCGTTGAGACTCTCCCCGACCACGGAAAAGCGAGCGTTTTGGCTGGATTTCACATGCCAATGTCGCCGCTATTACGACCCAACAAATTCCTCCCGACCTAACGCGTGCACCGCGCCATCCCCGACCACTGCGACCAGCACAGCACGCTTTGGAGATTGGAGTAGCCGACGGCCGTAGCGAAGCGGTTAGTAGTAGGAGTAGTGACTTCTTACCGGGGTTATACGGCCGACGCGTAACTGCCCTGCCCGCGAGACTAGTGTGAGCGAGCTTGCTGCGATGTGATGTGCGGTAGTACCGTTCGTCCGCGCCCGCACCATAACGCACGCCAACCACTGCCACCAACTCCCTCGTCCTGCCAGTTAAACTACTACTGCTTGTAATGCCGCCGCGTGCGGTGGCAGTGGTGGCACCGCGCGGGCCGTTGCAGCGATGAGGCGCGGACGCAGCCGCAGCCCCAGGGGCGCCGCCGGGGCGGCGGCGGCGCCGAATCTTGCTCTGCTGGTACTGCTGCTCCTGCATTCGGCGGCGGACGCGGCCACGGACGCCGAGCGCCGGGTACTGCTCGAGTTCAAGGCCGCCGTGACGGCGGATCCGCGCGGCGCGCTCGCGTCGTGGACGGCCGCGGGGGACCCCTGCGTCCACTTCGACGGGGTCACCTGCGACCCGTCCACCCGCGCCGTGTCGCGCCTGCGCGTCCACGGCGCCGGCATCGCGGGGAGGCTCACGCCCTCGCTCGCGAGGCTTCCGGCGCTCGAGTCCATCTCGCTCTTCGGGAACAGCCTCACCGGCGGCGTGCCGCGGAGCTTCAGCGCGCTCGCGCCCACGCTCCGCAAGCTTAATCTCAGCCGGAACGCGCTCTCCGGCGAGATCCCACCCTTCCTCGGCGCCTTCCCCTTGCTCCGCCTGCTCGACCTCTCCTACAACGCATTCACCGGCAAGATCTCCGCCGCTCTCTTCGACCCCTGCCTCCGCCTCCGGTACGTCTCGCTCGCGCACAACGACCTCACCGGCCCCGTGCCTCCCGGCATTGCCAATTGCTCGCGGCTCGCCGGCTTCGACTTCTCCTACAACCGCCTCTCCGGCGAGTTCCCGGACCAGGTCTGCGCGCCGCCGGAGATGAACTACATCTCTGTCCGGAGCAACTCGCTCTCCGGCGACATAGCCAACAAGCTCACCTCCTGTCGCAGCATTGATCTCTTCGACGTGGGGAGTAACAACTTATCCGGACCAGCGCCCTTTGCCCTTCTCGGCATGGTAAACATCACCTACTTCAACATCTCTTCCAACTCCTTTGATGGCCAAATCCCCAGCATTGCAACCTGTGGCAGCAAGTTCTTATACTTCGATGCGTCCGGGAACCGGCTCACGGGGCCAGTGCCCGAGAGCGTGGTGAATTGCCGCGATCTCAGGGTTTTGGATTTGGGGGCGAACACTCTTGCTGGAGACATACCACCTGTCATCGGGACATTGCGGTCGCTCTCTGTGCTCCGGCTTGCAGGCAATCCTGGCATTTCCGGTCCAGTCCCTGCCGAGCTTGGCGGAATTGAGATGCTTGTCACGCTGGACCTCGCTGGCCTTGCTCTCACAGGAGAGATTCCACGGTCCCTAAGTCAGTGCCAGTTCTTGCTTGAGCTGTAAGTGTTTCTTCAGCACTACTACTACTTAGTACTTCTGTCAATTTTTTGTGGTGCAGTGTTTCCATGTGCTGACTATCTGAACTGAACCCATGCAGGAATCTGTCTGGCAACCAGTTGCAAGGAACGATCCCAGACACACTCAATAACTTGACTTATCTCAAGATGCTTGATCTGCACAGTAACCGGCTTGATGGGAGCATTCCCGTGACACTTGGGCAACTCAAAAACCTTGATCTCCTGGACCTCTCAATGAATGGACTGACTGGATCAATTCCAACAGAATTGGGGAACCTCTCTAAGCTGACGCATTTTAATGTGTCCTTCAATGACCTCTCTGGGATGATCCCTTCTGCAACGATCTTGCAGCAATTTGGTGCCTCTGCGTACATAGGGAACCCACATCTTTGCGGCCCTCCATTGAACAATCTCTGTGGACGGCACCGTAAACGGTTCGGCGTATCTGTCATAATTGTCATTGTTGCTGCGGCACTCATCCTTATCGGAATATGCATTGTTTGTGCGATGAACATTAAGGCTTACACAAGCAAGAGCAAAGATGTGGAGGACAGCAAGGAAGAGGAGGAGGTTCTGGTGTCTGAGAGCACACCAGCGGTTGCATCTCCAGGCTCAAATGTGATCATCGGAAAGTTGGTGCTTTTCAGTAAGAGCTTGCCTTCAAGGTATGAAGATTGGGAGGCAGGAACCAAGGCGCTAGTTGACAAAGACTGCATCGTTGGTGGTGGTTCAATTGGCACCGTGTACAAAGCTACCTTCGAAAGTGGCCTATCCATTGCTGTGAAGAAGCTGGAGACACTTGGGAGGCTGAGAGACCAGGATGAGTTCGAGCATGAGATGGGCCAGCTTGGTAACCTCAGCCATGCCAATCTGGTTGCCTTCCAGGGTTACTATTGGTCATCCTCAATGCAATTGCTTCTGTCAGAATTTATGATCAACGGAAGCTTGTATGACCACCTCCATGGGAATCGTCCACATTCGTTCTCAGAGAGCAGCAGCAGAGGTAGTGGAGGTGAGCTGTTTTGGGAAAGAAGGTTCAACATTGCGCTTGGTGCGGCACAGGCACTTTCTTACCTTCACCATGACTGTCGGCCGCAGATCCTTCATCTCAACATCAAGTCTTCCAACATAATGTTAGATGTAAAATGCGAGGCCAAGTTGTCTGATTATGGACTGGGGAAGCTATTGCCAATTCTTGGAAGCGTCGAATTGAGTAAAATTCATGCCTCCATCGGGTATATTGCACCGGAACTAGCATCTCAGGACTTGAGATATAGTGACAAAAGTGATGTATTTAGCTTTGGAGTGGTTTTGCTTGAGATTGTGACAGGGCGGAAGCCAGTAGAAAGCCCTGGGGTGGCTAATGCGTCGGCTTTACGTGATTACGTTAGACAGGTATTGGAGGATGGAACTGCATCGTATTGCTTTGATAGGAGAATGAGGGGATTTGTTGAAGCTGAATTGGTTCAAGTGCTCAAGTTGGGTCTGGTATGTACTTCCTACACACCATCAAACCGGCCTAGCATGGCAGAGGTGGTGCAGTACTTGGAGTCCATTAGAGCCAGTTCTTGATATTCAGCAGCCAGAACAGAGTAGCAGAATAGGTTAACAGGAAAAGCTTTTTCTGATTTCTCAAATAGATGAAGGTCCCATTCTTTTTTATTCTTCATTGTGGTACCCCTTTCCTTTTGTAAATTGTATTTAGCTATGTTGCTTAATAAGTGATTGTTTTGGTCAAATTACCATGTCCCTGCTTAGATTGCCCCACCGTC
>BCLF01000002.1:7308686-7324605 GCA_001602275.1 Zoysia japonica | reverse complement strand
CGCTCCGTGGTTTCAGTTCTCTGTAGCCGGCTCTGTACTATGGAAAATGCAAGTGCGAAAGCAATTTTTGTGATCTGAGCACCTTTTTCTTCGTAGTCTCAGCCATAGAGGAGCTGTTACTGTTTAATTATATTTCTAGCTTGCAGGCGTAGCAAAGGAACGGTTGAGCAAGAACATTTTGATGCAGGAGCCGCTCATCTAACCCGCAAGTTATATGCTACATATACCAGCAGTATCTGCAAGATTTGCAGCATCCCAAACCTCATTTCCAAACCAAACATCTCAAATGGACGGGGAGGTTGAAGTGCCCGAGTTCAACCCTCGGGGTCTCGTGAAGCAGCAGATTTCGGTTCCGTTTCTCTGGGAGGTGAAACCCGGGGCACCGAAACGGGACTGGGTAACTCCCAAACCAACGCCATCAATATGTTCCTGTCCGTCCCCAACCCCGGCAAAGCTCGTCGTCAGTGTGCCGTTCCAGTGGGAAGAAAAGCCTGGGAAGCCTCTACAAGAAGCATCTCCCTTTCACGCTGGCTTTTCAGCGTCTCCTCGCTCACTGAACCCTTTTGCGGTGGAAAGCGACGAGGAATACGCGCTCGGTTTTGATCTGGAAGCATTTGGCTTTCCAGACAGCAGTACTGGCGCTGCGGCATGGATCGGTGGCTCCAGCCGTCGCGACGACTGGTACTCGTTTTCAGATTCTGAAGACCAGTACAGCAACTCGAGCAGTGACACTTCAGCTCAAGAGTTTCAGTTTCCATGGGCGCCCTCAGAGAAGAGCTGGGAGGTGGCCAACGACAAAGATCTGGTGACCACGGTTCAGTTTCCTAGGGCACCTTCCGAGAGAAGCTGGGAGGTGGCCAACGACGATGATGATCAGCTGACCAATTGCTGGAGCCCTCCGAGGAGCGCGGCGACCACGCTGGAGGAGCTTATGGTGCTGAGGCGGAGGCTGGGGTGCGGACAAGGCTTGCCGGTTGATATCAGGAAGAAGGGCCTCTCAATGGTAAGGCTCTGCAATTTACATTTCAGCTCTTCTTTTATGTATTTGTTCATCAGCAAATCAGAGGTTTTCAGATGACAGGTTTGTTAGCACCACTCGTTTGGGAAAACGAAAAATTATCATATCGCTGCGACAAATTAGCACTATCGTCCAGGGATGCTTATCCTCAATCCTCATTGGCGGTGGCAGGGAGAGTGTTTTATATTGATTCTGCAAGAGGCATGATGCAGACACCACAGCTGCTCCCGCTAATGAACAGTCCTCTTGCTTTGGTGTTTCAGGATGCCATCAAGAAATTTTTAATCGTGTGTGCTTAGCTGCACGGCTCCGGTGTTGCTGCACATGGCCAAACGGTAGAGTGCACGTGAGACCATTATGGAGGAAAGTGGCGTGTTCGAAAGTAACGCTCGCAAGTCTAGCTGTCCGAATACGGGCGCTAGTCAGACTGTTTTGTGTCTCTTTTGTTACGGTGCTTCTTAAGAGAATCACCGAATTTTCCTTGTACCAATATTTTGTAAGGAGTGGCATCTTCGCCCATCTGACATCTCTTTACTGTCGCATGTAAAAACACTGAATGTGAAAGCTTTCTACTTAAGTTGCAATATTTTTTTTTTAAAAAAAAAATCATGGTAGACCCACATGGATATGAATATTACTTTCTTTTTAATCAAAAACACATTGACCAGATGATAAAAGCAGGGAGGGATTGAACCTCTGACCTTGTTGTTTTACTGTCGCATTCAAACCTATTTGTTTCCAATAAAATACGCATTGAAGATTCCAACGTTGCTACCAAACAAACTCAACAACTGAACATGAATGTGTTTTAGATCGCACTGTCTCATACAATATCTGGTTTCCTGAGTGCCCCGCGGCTAAGGCTGCAAGAACGGGAGCACTATGCTAACCAAAGAAAGGCCGCATGTGCGTCCAGCAGCCCCCTCCGTAACGAGACGATCGTCCGCAAATCGTCCAATGGCCTCTACCTCAAGCCAGTTCTAGTCCAGCTACTCCTAGCTCAAAGCCAGTTTAATAATTGCACCTCTTGGGATCACGAGCTAGCATTAACCAGAACCAGATACGCCCAAACCTATGCCAACTACTACACCTCCAGGCGATGCCCCATGGATGCGACAAACGGCACGCGATGCCCACAGCCCGTCGTCCAGCGAGAAAATGTTCCCCACACAAAATGGCAGGACGAACACAACAAAGTTTTTAACCATCGGTGATTGCAGCACACCATGTTCTCACAGAATGTCGTGACAACCTGGATATGTCAATTATCAGTCCAGACAAGAAAAGATCAAATATATAAGACGATGAAGTAGTACGTTTGTGCACAAGGTATCAAAATCCCTACCGAACTTCCTAATTTGAGTTTGCAAGAATGATACAAAACCAAGGCCCGGAGCCTTACTCCTATCTATGAACAAATCGCCTCGTATGCTACCCTGATAACATGTACAGTATGTACAACTCGAATTTTGAATGAAAATGCTACCCTCGCGGGCAGCTCCTTGGCTGGTCAAACAGTTGCCCTTGGCCGTCGCTTCATGTTCCTCAAAAGGAAATGTTGTAAATGTTTCTCCAGCATGATCAATGAGTTAGTACAAAAATAACCATCAGTTAAAAAGAATGTGGTAGCTACTCTGTCAGAGTGATCTGTTGTAACTGTCGAGCATGGTTGCTTTCTCCTGTAAAAGACACAGAAGTATGATCAGATATGGATTACAAAAATATGAATTCGAGCTCTTCTACTCAAAGATTATAATGCGCAGAGACAGAAATCACAACCATTTAAAGTTAATTCCCAGTTAATGGAATAGAAATCCTAATAAATGAAGGGCCAACTTACAAAGTACCTCGATTTATTGATAGAATAATAAACACAGGTGTGAATCGCAAAATTATTCTTTCGGTTGGTACTCTGTCTTGGTTATCTTTTGATAACCTAATCTGCTATCATTTGGAACACATGTTTTACCACATCTGCCACCTCAAAAGTTCATTAAGTTGAAGTTTGAATACAAGTTGCTACAATCGACAAAAAAAAGGAAATTAGGCAACAAAGCATATAACTCATTTTGCATGCTGTTTTCCGAAGGGAACCAACTTCAGCAGAGCCACAAACTTACAAAGTATAAATCTTTACTGCATGGAAATATGGTTAATTGGACATCAACATCTACAACAAAAGTGAGAGTGACGCCAAACTATCTAGATAAGATTCGGTTAAAATTCTAGCGAATAGCACAGGTATCATTTATATAGAGGAATAATCTCTAAGTGGAGCCCTTTGCTTCTTTTAGTTCATGACCGACCCAGACAAGTTCAACCAAGCAGGTTTTAATTAAGCAGCTGCATAAGAAACTATCAATATCTTGGTTTTTCTGCAACAATCACATTCGCTAAAAATTACTTATCAATTTCCAATGTTGTACGAGGAAATATAATGCAATGACTGATGCATAGAGTTCCTTCATAGTTTGTACACCTTTTCAAATGATCAAACTTACTGATTGCAAATGTTATACGGCAGTTTAACGGGTGGTGCATAACCTAGTACAGCTTACAAGTTACTCCAGCTTATGAAAAGCATGCCCCTCGTTAGGAGAAAACAGATAATGAAGCAAACCGTGCACACAAGAGGAAGTCACACCTACTTGGTGATCCGATATGCTGTTGTTGAAGCTATTCTTGTCGGGAGCTGCAAAATGATACAGAACAACAAACCATCATTCAGTACAAAGCGCGTGCGTGATCATGTATGTAAACTTGTAACTGACGATTCATCCCCACGAGCATAGAATGTGACACAGCAAAGCAAAAAAAGCTAAACCGCATAAACCGCGAGAAACTCATGGACGAACCCATTGCCGCCTAACTCAACCCGTGGCAGTGCGGATCCAGATTCGTACCGTCGGGCGTGTCGCTGTCCGAGAACTCCTTGTCGAGCACGCGGCCGAACATCTCGGCGATGCTTCCGTCGCCGGTGGCGTTCCGCGTCCTGTGAAACTTCTCCCGCGTCTCGTTGTCGGGCCTCGCCGCCGCCGGCGCGAGGACCAGGGCGAACGCGAGGGCCACGACGACCGCGGCCAGCCGCCGGCAAGGCGAGGGCCCGCGACGGCGGGAGCCATAGGGTCGGGCGCGAGAGGCAGCGAGCGGCCGAGGCGAGACGTCGAGGAGGAGTGGCGGCGTACGGCGGGGGAGGGAGGGAGGGAGAGTTGCGGGTGGCGCGCCACCGTCGCATGTATGAATGAACAGATGAATTTTTAAATTTTTTAAAAAAGTATATTTCACTTATAAAACCACGTCACTCTGTTCACAACACGTTATCTACTTCCCTCCGCACGAGCACGGCACCTCTCCTGCTCGGGCGACCGGGGAGAGGCGGCGCTTCGCGGCGTGCCGGGCCGGTCGTTTCGCTTGCTTGGCGTTGGGGAGCGCACGGCCGGCGCGTCGCTGAGATGCCGCCCGCGCGAATGATCTAGGCCGATCAGCGCTGCCCATTGGGTCCTGTCCCAAACCTGCATGAAACGTAAGGACGGGCCATGGATAGTGGGCCAAAAGGGGCACAGCACTGACGTGAGCTTCGTAGGCCCATTCGTCTGGGCCGAAAATCATAATTTGTCGGTGACCCACGAAGAACTTTCTCGGCCACCCAGTGGAAGAACGTTCCAGTCCGAAACACCTGGCGTCGTCTCTATACCGTGCCTCGTGTCACATGCCCACTTCCAGAGCCCATCCGTGCTCCGAACGCCATCTCCGTGCTTTTGCCACGCGGGCAGAGGTGACGACGGGTATCCGACCGACGGTGGCACCGGCGGGAACCCTTGCGCCGTCCACGGTACGCACCGTCTTCCTCCTCCTCGCGTTCGATCCTTGATGAAAATTCATGGCACGGTTTCACTCACGGTTGCCAGTTGATCTGGCTTTCGTTTCCTCCCCATCTTTCCACTGATTGCACCATCTAGTTCTTCCTGTACTTGGTAGTTTGGTACTAGCATAGACAAACAAGATGGAATTCTAGATCACTCTTGCTAGCTTTTTAGTGATTTAGGAACCACGAATGTAAAAGTATCTACCATATTGTTTATATAGGTGTCAGGGAACAATGCTTCGCTGTTAATTCTAGTCAAGTTGCTGAAGTAGCACAAGCACAGCTTCGGTCGACAGGTGTTTCTTCTCGCTTTTTGCATAAATTTAGTTAACAACGTGGGTACTTAGAACATCGAACGATTCTGAATCATCCTTATGTAAGTACTTATTGCGTAAATACTTATCAGTTGCTTTTGTAAATACTTATGCGGTGCATCGTCTTTCAGCTTGATCCAAATATAATGTCCCTTCTTGATATATTTACAGGTCACTTCTGACTTGTGAAGATAATGGATGAACTACGGGGTCCGTCCGTGGCCCAGAGGATCCATGGGCAGTCTATGTTGCTAGGCAGAATCTCTTCTTACTCTGCCACGCATAACCCTGTGTTCAACAGCACACGTTCTGTTTACACTACGCCGTTGAGGCCACACTCATACCATGGGTTGAATACGAGCGTTGGGCTCCCTTCGCCGTCCCCTGTCCTCGCTCAGGTCCCGAAAGAGCAAGGTCTTTCTGGGTTCGTGACCGACTTTCTGATGGGCGGAGTTTCTGCTGCTGTCTCCAAGACCGCTGCTGCTCCTATAGAGCGTGTCAAGCTTCTGATTCAGAACCAGGATGAGATGCTCAAGAGTGGCAGGCTCTCTGAACCTTACAAGGGCATCGGTGATTGCTTTCGCAGGACGATTAAAGATGAGGGCGTCATCTCGCTCTGGAGAGGGAACACCGCCAATGTCATCCGTTACTTCCCTACACAGGTCTTCTTAAGTTTTTTTTTTTTATATAGCCAACCTAACTTTATTCTCCATTTTGCAACCGTACATATCTTCTTGCGTTAGCTAGTTAAAGCTGAAATTTTGATCCTTCTCCAGGCACTGAACTTCGCCTTCAAGGACCATTTCAAGCGCATGTTCAACTTCAACAAGGATAGGGATGGGTACTGGAAGTGGTTCGCTGGTAACCTTGCTTCCGGAGGAGCTGCTGGCGCCTGCTCTCTGCTCTTCGTTTACTCTCTGGACTACGCTCGTACGCGACTGGCTAACGACGCCAAGGCTGCAAAGCATAAGGGAGGTCAGAGGCAGTTCGATGGAATTTTGGATGTTTATCGCAAGACCCTCGCCAGCGACGGCATCGCTGGCCTGTACCGTGGATTCACGATCTCCTGCGTGGGAATTGTTGTCTACCGTGGTCTTTACTTTGGAATGTACGACTCCCTCAAGCCAGTGGTTCTTGTTGGTTCCCTTCAGGTCAGTTATTAACTGGAAGATCCTTTGCCTTATTTCCTTAGGTATTCTGTCACCAGGTTCTTCTTAAGGTGAATTGGTGTCATCTTGTCTCATCCGTTTTTTTACCACATTGCAGGACAACTTTTTCGCTAGCTTCTTGCTTGGCTGGGGCATAACGATTGGCGCTGGTCTTGCATCGTACCCCATTGACACCGTTCGCCGTCGCATGATGATGACATCGGGTGAGACGGTCAAGTACAAAGGCTCTTTGGATGCTTTCAAGCAGATCGTGGCGAAGGAGGGGGTGAGCTCCCTGTTCAAGGGTGCTGGCGCTAATATTCTCCGCGCTGTTGCTGGTGCTGGCGTCCTTGCTGGTTACGACAAGCTCCAGCTGCTCATCCTCGGCAAGAAGTACGGGTCTGGTGCTGGTTGAGTTTAATGTGTGGTCTTCTCTGTTTATTCGGCTCTTGGGAATAAGGGACTGCAAATAATTCAAGTCTTTGAGGACACTAAACTACGCATACATTTTGTTCACCTCTGTCTGCGCTTGTCGCAACAAGTTTCTTTAGGTTTTGTCATATGGAGTCGTTACCCCAGCAAAAAAAAAAAAATGTATTGTACCACCGCATTAGAATATCACATGTGACAGGCCCTTTGGAATTTTACATATTTGGAAATGGTAGGCAAATGGTAAGCATTTGCATGGATAAAACACATCGATGCTTTTCAACTTTGGAGAATAACAGAGGATTTACGGAAAATTCTATCGTATACAATTCCTACACCACGTGCCAAAACAACGACACCAAAATTGAGACACTGGAAGTAAGAATTATCTATATACTAATTAAATATTAATAATATTAAAAGAAATATAATTATCACTACTTAAGTTTCTAATAAACTCGTTTAAACAAAGTGGACGAGCTCATCCAACCTGGATCACTCCATCCAACATTTATGAGTAATATGTCCATCTCTCCATCAAGCAAACATAAAAAAAAATAGCTTCATCCGAGTGAAGCGCGCACACACTAATAATATACTGATTTATCAACCAATTTAACCGGTTTTCGAATTTTCATTTTTTTTTAATTTTTAACTTTTTTCAAATTTATTAAACCTAAAAATCAATTAACTGATGAAACAGAGTCGAACTAATTTCACAAAAAACTACAAAAATCAGTCAAACGTTGGTGGCTACGAGCTGCGACATGAACACTACAGACTACTACTGCATGAGGTGAACTAGAGTGTACTTGTACCCTCGTGTCGACGTGTCAATCTATCTTGTTTCACAGACTCCAATCAATGAATTCCTATACCTCCTCTCTCTAAACCCTAGTTAGCACTGTACTAGTAACAGTAGGAAATTGCAACTTCAGCCCCCTACATTAGCCTTTGTTGATTATACTCCGTCCCTAAAAATCGTGGTGTCATTTCAATGAAATAAAGTAAGTGTTTCGGCTAATTGCAACTACAGGAGAAGAGCTAAATTGGACAAGTCGCATTATACGTATTATTATACGAATAATACATAGTCTCCAAATCCAAAATAAGAAAAATAGATAAAAAATTCATAAACTTTGACAACATACGTTCATAAACTTTGACAACATAAGTATTTGATAAGGGTTCACCAAAGTACAAACAGAATAAGTTAGCCATGGTATATTAGGGTATTAGGGCTTTTTTTAAACGTATGACTCAATTCAATTTCACAGAAAAAATATAAAAAATAAAAAAAGTTTCTACGTTTTAAATAAGCCCTAAAAGTTCGTTTGCACGTGAGAAACAATTCAGTGTGCTAAACGTGCTGCAAGTGAAACATTTCTCTTCTGAAACTATCCGAATCGATTTGGTCTTTTGAACTGCATCCGAGAATCGGCTAAATAGGTGTTTCGTTGGTGAAACACTTTGGACACCGTCAAACTGCTCTGGACTCCATACTATTTATCACCAAACTAATCTTTGAAAATTTAAGAAATTTCTCTCTGAGTTTTTAAAGATTCTTAAAGTTATTCTGTTAGATTCGTCTCGTCGAGCTTTTCATGTTGGCGAATTATTTTCAAAGTTTTTCTAATTTTTCAAAGTTTTCTGATATTGTTTTGATATTTTTAATATTAACATATGCAAAAGTATATTAGTAATTCTAATCCTCTTACTCGTTTTCTAAATTTAAATTACTAAAATTTTGTTAAATAATTTCTAAAGTGATTCTATTTTTGATAAAAAAAATATTTTTAAACTGAAATTGAATCATATCAAACGCAGCCTGACACAGGATACCTAACAATGACACGCCGTGCAGACTGGCACGCATTCGACATAAATTTAGTTATGATATTTAGCCTCAGAGTGTACGGCACATAATATTAGGGCTCCACAAAAGACGTATCCTCCGCCACTGACCGGCCAAGTTATAAAAGGCTCTGTTGCTTAGTACAGTTAGAACTTAATAAAAAATAGTTTATTTTTTTATTGTAAAAAATAGTTGAAAAATAAGCTGTTATTTAGTTTGAAAAGTTACTGAATTAATAAACTGTAAAATAATTTTACTGTTTAACACAATTTTTATTTATTTCAATGAATAAGTTAAAAGTAAATTGTGCCAAACAGTGCCAAAACCTAAACTTGAGTAGGCAGGGGGAAACGTAGCTGTGGATTTTTTCCAAGCATCTGCATAGATAAAATCCATCAGATGCTTTTCAACTTTGGACAACAACAACGGATTTACGGAAACAGCTAGTATCTTATACTGTACAATTTCTACATCAAACATCTATTTGTCATCAGGCGCAGCATAAAAACAAAGAGTTTCCGTCAATTCTATTTGTGTTTGACAATTGACAAGTGTTCAGTAATAAAAATTAGAAAACCAGAACCCAAGGCATTTTTACTCTCTTTAATTTTAAAATATTGATAAGGTTAACTTTTAATATTAACTTTGACTATTTATTTTATTTAAAAACTTTGTTTATATGTGTAAAATTTTGTTACAATTTTTTTTAAATAAAATAAATAGTCAAAATTAATGTTAAAAATTTACGGTGTCAATAATTTAAAACTGAACAGAGTACTACTCTAGCTCTCCTCGACACCTTTAGGATCCTCAAAACAGCAGTACCAAATACACTTCGGGGTTGATAGTATCCAGGTTTTCGAATCCTCCCCGAATGACCAACCTTCTGATTTGGAGTTGGAGAATATACCTTTTCAGCCATCGGCAACGCGCCATGGTCAAGGAGCAACTTCATCGCATCAATATTGAAACTCAGCTTCGTGAAGGAGGAAGTATTCATATTTTTTCGTGCAGTTAGGATTGGCACGATGGCCATTAAGCTTAGGAGCCTGACACTTCAAAGCAGCTTTGGCGCATCTCAGGAACCATCAATCATCATGTAAGTGAAGGTTTTTGGGGTGATCATGCCACGCCAACACACGCCTCGTCCATCCTCCTTTCAAAAGCGAAGCAAATGTGGGACACTGTCCTCCATCAGGATGGGCGAGAATAATGGTTCAGCCTGTTGGTGATGGATCCACTCACAGTACATTGAACTATAGAATGCATTATTCACAGCTTGGTAAGGATGACATATAAACAGTACATTGGACTATAGAATGCATTATTCACATCCTGGTGGTGATGAATCCGTTCACAGTAAAATAATGGTTCAACCAGACAATTATTTCATTGCTTTGGTAGTAGTATTTGCTTACTTTGACCACAGAGAGAGATAGTGTCTCAGAATCCATAACAGTTTAATGAAATAGAACGTAAATGACAAAAATACCATGAGGGGCCGTTTGTATCTCTTTATTTTAGAGAAATTAAAATCTACCTAATGAGTTAGACCATTTAGCTTGAAATTTGACATTTCATAATTTTTTCAAACTCATAAATAAACCTATCTCAAATTCATAAAGAAGATGAGAAATGAAAATGAATTCTATAGATAATTATGCTACAATTTTATTTTCTAACTCATAACACACTCTTTAACTCACCTCTCTACAATAGAAATACAAGTATATCTTTTATATACTTAATAATAAATATACAAATATATTTCATATACAACTATATTAGCTTAATTAATCTATGTCTAAATTGTAATTCTCATGAATTCAATTACAGAGATCCAATCGGCCCTGAAGGTAATTAGTCTCGATCATTTAGGTATAGAAATTTAAGCTAAACCTTTGAGAGCCAACAGACATCACTCACTAGTAATTTCCACAAGTAAACTAAATATCAATTTCTATGCAAGTGCACAAAAGAAGCTGGACTCAAAATATATAATAGGCACAAGATGAAACTGTATATTACCAGCAACAAGCCAATCAAGACGAAAGTAGGATTAACAAGTCAAATGGCATAATAGTTGCCACAAAAATCATACATACACCAATGGTGCTTTTGCTAGAGAGTTTAGCTAGTTCACTACTAAGAATCACGCACGTCGTGGCTTCAATGCTGGCTCTCCCTCTCCACGCTATAGCTCATTTATGAAATGCAACAAAAGTCATAGGCCCAAATGACTTGGTACAATACCTCTCAACTGTCTTCCTCTCCTCCGGTGTAATCAGGTAGATCATGAAGGCACCTTGAATGTAGTAGTCCTCCTTTGGCACAGAAGCATCCAGTACTACAACTAGGCTTTTTGAGACTTTAAAATGGTCCAAAGTTGGTGTCATTGAAACGATGCAGCAACTTGACTTTGAGTAGATTGTGTAGTCACTATCCCTGAAATAATTTTCCATCCTTTCCTGACTTGGTATGCTATTTTTTTTTCCAATGATATAAAGTTTCTTCGGTCTTAATGCATTGACAACAAGGCATAGGGCATCAAATCGTCCTTCTTCCTCCACTTCAAGAATGCAATTTTCCTCGAGTTCAAATTGTTTGTTGGCTGGCATTTTCACTACAAAAGTTTCAAAGTTAGTATAAAAAAACAACACATAAAAATATTTGTACATATAATGAAGGTATGTGCAAAATCTGAATTATATTTATCAACATTATTAAAATCAGAATTTTCAAATAAAAATTTATACCGATACAAAAAATTGTAAAGAAGCATCGATGAATGCAACTTGCAACCAAATATACTGATATTCCTAGATTCGCGAGGTGAACAAAGAGAGATGTGCAAAATCTAAATTGCCTCTAGTAAATGATCTCATCTCCATCTCCAGCCAGTGGCCCAAATCAAGGCGCAGGAACCGGCCTCGCTACCGCCGTCGCTGGTCGCCACCCACGGCCGCTTCCATCACGCGGCCGTTGACACCCACGGCTGCTGCCAACGACGCGCCGACGAGACCAACAGCCATTGCAACCGACACTGCCGTCGCACCTCGCCGGCGCAGGGGCCGATGCGGCCGCACACCTCCACCACGCCCCGTCAAAGCCCATGGCCGTTGCCGCCATCGCCGCTCGCCAGGCGGGCATGGGGCCGCGTCCCTGCCGGGGACGAAGGACTCGCCCGTGCCGCACGCATCTGCCGGGCGCCGGTGGCAGATCCTGCGAGATTGGGGCGGCGACGTTGGAGAGAGAAATAGAGAGATTTGGGAGCGGCTGTACTCGGCTGGGAGATGGAGTCGACATCTTGAGAGCTGGCAAGCGGAAGGAGTTGGGCGCAGTAATGAGCTTCGGACTTCGTCTACACCCTGAATTTGTGGAAAAATCCACTCCTCTTCGAATGGTGCCAGAAATTAGTTTAATTTTAAAAAAATTAGAAAAATCGGAAAAATTCCTCTATTCTAAACAAGCCTAAGATTATACTGCTGCTCTTGTTTGAGGTACTCTATTTGACGCACATTAGATAAGATTTGTACTATTTTTGAGAATAGTTAGCAAACAGGAATTGTTTTATTTGGTGACCAAAGTTATCAGACAAGATTTATGCTACTTGATAGCTATACTAGCAGATTTATGTGATCACACAAAAAATATTTTAAATCCCCTTTGAAATGGAGAATTCACATAGAAATTTTGAAGGATTCAATTTTCTAAAGATTGTTTTTTATAGAACCCTTTGGTACATAGGAAAGGTAATGAAAATTTTTCATAGGAGTACTCATGCCTCGATTTCATAAAAATCTAAGGCACACCTTTTGGAAAATTTTCTATGGAATAGAGAAACATGTCATTGCAAATTCTATATTTTTTTTATTCTTACGTTTTCCCTATCTTCCATTTCAAAGAGGAACCAAAACATATATGAAGGTACAGCATATCAAAGTAAATTAATTTTGGAATCAAAAGTTGTTAAGTATATGTAAAAGCTATTACCTGGTGGGTTCTTTCCTTTAATAGTAAAGATTGGATTCCCCGACAACTCATTTGACCACTTGCGGATTAGTCTTTTAGAAATAGTCCTTTGCCAGCGCCGTCCATCTTCAGCATCCAACTTTTTTTCTCTTAGCAAACCATCAATGAATTTCATTTCACTTCGGGGCACCCAACGTGGCACTAATCCCTTAAAATTTCCTCTCATGCTTCTTAAAAGATCATACATGCCTCCACTCTCACTATTTGGTTCATCTCCTTTTATAGCATTAAATATAGCCATACAATCCGTGCAAGCAATTAAAAATTGCAATGGCACACCTTTCTTGAGCTGCAAATACATAGCCTTTGCCTCTGCCTCAACGGATGAAGAACAAGGTACATTGAAATATAGCTCACAATAGTACACTTGATTGCCTCTCCATAGCACTGCCCCAGCTTTTCCTAATCCTAGTTTACCCTCTTTTGCTGCCACCTTGTTATCACCCTCCACAGAACCTCCCTTGGCCACACGATCCTTGGACTTCTCATCAAAAGAACCATCACTCTCCCCTTTGCACCACATGTTATGATCTGGGATTTTAGAACCCTGATCATAAATGGAAATTCCTACTCTAGTGTTCACTTTACTGAACCAATCTTTGATAACTACAGCTTTCTTATCGCTTAGGAAATCAAGAAAATTTCTCCAATAAAGACGTGGCATCTCTTCTAAATGTACCATGAGCCCATACGTAGTGAATATCCTAGGATATGCTCCTGTGATTCTCTTGTAATCAAAGAGAAGCCACCGTGTTTCCTCATCTCCTACAGGCTTATCCCACAGTAAACCTCTCCTGACCACTGCATCCTCTACATACTCCTCAAACAGTTTCTTAAGTCGTGTGACATTCTTGTATTCTATTGCAGCCAGCTTATCTTTATCAATTGACACCTCTAGCTCAACAGCATCACCTGCATTAATGATGAATTGATCTATGTTGCAATCTGGTAATTCTGGTGCCTTCAACAGGTCCGTGGGTGGTGGAAGAGATCGATGAACAGAGAAAATGAACCGTTTCACCTAAGAAATAAAATAAAATTTTTCATTACTAGTAGTAGTTCCATAGCTGACCAAATATCAATTAGCTGAGCAAATACTATCATGTCTTGTGGATTTGGCAAAACAAGAACTGTACGCATGTCCATCACTATTCTATACCCCTAGCTAAAGCTAGCAAGCTGTGCTACCATGTCATTGTCGCTACTCCCTCCGTTTCAATATAAATATATTTTTAGCTTTTATTGACTTATAACTTTGATCAATAATTTTAATGTATTTAATTAATTTTAATAATATAAATTATATATATTATAAAAGTACTTTTTTTATGAATTTAAAAGTACAAATACTAGTTTTTATATTTAATTTAATTTATAAAAATTATTGATTAAAGTCATAATCAACAAAAACTAGAAATAGATTTTTTTTAGACGGAGTAGTACAAAAACAAAAACTAGTAGCCTTGTAGGCAGCTTTGCCGACAATAATTTTATTCGAACTTCCTCACGGCCTTTTGTTTTTGTACTACTCCGTGTTACTACTCACTATGTCACATAGGACTCAGAATCTCTCTTCTATCAAAAACTTAAATCCATGTCCTGTACATTACTAGCGCAATGTGGAAGCTGCTCGTTTACTAAAGGCTAAATAGCATGAACCTTAAACCCCAACCCTCTAACCTTAAACCCCAGTGAGACCAAAATTATACTATAAGTTTCAACCTAAACCCCTAATAACTACTACTATAAAGAAAAGGCCGTTTCTCCAGATTGATCCATTTAAGGAACATGAAGAAAGAAAACTTAGACACCAGTGTTTGATGAGTTGTGTGAAGAGTGTTGGGGGACATGAAGAAAGCATCTTTTTTTTTCAAGATTACGACATTCACAGAACAAGAAGCAGATCGTACCGGTGTTTGCTCGGGTGGAAAAGGCGGCGGAGTCGGCGTCGGCGGAGCCGGATGCAGCACACCGCGGGCGGACGAAAGCGCCGGCAGAGCGAACCGTCGGCCGCCAAGTAGCCTAAACCGCATCATCTTCGATCAGTGCGGTAACAGGCAAGCAAACAACGTCGTCGGCTCTCGAGATGGACCGCACAACGCTCGGTTGCTCGTTGTTCGGGGTGGTGCTGGGGATGACCGGATTAGGCAGTAGAAAGGCAGAAGCGAGGAGCCGAGGACTTGTGGTTGGGCACAGGTGCATCGGTGTTGAGAGATGGATCTGGTGTCCTTGGATTTGGAGGACGGGGTGAGACGCCGGAGGTGCACTGGGGGGTTCCTACGCTCCCAGGCTGTTTTAGCTTCCTGTCCCTTGTTCTTCTGTCACTGCCTTTTTCACTTTACTCGTCCAAAATATTGATATGATTCGGATGAATAAAGATATGTACTATGTAAAAAACAAGTAATCCCTCTGTTTTGAAAATATTATCGTCAGCGACAATATTTTGAAAACGAATGAGGTATATTCCAAGATATTGTTGTACCTCGATTTCATTTTTTTTTTCTTTAGCAACGATAGCTTGGATGAAATAAACGTGAAAAAAAAGTTTGCATGAAAGTATAGGTCGTATTTTTTTTTTCTCAAACAGCTTTATAAAGCAGCTGCACACCTACGTAATAAAATGCATGTGTCGATCAGTCGGTGTTTATGCGGCACCCTCCTGTTGAAACCACAACGACCGCATCCCGTATTCTAGAAAAACTGGTTTTCAGATGCTTATTTGTCTTGGCTAATAAAGTACTAATGCACAACTAATTAATTGTCTCAGCAAGTTTCTGTTGATTGTACAAGTTCTCTGGCAGGGTTACTACTCCTGAGGCCATAACGAACCGTCATTTTATGCATCACGTATATAACGCAATATCCATCGAGTTCAAGTAAATCAGAAAGATCTTAGGCTAGCTGTTTCTTCCCATTTGATTTGTTGTCTTTTGTTTTGTTGAACTGATTACCATTCTTTTTCCTCGGTTCCTCCTCGATTTGAAAATGGAGCTTTCTCATTCTTGGTGGTAGTAGCGACAGAAAGAACACGAAAGAGGTCTGCTGGTGATCCCAAAGGGGAAATCGGGACAGTCCTGCACCCTGCAGTCCCACCGGACTCCCACCCCACCCACTCCCTTGTCTCTGTTCCTACACGTATAGATGTATAGCATACTTTTTTTTTCAAAAAAGAAAAGGAACTTCTGCCTGCAGTTAAGAAAGGCTGCACGCAACAACTTCTGCCTGCAGTTAAGTACTAAATAGGTAGTACTTGTTTTT
>BCLF01000002.1:7291206-7304876 GCA_001602275.1 Zoysia japonica | reverse complement strand
CATCTACCTTAACACCACTCTTGCAGGAACATCCCCCACGGATATGTTTTTGAGCTGCCATTAGAATAATTGCTGCCTGGACAACTTTACAATCTTTTACGTAATTCCAAATCTCATCAAGTAGATTATCTGTGTTTTCTGCAAGCAGCCTAGTTGTATCCAAGAATATCTTCTGCAACAAAAAAGGGAGTAGAAACTTAACTCTTTTCAGGCTTTAGGATTCACAATTTTATTTGCAAGATTATAGGGCAAATTATCATCCAACGTATCATCCATTTTATCGAAAGCACAATAACCATGAATCAGGTATCATCTCCACGCAAAAGAAATCTGATTTTTTAAAGTTGTAAATGTGAACTTCTAATTGCTAATATAGCTTTTTCCTTATTATAAAAGCTAAAAACATGCCCCAACAGCTCCTTTCTATCCAGAGTCCAAATTACGACACAACCTCAGCTTCTTTCTAAATGCTATGCTACAACAAAGAACTTTATGTAGGAAGGGTTACGAGACAAACCATCTCAGGAAGGCACAAAAGATGAATAAGCTTGTATATATAGTTGTAATCCACCTTGGTAGGATAGTCTGGATCATCCACATTGGGAAACAGATTGTCCTCCAGATACTTATGCAAGCAAGTGTTCTCAACTGCTACGTGAAGAGGGAGCAAGTTCTCAATAACTTCAGCGCCAGCAGTGCGTACGCTTGGCAACGCGCCATAATCAAGGAGCAACTTGATCATATCAACATTGAAACTTTCAGCAGCTTCATGAAGGGGGAAGTGACCATCTTTGTTCATGCAGTTAGGATTAGCATGGTGCCCATTAAGCTCAGGAGCCTGACCCTCCAAAGCAGCTTTGGCACATCTCAGGGAACCATCAATCATCATGTAATTGAAGGTTTCTGGGGTGATCATGCCACGCCAAACCACGCCTCGTCCATCCTCCTTTAAATAGCGAAGGAAACGTGGTACACTGTCCTTCGTCAAGATGGGTAAGACGATGTGACTTACATTGTAGAATAAATAATCCACAGCCTGGAGGATCCATTAACAATAAAGAATATTTCAGCAATACAATTATTATTAGTTAAAACTAGAAAATAAAATAAAAGATCAATTAGGACTTAGGGTAGCAGATAATAAATGTAAACTTATGTCAAAAAAATTTTAGTGTAACCAAATGATGTAAATTACATTAATGAAGATATAAACGAACCTAAATTACATTAATGAAGATATAAACGAACCTCAGGTATGGGGTCGGGGACGATAATATTTGTTGATCTGGAGGCAGTGCCATTAGTATCTGCTTGCTTTGACCACTGAGAGAGATAGTGTGTCAGGAACCTAACAGTTAATGAAATAGAACAGAAAGGAGAAGAATAGCATAAAGGTAATTACGAAACATACCGTCTCGACTATTTGAGGATAGGAATCCAAGATAAGACCACCAGATCCAGAAACAAGCGGCTTAGGAGGTGTCACTGCCTTCTTTCGATGCATTGTCTCCATTTCTGCAGAGTTCGCCCGCAAGTTCCAATTCCACAGGTTGTTTGCCTGAAATGACAAGGTTTAAACTGAGACTGTGCTCCAATTGAATTACATATCTTTTATGATTTTACACATTATAGAAAATTTGGGCCATCTAATATGGACCTAGAACCCTAAATTGTCAAATAAGCATCAGAAGTTCATGAATTCGTTTTTCTTTTTTTAAAAAAAGATACACCATATCTTCTTATGATTCCAAAATGTGAAGAGTATGTTTTATACATAGTCCATTTCCAACATAGAAGGCCCGCCATTTAGTCAAACATTGTGATTTACGCAAGAAAATACTTCAACTGCAAATTAGCCTTGCTCCTAAAATACTAGAGACCTATATTGATTAAAAGAATACTAAAGATTACAGCATAGAATAATGAGATTTTTTTATGTAAAAGTGTAGGCACTAGTGAGTAAATATAAATAAAACAGTTCAACACATGTGCTGCATACAAGAAGGTTCAACACATACATGCTGAACTGAACATGTGAATTCCGCTTCTGTAACTTAATAGAAGAATACAATGACTTGTAAGGCTAAAATTTTGAGAGCCAACAGGCGTCACTCACTAGTAATTTCCGCAAGTAAACTAGTTCTCAATTTCTATGCAAGCGCACAAAAGAAACTGGACTCAAAAGAATAGCCAAGGGAGAAAACTGTATATTACCATCAACAAGCCAATCAAAGAGAAATTAGGAATTACAATTCAAATATCATAATAGTTACCAATAAATAATAGCCAAGGGAGAAAACTGCATATATTCATCAACAAGCCAATCAAAGCTAAATTAGGAATTACAATTCAAATATCATAATAGCTGCCACAAGAAATCATACACATCCACACAAATGGGGCTTTTTACTAGAGAGATTGTCTAGTCCGCTAAGAAGCACAAACGTTAAGCAGGCATATACAAGGTTCTCTACAGAGTCAAGCAAGTCTACTGCCACCAGTTAATATTAATATTCTCTTAGTCTAACTCATCTGGAAACAAATTTGCACATATATCAGAAATAAAAAAGGCACAACTACCAAAGGTCCCAATTGAGACTTAGTCGATGAAGTATATATTAAACTCGAACAGAGAATGAAATTCAGGTTAACACATCACGATGCACTGCAACTGCTTACAATACATTAACACCACCTCACTCTCAGTTTAAGTCGGTGACCCTTCTTTTTCAAGTTCCAAGGAGCTCCCCAGCCCCACTCTTCTCTTTCGTCTCCAGAGGCTCCTGCCACCAGAAACACCACTACCAGCCACCACATCACTAACCAAGCCATGGGCGACATCCCATCTGGCCTCCATTGACGTGGCAGGCAGCAGCCCTATGGTCCTGCACACTGCCTGCTGACCTATGAACCTCTCTGGCAATCCTTCTAAGCCAGCTAGTCCCAGGTAATCCCCGAACCCTAACCCTTCTACTCCCTTGACTCTTAACCCCAAATCCCTTAAATCTAACGTCAATTGCACTTTGAAATTTGGTGACCTATACTACCTTTGAGTAGAACAATGTAATACGGCTGCCAAGCCTCCATTATCAATGGAATCAGGTGGGGATCCCAACCCCCCGGGCGTTGACCTTCAAAAAAAATTGGTGGCCTAGGGATCTACAATATTCCACTCACCCGATGCGGAACAAAATTGAAACGATTTACACAGATCTAGAACGGAAGAACAGTGGCTACCCAGAAAACAAAGACCAAAATTTTATGCGTATTACCACGGGACGATTGCTATTCTACCCTACCATGCATATGAAAGAAAGAAAAACCCTCCCGCGCCAAGCTAAATAAACAAATAAAAGCTGTTTTTTTTTCCAAATCAGAACAAAAAATCGATTGCAGAGTTGATATTTATGATTAAAGAGGCAGGGGAACGGATGGCGTTACGCCTTCGCCACAAAAGAGTAGCATCAATCAGCGAGGTGCGGGGACGGGTAAAGTGAGGCGGCGTTAAGTGCGGCTAGGGTTTCGAGGGATTTCGCCCGGCAAGGGGCCAGAAATACGAGGGAGCTGGCTGCATATTCGAAAGATGGTAGTAGTGCCAGAGACGGTGAGGGGAACGATGGAAGTTTGGGCACGCTTACTGATGATCGCCGCGGTCGGCAGTCGGCGCTCGCGGAGGGAGAAGCACGGCAGCTCTGGACGCAGGCGCGGAAGGAGTGAGGGAGTTTTGGGAGGGTCTTTTTTAATGAAGGGGCGGGGAGGGGCGACTCAGGTGCGTGGCCGGGTGGAGGCCACGTCCAGCTTAGCAAACAGGACACCACCCTCGGTCGTTCTCTACAACGTTGTCGTCATGTGCTCCAAACCTGTGTGCTTCTTCGGCTCGTAAGCCTCATAGTTACAGCAAGAAAATAAACTACTCGTCGTTAAAAAATTACAACTCGCGTAGTCGCATTGCATCTTTCATTTGTTATAATTGTGATTTAGCATAAATTGAAGTTGAGCAAATCTGGTGCCAAACTTAAACAAATCTCCGCTAGCATAGAAATAGTTTATTGTACTATTTTGTTGTTAGTTGCTTACAGATTAACGTCACATCCTTATTTGTATTATATGCCCTAACTTTACTTTACTTTTGTAATATTAGTCCAACGCCCGTGTTAATGCTACGGTGAGACTTCACTACAGACGAAAAACAATACAACAGTTCGGACTGTCGTATTTCTCCCCATGACAAATTCTCAGTGATGCTAAACAAAATTACCACATGCTAAGAAATAAAAACTCTGTTGTAACATGCGACATTTTATTATAACAACTATACTCTCCTACATTCTAATTTAGAAACTGCACCATGCCTTAACATACCACAACTAACACCAGTTCTAAAACTAATCATAATCTCATGAAAACTTATTGCCGGTTCTAATACTTCAGATGAACAATCTTATCTAAAATATAAAGAAAAAGGAAAAAATGGATATTGCACTAAGGCAACAAACAAAGATAAGAAGATTTTTTTTTTTGTAAAATCAAACCCATTAGTATATCATACTAAACAAGTAACTATTATTAAGGAAAAGCATATCAGACATCACAGAATCTAATACCCATGAGACATAAATTAGCTTTGTCCTAGTCTCTTTTGCATGTATGTTTTGCATAACACCCATGTTTAAGGGTCTTCAATAAAATTTTGTTTAGCCTTCTTTATGGTTTTCGTAGTGCAACAATTGTAATATGTCATTAAAAGGGCTCTAAAAATACCACATACATACCAGCACTTTTGTTATGCAAGATTGAGGCACATGTGCCCCACCAAATCAGTACAACCATCTGATATGGGTTACATCATATATTTGAGATAAATAAACATTATAAAAGGGAATATTAGACCAGTTTAGTAAAACAAGGGGTTAAGTAAAACCAAATAGCAAAAGTTTAGGGGCCTAAGTATACTTTCAGAGGTGTAAAATATACTTCATTCTAAAAAATTAATTTAACAAGGTAACTTATATAGAGAAAATTTTGCATCCAAAATCAATAAATGAATGACTTCATGTACTTTAGACTTCAAGCTCCATTAAATTTTTAGAAATTCATATATCATCTTACCCACGGCCGCTGGCCATCACCCCACCCCCCTCCCCGAGTTGTGCCTCCATGCATAGCTCAAACATGCATGGAAAACATATTGACAATGGATTTGACCACACCGCCGTCAATTTGGCCGTGCCATCCCCAGTGCTTGCCACAACCGTGAAGCTCAACAAGCTTCTGTTCAGAGACATGCCATGAAAGGAAGGCAGAATACCCAATAGAGAATCTCATCGTGTATGATATCATCGCATGCTGATCAATGTTAGAGGCAGAGACAGTTCGCGCACACTATCGTACAAAGTACCTACCAGCTCGATATGGCCTCCCATGGTTGAAGGGGCCATTCCTACTCTGTAACCACTGAGCAAATGCAGAAGATTACTCAGTGACAGAGAACCCTCAGACTTAGTCGCAAAAAAGAAGAGAACTTACTTTAGCGCATTGCTAGGAGCCAGCACGCTGAGGCTAAAGGTCGAGCAACAATGCTGAGGTGACAGCCGGTGAGGCCCCGGACGACGACTGGACGGTTGTGCTGCTAGGGTGCATGGCACGAGCGCGTGCTTCGCCTACACGAAGGCGACGGGGAAGTTAGTCTATTGGCCTTGACCTGTGGGAGTGGAGCGCAGCAGCGTCAAAGGTGCAGCCGTAGCCTCGGCGGTGTTTAAGGGTGTGTTTAGTTTAGGGTCAAAGTGAGATGGAAAAAAGTCATCCCTATTTTCTAGAATGGAGTGGCCTCGTCTTTTGTTTGGTAAGATGGATAAGACCGTTCTAGTTTTTGTTTGGTAGAAAAGATGAAGCCGTCTCAGTTTTTTATTTGGTATTAGGTATGATTGAGAGTTGAGGTTTAATAAAAAGAAAAAATTACCAAGTTTTGAATTTACAAATGTAGCTGAACTTGTTTAAATTAAAATGAACAAACATTAATATTTCCTTTTCTTCTCTGGGACAGACACATGGCCATTTCAAAAAGAAAAAAGCTAGCCGATGCTTTAAAAAAAGAAAAGAAAACGCAGGCCTCCTCTCTCTCCTTGGGCCTTATCCATTCAGTAGTCATCTTCACCACGACACCTCCTCCCTGAGCTCGAATCTCGGTGAGCGTCGACGTTTCGTACATCGACACAGTAAATTTATACTTAGAAGACTGAAGAGAGCGCGTTCTTAATAATGAATGGTCTAGTCTATCGAAGAAGACTCAAAATTAACCTGATTCGGACTGTCTCAAGGTGTAATATCCTACATCCAGAGATAAAGAGATCATATGAATTAAAAAACACGAGAGTACATTGCAGAAGGCCTTGGCTTGATCCGAGGTCCCTAGCACGCATGGTGTGAGTAGTTACAGGTGTCTCGTCACACTTTATGGTGGTGAGGTGTAATTTCTTATGTCTGTGATGTGTCTGATGTCTTTCGTATGAAGCCCTATGAAGCCCGAGTACCTTTTATATAGGGTTAGCCCCTGGTTGTCTTAACCATACCATGATTTAAGTGATCGGACCATAGTTTGGAGCTTCTTATCACCTACGAAAGCTGGTGGCCCTCTAACAAGTGAGCTTGGATCTTCAGTGAGAGTAGTTTGGTGTGACCAGGGGGTCGACATCCTCTGGCTGATGCGTTTGTCCACCGCGAGGGGGGAGAAGGATGCTTTATCATGCAGCTTTACCTCTTGCTGAGTTACTTTATCGCCTGGCTGAATTGTTAGAGATACTTCTAGAGTGTTCTCGTTCCTGGTGACATTGTACGCCGTCGGAGATCTGGGATAGAATATTTGCATAAATAGGAGTTGATCCCTTGGGCCGTCGGATTTGGCCCGACTACTTCAGTCCGACGCCTTTGAGAGGGATCGACGTCGAGGCTTCCTGCAGTGGGCTTCAGCGAGGCTTCCTGACCGCTTGGGCCGGGCTGCCTCGCTTCGTGATGGGCTGTCGTGAAGTTTTTGGCCCGTAATTGACCCGTATTGTATCCGGTTGCGTAGATACCCGAGGTATACCATTCTGACAGTAGCCCCTGAGCTCTGCGTCGTTTGCAATTTTCGTTGAGGCGACGCTGGGCCGATCTCCTCGAAGTTTGAAGTATTGATCCTACGAGTGTGCGACTGTAGAGCGTAGCCCCCGAGCAATCCGAAAGGTCGATCGTGGACTAAAACGTCGTGCGAACCATCACTCGCTAATGGTTTAAGCCATGCCATGATTTCTCGACCGCATACATTTGAGGACGCTAAACTTCACATACATTTTGTTCACATCTGTCTGTGCTTGTCGCAACAAGTTTCTTTTAGGTTTTGTCATATGAAGTCGTTACCCCCGGGAAAAGAAACCTATTGTACCACCGCATCAGAATATCACAGGTGACAGGCCCCTCGGAATTTTATATATTTGGAAATGGTAGTTCAATGGTAAGCACTTGCATGGATAAAACACATCAAATGCTTTTCAACTTTGGAGAATAACTGGGGATTTACAGAAAATTCTATAGTATACAATTCTTACCACAAGCATATGTCAACACGTGCAAAAACAACGACACCAAATTCAGGACACTAGAAGTAAGAATTATCTATATACTAATTAAATATTAATAATATTAAAAGAATTTTAATTAATCACTACTTAATAAGTTTGATTTCAAGATATGCATGGTCTCTACTGTCTAGAATAGACCGCTTCACCGATTTGCCCAATAGCTGCATAGGTTCAGGTTATTGTTTCAACGCCAAAAACTGCTATAGTAAATTATAAAAAAAATAGACGAATTTGAAAATTAACTTTTGTAAAAAAACCCACATAGTTTTTTGAGTTTATCGACATGTTTTTAGGTTTTCTGATTTACTGTTTTTGAATTTGAAATCAAATCGAGTTGAGCATATTTTTTCAGTTTACCGCTCGATTTGCTCGATTTGCAGACCGATTTGACCGGTTTTCAGAATTTTAAGTTTGTTGTTTCAATTTTCAATTTTTTTAAATTTATTAAACCAAAAAACGAATCGAACTAATTTCACAAAAAAACTACAAAAAAAACCAGTCGAATTTCATCAATTTTGTAAACCTTGGTTGCTGTGGGCTGCGACATGAACACTACAGACTACTATTGCACCTGGTGAACTATAGTGCACTCGTACCCTCGTGTCGACGGGTCGATCTATCTTGTTTTACAGACTCCAATCAATAAATCCCTATACCTCCTCTCCCTAGACCCTAGTTCGTACTGCACTAGTAACAGTAAATTGCAACTTCAACCCCCTACATTAGCCTTTGTTGATTATACTCCGTCTCTAAAAATCGTGGTGCCATTTCAATGAAATAAAGGAAGTATCTCCGCTAATTGCAACTACAGGAGAAGAGCATAAATGAGAAAAATACCATGACGGTAATTAGTCTCAACCATTTGGGTATAGAAATTTAAGCCAAATTTTTGAGAGCTAATAGACATCACTCACTAGTAATTTTCACAAGTAAATTAAATAATAATTTCTATGCAAGTGCACAAAACAAGAATTAAAAATATATAAAAGTCACAAGATGAAAGTTTATATTACCAGTAACAAGCCAATAAGACAAAAGTAGAAATAACAAGTCAAATGGCACAATAGTTGTCACAAAAATAATCCATACATCAATGATGTTTTTTCTAAAGTTTAGGTAGTTCACGTACTACTAACTACTAAGAATCGTGCACTGGCTTCTATGCCGGCTCTCCCTCTCCACACCAAATCATCTATGTAACGCAACAAAAGTCATAGGACCAAATAAATTGGTACAAGACTTCTCAACTGTCTTCCTCTCCTCAGGTGTAACCAGGTAAAGCATGAAGGCATCTTCAATATAGTAGTCCTCCTTTGGGCACAGATGTATCAAGAACTACAACTAAGGTCTTTGAGACTTTAAAATGCTGCAAAACTGGTGCCATTGAAACAATGCAACAACTGGGCTTTAAGTGGATTGTATATTTACTAGTATTCCTAAAGTATTCTTCCATCTTTTCATGACTTGGTATGCTATTCTTTTTTCCAATGATATAAAGCTTCTTTGGTCTTAATGCATGGATAATAAGGCATAGGGTATCAAATCGTCCTTCTTCCTCCACTTCAAAAAAGCAATTTTCCTCAAGTTCAGATTGTCTGTTGGCTGGCATTTTCACTACAAAAGTTTCAAAGTTAGTATAAAAAACACCACAAATAAAAATATTTGTACATATAATGAAGGTATGTGCAAAATCTGAATCATATTAATCAACATTATTAAAATCAGAATTTCAAATAAAAAATTTATATCGACAAACAAATGGTAAAGAAGCATCGATGAATGCAACATGCAACCAAATATACTGATATTCCTAGATTCGCGAGGTGAACAAAGAGAGATGCGCAAAATGTAAATTGCCTCTAGTAAATGATCTCATCTCCATCTCCAGCCCGTAGCCCAAATCAAGGCGCAGTAACTGGCCTCGCTACCGCCGTCGCTAGTCGCCACCCACGGCCGCTTCCATCACGCTGCCGTTGACACCCACGGCTGCTGCCACCGACACTGCCATCGCACCTCGCCGGCGCAGGGGCCGATGCGGCCTCACACCTCCACCACGCCCCGTCGAAGCCCATGGCCGCAGCGGACGCCAGCAGCCGTGTTTTTCCCGCGGCAACGCCACCGCCGCTTGCCAGGCGGGCATTGGGCCGCGTCCCTGCCGGGCACGAAGAACTCTCCCGTGCCGCACGCATCTGCCGGGCGCCGGTGGCAGGTCCGGCGAGATTGGGGCGGCGACGTTGGAGAGAGAAATAGAGAGATTGGGGAGGGGGGCGGTACTCGGCGGGGACTGGGAGATGGAGTCGACATCTTCGAGCTGGCGAGCGGAAGGAGTGGGTGCAGTAATGCGCGTCGGACATCCTGTACTATTTGACTTCGTGCTACTTCTAAACTATACTGCTGCTATTGTTTGAGGTACTAGTCTATACGTACATTAGATATAACTTGTACTATTACTATTTAACGAGAATAGTTAGCAAATAGAAATTATTCTATTTGGTGATCGAAGCTATCAGGCAAGATTTATGCTATTTGATGGCTATACTAGCAGATTTATGTGACCACACAAAAAATATTTTAAGTCCTCTTTGAAATAGAGAATTCACAAAGAAATTTTGAAGGATTCAATTCCCTTTGATTGTTTTTTATAGAACCCTTTGGTACATAGGAAAGGTAATGGAATTTTTTAGAGCAATATTGTTATGCCTCAATTTCATAGGAATCTAAAGCACACCTCTTAGAATTTTTTTTTTTATAAAATAGAGAAATATACCATTGCAAATCTTATTTTTTTCTATTCTTATGCTTTTCCTATCTTCTATTTCAAAGAGGAACCAAAAGATACATGAAGGTACTGCATATCAAAGTCAATAAATTGGAATCAAAAGTAGGTAAGAATATGTAGAAGTTATTACCTGGTGGGTTCTTTTCTTCAACAGTGAAGATTGGCTTCCCCGACAATTCATTTGACCACGTGCCCACAAAAGCTTCCCCGAAAACTCTTTGTTTGCGCCCTCCATTTTTATTAGCTAAACTTATATCTCTTAGCAAACCATCAATAAATTTTAATTCACTTCTGGGCACCCAACGTGGCACAAATCCCTGAAAATTTGCTCTCATGCTTCTTAAAAGGTTATACATTCCTTCACTGTCACTATTTGGTTCATCTCCTCTTATAGCATTAAAGATAGCCATACAATCAGTGCAAGCAATTAAAAATTGCAGTGGCACGCCTTCCTTAAGCTGCAAATACATAGCCTTTGCCTCTGCCTCCACAGATGAAGAGCAAGGTACATTGAAATATAGCCTACAACAGTACACTTGATTGCCTCTCCATAGCAGTGCCTCAACTTTTCCTAATCCTAATTTACCCTCTTTCGCAGCCACCTTGTTGTCACCCTCCGCAGAACCTCCTTTGGCCACACGATCCTTGTAGTACTTCTCATCAAACGAACCATCACTCTCCCCTTTGCACCACATATTATGATCTGGGATTTTAGAACCCTGGTCATACATGGAAAGTCCTACTCTAGTGTTCACTTTACTAGACCAATCTCTCATAACTATAGCTTTCTTCTGGCTTAGAAAATCAAGAAACATTCTCCAGTAAGGACGTGGCATCTCTTCTAAATGTACCATGACCCCATATGTAGTGAATATCTTAGGATATGCGTCTGTGATTTTCTTGTACTCAAGGAGAAGCCATCGTGTTTCCTCATCACCTATCGTGTTTCCTCATCACCTACGGACTTGTCTCACAGTAAACCTCTTTTAATCAGAGCATCCTCTACATGCTCCTCAAACAGTGCCTTAAGTCGTGTGACATTTTTATATTCTATTGCAGCCAGTTTATCCATATCAATTGACACCTCTAGCTTAACAACATCATCTGTATTAATGACGAATGGATCTGTGTTGCATACCGGTGATTCTGGTGCCTTCAACAGATCGGTGGGTGGTGAAGCAGATCGATGAACAGAGGAAATGAACCGTTTCACCTAAGATATAAAATAAAAATTTTCATTACTAGTAGTTCCATAGCTGACCAAAGATCAATTAGCTGACCAAATACTACTATGTCTCGTGGATTTGACAAAACAAGAAGGGAACGGTATATGCGTACTCCATGTCCATTAGTACTATTCTATACTCCTAGCTATAGCTAGCAAGCTGTGCTACGATGTCATCATCGTCACTACTACATCTTGGCAATGAATTCTCACTTCATCTTTTGTACTCCACTGGCTACCGGTTCTAGTAGCCTTGGAGTAGGCAGCTTTGCCGACAATAATTTTATTCGAACTCCCTCACACCCTTTTGTTTTTTACTACTCCGGGTGTTTCTACTCACTATCTCATATAGCATCAAAGGTTTCGAAAACCGTTGAAAACCAGCTAAATCGGTTCGATCTGGTATGGCCGTAGACCGGATTTTGATTTAATAAATTAAAATTTTTTAAAAATTCAAAAAAATTTGAAAATTTGAAAACCGGTCAAACCGGCCGGTAAACCGGTAAAACCGACCGGTTTACCAAAAAAAACGGGTGAATCTGGTTCGATTTCAAATTCAAAAATGGAAAACCGAAAAAACCGACGGGTAAACCAGTCAAACCGATCGATATATCGGTAAATCCGACCAGTTCACTGTAGCACTAAGTTCAAATTTTAAATTTTTAATTTGAAACGATTTTCGATTAGTTTTTCTAATTTTTCCGGTTTTTGTCAAACCGGTCCCGACCAGTTCAAACCGGTTAGTGAAACCTTGAATAGGATTCAGAATCTCTCTTCTATCAAAAACTTAAATTCATGTACTGCACATTACTAACGCATTGTGAAAGCTGCTCGTTTACCGAAGGCTAAATAGCATGAACCTTAAACCCCAACCCTCAACCTAAATGAACCTTAAACCCCAGTGAGACCAAAACTAAATAAGTTTGGACCTAAACCCCTAATAACTGCTACTATAAAGAAAATGTCGCTTCTCCAGATTGATCCATTCAAGGAACATGAAGAAAGAAAATTTAAAAACCAGTGTTTGCTGAGTTGTGTGAAGAGTGTTGGGGGAGGGGGACATGAAAAAGCATTTTTTTTTTCAGATCGATTACGACATTCACAGAACAAGAAGCAGATCGTACCGATGTTTGCTGGGATGGAAAAGGCGGCGGAGTCGGCGTCGGCGGAGCCGGATGCAGCGTACCGCGGGCGGACGAAAGCGCCGGCAGAGCGAACCGCCGGCCGCTAGGTATCCTAAACCGCATCATCTTCGATCAGTGCGGTAAGCGGGTAACACGCAAGCAAACAACGTCGTCGGCTCTCGAGGCACAACGCCTGGTTGCTCGTTGTTCGGGGTGGTGCTGGGATGACCGGATTAGGCAGTAGAAAGGCAAAAACGAGGTCTGAGGACTTGTGGTTCGGCACAGGGGCACAGGTGAATTGGTGTTGAGAAATGGATCTGGTGTCCTTGGATTTGGAGGACGGGGTGAGACGGCGGAGAAGAACTGGGGTTCTACGCTCCCAGTCCCAGGCTGTTTTAGCTTCCTGCCTGTCACTGCCTTTTTCACTTTACCCGTCCAAAATATTGGTATGATTCGGATGAATAAAGATGTACTATGTAAAAAACAAGTGATCTCTCCATTTTGAAAATATTATCGCCGGCAACAATATTTTGCAAACGAATGGTGTATATTCCAAGATATTGTTGTACCTCGATTTTATTTTTTTTCCTTTTAGAACGATAGCTTGGATGAAATAAATGTGAAAAAAAAAGTTTGCATGAAAGTATAGCTCTTTTTTTTTTCAAACAGCTTTATAAAGCAGCTGCACACAGCGCACCTACGTAATAAAATGCATGTGTCGATCAGTCGATGTTTATGCGGCACCCTCCTGTTTTCGAAACCACAACGACCGCATCCCGTGTTCTAGAAAAACTGGTTTTCAGATGCTTATTTGTCTTGGCTAATAAAGTACTAATGCACAACTAATTAATTGTCTCAGCAAGTTTCTGTTGATTGTACAAGTTCTCTGGCAGGGTTACTACTCCTGAGGCCATAACGAACCGTCATTT
>BCLF01000002.1:7221216-7291201 GCA_001602275.1 Zoysia japonica | reverse complement strand
TGCCTGCAGTTAAGAAAGGCTGCACGCAACAACTTCTGCCTGCAGTTAAGTACTAAATAGGTAGTACTTGTTTTTCAAAAAGAAAACTCTTCTGCGTGCAGTCAAGTTGGACCATTTCAGTTTAGGAATAGAAGTAGTAAGTGTTATGCACATTTCAGTTTTCCTCGGCTCCTCGACGCGCGCACATGCAGGAAGTAGCGCCTGCAGGAGTGCATGTCCTACGCAGGAGGGAGCGGCGGCGGCTTCCCTGTCTCTTTCTCCATCTGTATTCTCGTCGTTCAAAGCAATGTGCACCCTTCGATCCAGACGACGGATCCACTATTAATTATTCCTTTTAACACTGATCTAATTCTGACTTTCTGTAGTGTCTAACCAGCGGCGGTTGATTAACCAACGAAACTTCACTTCTATGTTTCTACCGTCCTCTGCTTTCAATCCGTAGCGAACAAAATCCCCATCCAAACCTCACAAATGTAATCTAACATGGGGTTTTTGCACGCGCACGAAAACTAGACATTATCCAACCTGATCAGGTCTCCAGCCACTGCAGAAGTAGAATCGGAGGCGGAAGCTGAGGGAAAATACTACCTATTTAGAATGATATACATGGTCTCTAGATTAGACCGCTTCACCGATTTGCCCAGCAGCTGCGGTATAATAAACACTAGTTACTACAGTGTGCGGCACCTGCAGGCTACTACGGCAGCGGCTGAACTGTACAGTGTACTTGTAGGATTGATCCCTCTATCTTGTTACACAAAGCCCAATCAATGCAGTCCTATACCTCCTCTCCCCGACTCTAGTTCGCACTGTATTAGTAACAGTAGGAAATTGCAAACTTCAATACTCCTGAATACTCCGTCTATAAATATTGTTGTGCTATTTCTGTGAAATAAAAGAATTATCTCAACTAACTGTAACTACAGGAGAAGAGCTAAACGGAAAAAAAAAAAAAAACTGTGCTACCCCTCACCAATCATTTTAATTTGATGCTACACATTATATGTAGTCTCCAAATCTAAAATGAGAAACTGTGTGCTCCAACGTCAAATAAAATGAATGACCGGAGGGAGTTCACATTACACGTAGTCTCAAAATCCAAAATGAAAAAAAAAAATCTGATCAAAAATTCAGAAACTTTGACACGGATACGCTCATTTTTTTAAGACATGTTCCCACCTGAATTCCATTAAATAAAAATCGATGGACATAGAGCCAAGTACCACAAAACCTACCGCTGGGGTAGGAGGTTCATGAAAGAAACAACAGGAAGAGCTAGAATAAGTTAGCCATGGTATATTAAGGCCTTAAGTGTTACACAGGACACCAACAATGACACGCCGTGCAAACTGGCACGCATTTGACTTAAATTTAGTTACGATGTTTAGCATCAGCTCGTACGGTCATAATGTTAAGGCTCCACAAAAGAAGTACTCCCCACCACTGCCCAGCCAAGTCTTGGATGGATAAACCATCTGAACTAGAGTAGGCAGGGCGAAAAGTGGCTGTGGATTTTTCCAAGCACCTGCATGAATAAAATACATCAGATACTTTTCAACTTTGGAGAACAACAAAGGATTTACAGAAACAGCTATCATATACTTGTACAATTCCTACACCAAACACCTACTCTGCCATAAGGCGCAGCATAAAAACAGAGAGTTTCCATCAATTCTATTTGTGTTTGACAATTGACAAGTATTCAGGAATAAAAAATTAGAAAACAAGAACCCAAGGCATACCTTTCTACTTAAGCAGTTAAGCTCTCCTCATCACCTTCAGGATCCTCAAAACAGCAGTACCAAATACACTTTGCGGTTGATAGTATCCTGGTTTTCCAATCCTCCCCGAGTGACCAACATTCTGATTCGGAGTTGGAGAGTATACCTTATCAGCCTTCAGGAACGTTATTGCAGCAGTACCAAATGCCCTTTTCGGTTGGAAAATTCCTGGTGCTTGTGGAATCGTTTTTGAAAAACCAAGATTCTGATTTGAAGTTGGAAAAGGTCTGTAGATTGGTTCAAGTTCCTCCTTAAGCTTAGGATCATCTTTCGCATGGGCTGGAAACACCTTCACACAAGATCGGGATGCTAAAACTGATCGCCAATAGGGAAAGAAACTTAGCCATGTGTACTGGTGCATCCAGCCTCTAGGTGGTCTCTTCCCCATACCCTGTTTCATATAGTATGGATTTAAGTATCATTTGAACAATGCCCCTTACTCTACCCACTAATTCTCACTTTCATTCAAGATATTCAAAAATATTTACAGATAACGCAGCTAATATGTCACTACCACTGACTTAAGTGATGGAAAATGATATAAGCTGCATGTAATACTCTATAGCTACTTAAAAATGATACTCCATATTTGCTTTAGATTTGGATGCTTAAACAAGATGGTAGGCACCTGAAGCACTAAATTGCATAACAGAAACCTACCAAGAAAAACAAAGCATGCATGCTAACTTTTCTCAAAACTTTGTCAGAAGCAGTCTCCAGCTGTAAAACTTTTTAGTAACTCTGCAAAAGTCAATCTATATTAACCAAATTGGATGCTGCTTTCCAATCATAGATATTAGCCGTTTTGTTACTATACCAATTCTTCAGAAATGATTGCAACGGTGATTATCTTAAGTGGACTACTTGCATTTCATGTTATTCCTTTCTACTTTCTAGTTCATTTTACCTTTACGTAGTCTTGGTTCATCGTTAGTTGCTTTGATTGAAATCAAGCAGATTGCATCCAAGCCTATCTGTTGAGGTGAGATCTCTTTATCATTTTTTAGGCCTCTTTGGGAAGAGATGTTTGTGCATATTGACCATTTAAGGCACATTGTTGAAAAGTAGCAGAGTACAAATCAGAACTACTCTGATTCTTCAACTTTTTATGACAGCGAACCACATTAGTGAATTGATTGCTAAAAGGTTAAATACATGTTTGCTACCAGCTAATTAATTGGAAACGCATAAACACAAAACCAGAGTTTTCTCTAGAGTTACAAAAACTAAAAAAAAATACAGTAAAAATATGCATGGCCATACATAGCTCCAGCAAGATTGGGTTTCATAATTGAATGCAGTCAAAACTCCAAGTTAGCAAATAATTAAAGGTATTAAATTAGTCTCCAGCTACCAGATTACTACATTGCAGTTTATTCAAACAACATTAGGTTTTGGGGTGGTATGCTCCTATATTGGACATCTTAGATCTAAAGAATTAATGTTTTCAAACAGAGGAAAGAGGTTAGTAGTTTCCAATGACCTAGATGAACTATAAACATAAGCAATGCAAACAGAACATTTCACAAACAACAAACCAGCATGCAGTAATGCAGGAACTAGAAAGTAGATGCTACCTTTTTTCCTGATTCAGGCAGATCAGCTACACCATAAGTTATCTTTTTTGCAGCTAACTTCCCTGCATAGAACACAAATTAAACAGGGTTCAGTTATGAACTTAAGAATAAATGATTCTGTACCAACAGAGCACACAAGCTCCAGTACCCACCATTTTTGTTGGGCAACCCTCCATCAGGCATTGGGAATTTATAGGGGCAGCTTCAACAAGAACAAGAAACAATTAATTTCCAGTAGTGCGGTTTCAAACAAAGTTAAGTCACCAAATTTTGCAAAAGGAATAGAAAAGGTACAGGTTCTCAGTGTTGATGACTTCTCCCGTGGGATAAAAATAAAATCCATAAACCTTGAGAATCGATGAGACTCCATCAAGAACCTTCGCATGCGATGTCTGCTTGATATTTTGTAACATGTGTGAAATAAAAGGAGATAAAATGGGAATTTAAAAGGAAAACAAAAGGGCAATCTACATGTTTTTTTTAAAGGAAAACAAAAGGGCAATCTACATATTTTAAGATACAAATAAGAAAAGACATCCCCATCACTTATTTAAAAGTATATTGCTTTTTTCTCAATCATGCAGGAGATCCCATTTCATTGGGGTCAGATCATGTTCGTACAACCTTATCATATGCTTTATAAAGTATTTATGTGGTAAGACAAGAGAGTATAGGCATGACTACATTCTATCAGAAGATTTGTACCTCAGAGTGCATTCGAATATATGAGTCAATCGCTTCACCAGCTTGAGAAATTATATTAACAAGCAACAATGTAGACAGCATAACTTTAACCTTTGCCTGCTGCTTCTGTAGATTCGCTTCATTTTGAAACATCTCCACTTCTAAGGTGATGGAGTGCTGGAAGCGATTAATAATAGTACTGAACCCATCTACCTTAACACCACTCTTGCAGGAACATCCCCCACGGATATGTTTTTGAGCTGCCATTAGAATAATTGCTGCCTGGACAACTTTACAATCTTTTACGTAATTCCAAATCTCATCAAGTAGATTATCTGTGTTTTCTGCAAGCAGCCTAGTTGTATCCAAGAATATCTTCTGCAACAAAAAAGGGAGTAGAAACTTAACTCTTTTCAGGCTTTAGGATTCACAATTTTATTTGCAAGATTATAGGGCAAATTATCATCCAACGTATCATCCATTTTATCGAAAGCACAATAACCATGAATCAGGTATCATCTCCACGCAAAAGAAATCTGAATTTTTAAAGTTGTAAATGTGAACTTCTAATTGCTAATATAGCTTTTTCCTTATTATAAAAGCTAAAAACATGCCCCAACAGCTCCTTTCTATCCAGAGTCCAAATTACGACACAACCTCAGCTTCTTTCTAAATGCTATGCTACAACAAAGAACTTTATGTAGGAAGGGTTACGAGACAAACCATCTCAGGAAGGCACAAAAGATGAATAAGCTTGTATATATAGTTGTAATCCACCTTGGTAGGATAGTCTGGATCATCCACATTGGGAAACAGATTGTCCTCCAGATACTTATGCAAGCAAGTGTTCTCAACTGCTACGTGAAGAGGGAGCAAGTTCTCAATAACTTCAGCGCCAGCAGTGCGTACGCTTGGCAACGCGCCATAATCAAGGAGCAACTTGATCATATCAACATTGAAACTTTCAGCAGCTTCATGAAGGGGGAAGTGACCATCTTTGTTCATGCAGTTAGGATTAGCATGGTGCCCATTAAGCTCAGGAGCCTGACCCTCCAAAGCAGCTTTGGCACATCTCAGGGAACCATCAATCATCATGTAATTGAAGGTTTCTGGGGTGATCATGCCACGCCAAACCACGCCTCGTCCATCCTCCTTTAAATAGCGAAGGAAACGTGGTACACTGTCCTTCGTCAAGATGGGTAAGACGATGTGACTTACATTGTAGAATAAATAATCCACAGCCTGGAGGATCCATTAACAATAAAGAATATTTCAGCAATACAATTATTATTAGTTAAAACTAGAAAATAAAATAAAAGATCAATTAGGACTTAGGGTAGCAGATAATAAATGTAAACTTATGTCAAAAAAATTTTAGTGTAACCAAATGATGTAAATTACATTAATGAAGATATAAACGAACCTAAATTACATTAATGAAGATATAAACGAACCTCAGGTATGGGGTCGGGGACGATAATATTTGTTGATCTGGAGGCAGTGCCATTAGTATCTGCTTGCTTTGACCACTGAGAGAGATAGTGTGTCAGGAACCTAACAGTTAATGAAATAGAACAGAAAGGAGAAGAATAGCATAAAGGTAATTACGAAACATACCGTCTCGACTATTTGAGGATAGGAATCCAAGATAAGACCACCAGATCCAGAAACAAGCGGCTTAGGAGGTGTCACTGCCTTCTTTCGATGCATTGTCTCCATTTCTGCAGAGTTCGCCCGCAAGTTCCAATTCCACAGGTTGTTTGCCTGAAATGACAAGGTTTAAACTGAGACTGTGCTCCAATTGAATTACATATCTTTTATGATTTTACACATTATAGAAAATTTGGGCCATCTAATATGGACCTAGAACCCTAAATTGTCAAATAAGCATCAGAAGTTCATGAATTCGTTTTTCTTTTTTTAAAAAAAGATACACCATATCTTCTTATGATTCCAAAATGTGAAGAGTATGTTTTATACATAGTCCATTTCCAACATAGAAGGCCCGCCATTTAGTCAAACATTGTGATTTACGCAAGAAAATACTTCAACTGCAAATTAGCCTTGCTCCTAAAATACTAGAGACCTATATTGATTAAAAGAATACTAAAGATTACAGCATAGAATAATGAGATTTTTTTATGTAAAAGTGTAGGCACTAGTGAGTAAATATAAATAAAACAGTTCAACACATGTGCTGCATACAAGAAGGTTCAACACATACATGCTGAACTGAACATGTGAATTCCGCTTCTGTAACTTAATAGAAGAATACAATGACTTGTAAGGCTAAAATTTTGAGAGCCAACAGGCGTCACTCACTAGTAATTTCCGCAAGTAAACTAGTTCTCAATTTCTATGCAAGCACACAAAAGAAACTGGACTCAAAATAATAGCCAAGGGAGAAAACTGTATATTACCAGCAACAAGCCAATCACAGAGAAATTAGGAATTACAATTCAAATATCATAATAGTTACCACAAAATAATAGCCAAGGGAGAAAACTGCATATTATCAGCAACAAGCCAATCAAAGCGAAATTAGGAATTACAATTCAAATATCATAATAGTTGACACAAGAAATCATACACACCCACACAAATGGGGCTTTTTACTAGAGAGATTGTCTAGTCCGCTAAGAAGCACAAACATTAAGCAGGCATGTACAAGGTTCTCTACAGAGTCAAGCAAGTCTACTGCCACCAGTTAATATTAATATTCTCTTAGTCTAACTCAACAGGGACCAAATTTTCACATATATCAGAAATAAAAAAGGCACAGCTACCAAAGGTCCCAATTAAGACTTAGTCGATAAAGTATATATTAAACTCGAACCAAGAATGAAATTCAGGTTAACACATCACGATGCACTGCAACTGCTTACAATACGTTAACACCACCTCACTCTCCTCAGTTTAAGTCAGTGACCCTTCTTTTTCAAGTTCCAAGGAGCTCCCCAGCCCCACTCTTCTCTTTCGTCTCCAGCGGCTCCTGCCACCAGAAACACCACTACCAGCCACCAAATCACTAACCAAGCCATGTGGGACGTCCCATCTGGCCTCCATTGCCGTGGCAGGCAGCAGCCCTACGGTCCTGCACACTGCCTGCTGACCTATGAACCTCTCTGGCAATCCTTCTAAGCCAGCTAGTCCCAGGTAATCCCCGAACCCTAACCCTTCTACTCCCTTGACTCTTAACCCCAAATCCCTTAAATCTAACGTCAATTTCACTTTGAAATTTGGTGACCTATACTACCTTTGAGTAGAACAATGTAATACGGCTGCCAAGCCTCCATTATCAATGGAATCAGGTGGGGATCCCAACCCCCCGGGCGTTGACCTTCAAAAAAAATTGGTGGCCTAGGGATCTACCACGGGACGATTGCTATTCTACCCTACCATGCATATAAAAGAAAGAAAAACCCTCCCGCGCCAAGCTAAATAAACAAATAAAAGCTGATTTTTTTTTTCCAAATCAGAACAAAAAATCGATTGCAGAGTTGATATTTATGATTAAAGAGGCAGGGGAACGGATGGCGCTACGCCTTCGCCACAAAAGAGTAGCATCAATCAGCGAGGTGCGGGGACGGGTAAAGTGAGGCGGCGTTAGGTGCGGCTAGGGTTTCGAGGGATTTCGCCCGGCAAGTGGCCAGAAATACGAGGGAGCTGGCTGCATATTCGAAAGATGGTAGTAGTGCCAGAGACGGTGAGGGGAACGATGGAAGTTTGGGCACGCTTACCGATGATCGCCGCGGTCGGCAGTCGGCACTCGCGGAGGGAGAAGCACGGCAGGCTGCTAGGGCGGGTGCGCCTGCGGCGCCAAGGGCGAGGCGAGACGGCCAGAGCGAGTGCGAGGCTGTCGGCGGCTCGACGCTCGGTTCCTGGCGGGGCCCAGCTGTCGGCGCTAACTTAACAGGACTCACAGCGGACCGCTCGATCAAGATCTAGCGGCCGAAATCACCTGAAGGCAGGCAGTGAGATGAAGCTTTTAAAGGAGTAGAGAAACGTGAACTTTGTCCTTGGGCGGCAGGGCGCAGCACGCCCAGGTGCAGGGCTTCACTCATCACACAAGACCGCAGCGGCGCGGCCTGGGGTTCACGAAAAAAAATGACCGCATCGCTCGATGGTCCTCGCCCGCTGCCCCACCGCTCCGGCCGCCGTCGGCCCATCTCCGCGCCGCGCCACCCTGCCCCGCCCCGCAGTCGGATGGCCACTCTGCCGTCCTCGCCCCAGCCTCACCACCCCGGCCGCCGTCCGCCCCTCACCGTGCAGCCTAGCCTCGATCCGCCGCCGGACAGCCTCTCTGCCGTCCTCGCCCCCGCCCCACCACCGCGGCCGCCGTCCGCCTCTCTCCGTGCCGCCCGGCCCAGTCTCGCCCCACGCTGCACCGCCGCCCGCGCCTCTATCGCCGGAGGCTTAGGGCTTGCCGAATCCAGGCCCTCCTGCAGATGCCGTGGACAAGGAACGCCGAGGTGATGAAGGACGAGCCGATGCCATGGACAAGGAACGCCGAGGTGACGAAGGACGAGCGCAGCAGCAGGTATGCGATGTTTTTCTCTCTCCCCTCCCAAGCCCGCCACCGAAATTCAATTTTAGGGAACCAAAAATTTGAATGCACGCGTGCTTGCTGCTTCTAGAGACCTCTCCTGTTGCCAAAATTTGAATCCACGCACCCTGCCACTGCCTTCTGGAGATATCTGTTCCAAGCAGTATATATATCGGTTTGGGTGAGCAGCCCGTGCCCTCAAATCCCTCACACCACACCAAAGCACACAAGCACTCACGAAGTCGTTCATTGGTCGGTCTGCACTCTGCACTCGCAAAGAAATTTCTTAGTTCAAAAGGAAATCGTCGTGTAGCTCTGCTCGACTTGTGAAAGAGAGAAGTGTTACTACTCCAGTGGTTATAGAAGTTGTCGAGCTAATTGACGTTCAAACTCAATCCATAGGTGGAGGTTAGGCATTTGAATGTTTTCTCAGAAGTCCCTTTAGAGCTTTTCGTTTTACTAGCAGTAGGACAACTTTTACGTCTTGGTAGGAGTTCTGCTCCAGTTCATGCTCACCTTAGGAAGAATATGCAACGCCTCCCATTGAACCCATTCAAGTCGGAGCCACAAATGTTTGTTCAAGTTGGGCGGCTTGGGTTGCTCATCATTTGTTTCCCTGGTAGGAACCTGCAGGTCTAAAACCCAGCATCTCAGAATTGGAAACTTCTCATCACTATGGTCCATCTGCTGCTCCAGGCAGGTTGCTTGTGCCGGCAGCATTTGTCAGCCATTTGATCTCCTCCTTTGCTACTCTTGACGTTATAGCAGTGGCCCTTTAACTGAAGTTAACTTGCACCTTGACGTGGATGAACCTAGCTTGATAGCAACTGCTCCCCCACTCCAGTCCCTCTCAGCGTTGCTTGCAGCAGCGACTGTTTCATTCCTGGCTCTATATTCATCAGTCCAGCATTCTATGTGTGGCCTGGCCACAAGGATGTGTTCTCCACTCCTCTCCCTATCATAGTACACAAGAAGCACTTGATGGACTAACTGAAGTTACACACATGCTTTGATGCACCACAGCTACTCATTGCACTCTCTCTCTCTCTCTCTCTCTCTCTCTCTCTCTCTCTCCTGAATCATTCCACTTTGAAGCAGGTTCATCATGTCTCACAGACAACACTCTGTTCGGTGGACAATCTGTAGGAATTACCTAAAAACATGAATGTTATATGGGCAATCTGCAAGTGTTTGTACTGCCATTTTATAACCATTGCCACATAAGAGAAAATGATAGTCTCTAGCATGTAGCAAAATTCGCTGAACTAGGTATGCTGTAATTCACATTTAACCGTACTGCATGTATTTTTTTTTTCTCGAACATGGTCCAAATGAATAGGTTGTTCAGAATTATGAAGCCAGCATATGGACATATTTGGATATGATAGTTTGTTGGTTTGAAAGTTTTTCTTCTATAAAAAATTATTAACTAATACGCATTGTCATGATATGACAATATATGGATAGGACAAATGCAGATAGAGATAGCTGTGGATTATTTGTCTTTTTGTTTGTCCTGTAGAATATGTTGACTTTTGGACATTGGAAAATGCCAGCAACTAAAAATAAAATGGTAAAATTTCTGAAAGTTTTACTACCTGATATATATCTGCCTGCACAATATATTGTTCCCGGTCTAGCAAGAACTTCATGTATTTTTTTCTCACTGAAATACATGATTATTGGATTTGTGCAGTTTGTGGTTCTGGGGCTACTGGTGCTTTGATCCTTCATAACATCTCCTGTAGGTGCTTAGCTAATTTTTTGTATTGTCGCATGAACATTAATCTTGGTCAACTGTGTGGTTACAGGTACATTGTATGCTAGGCAGATGTCGGCGAGGAAGAAGAGAAGCTATGTGCAAGAGACATTAGAGTAATGGCTTGGTTATCTGGGTAGACAGGAGGTAGCATAGTAAACTGATCTTTTCTTCAACTTTATATGTTTTACAAGAAACTTGCTCCTGTCTAGAGTTAACCTTTAAGTGACAGCTCCAACTTAATATTAGTCTCTAATTTGGGAGCAATGTCACGCTAGCTTTCCATTGTTTGCTTACAGCACTGCTTACCAATCCCTCTCTCTCCCCTGTGTTATATGCTACAGTAGTAGAATTGAGCAAGAAGATGATTACTCATTGTTTCAATTTAACACTCATTCTGACTGTGTTTCAATGAACCTGAAAATGTGCTTTATTCAAGTTTATTGTACTATCTTTTATCAATCTGATATTATATAGTACAAAATACGAATTCAACTTAAGGACCTTGCTTGTTATTCAATGAACCTGAAAATGTGCTTTATTCAAGTTCATTGTACTATCTTTTATCAATCTGATATTATATAGTACAAATTACGAATTCAACTTAAGGACCTTGCTTGTTATATTACCGTAGTTTTGGGAGCCAAAAGTGGTTTTATTATTGTGAAGTTATCATTCATTCTAGAGTCAAAGCTAAGCGCTTTCCATATCCGTATGTTTGTCATTATATTGCTAAGAAATATTGCATGTCTGAATTTACTTAAATCTTCTTCTGAACCAATATACTGTGCAACTTTCACTCTGAAGCCCTTCTGGTATTCATCGTCCATTGAAACTTTGGTAACCATAGCCAAGCAATATATCAAACCATAGCGGTTGAAGTCTTCAGCAGCTTCTGGTTTCACACTAGACAAAATGAAAATATCACCATTCCTGGCTGTGTAAGACTCCGCTGAAAAACCAGCATTATTGTCCCAAAAGTCCACATCCGTATAATACATTCGTTGCACAGCTAATCTGTAGTGTGACTTTGCTCCCTACTATTCTAATCTCCAGAATTCTGATAAAGTTGTTTTAGTGCCCATGAATTTGGTTAAAATTGACATTGCATTTATTGTTACTTTGTCCAGATTAGAAGTGACTACAAAAAATACACTTCTGAGTTAGAAAAAGCTTTTAAATGGCTAAGAAAAATCCATTTCAAAGTTAGAAGAAAGCATAAATAAATGCAGATGATTCATCGAAATGAGATTGGAAGTTAACAGTTACAAGCGATAGAATTGGTTCATTGCAATGGCTAACTTCATCCATGTTATGAATTATGTGTGATTGCTTGCTCCGTTAGCATTTCTTTAATTGTCGTTTGTATCCTGCTTTTTTACAGTAAAAAAATTGTGAAAGGTCATTTGTGGAAATATGCCGTTTCATGGCAGTAAGCAGCATGATAAAGGAAAAAGAGGTTCTAATGCTGCCCCATAATCCTATAGAGCAAGTTATTGTATAAATATATCTGTTGGCATAACAAATTAATACTAATTATATTTGAACTCATATTCAGTGCTCGACGAAGGTAATAATACAAAACGACGTCACCTCACTTGTACACCATGTGCTCCAACAAGTCTTAAAATACAGGAGATATCAAACAATACAGACTTTAACTATTCATCCTCAGACGAAGATGCGACAATTCAGTTGGCCACAACTTTATCGACTCCATTTGGCATATTTGAACAAGGAGAAAGCTCAAATGGTGTGTGTGTGTGTGTGTGTGTGTATCTTAATACTCTATACATAACTACAAATCACTAAGTACTTATGCTGTGACTTTTCAGAACGAAAGCATTCTCGTGAAGCAGCTCCTGCTAGCTTTGACACACATCAACAGAAAGAGAAAGCTACCAACATAGAAATACCGGGTGCAGCATATAATCAAAAAGATCACAATCGTACTGAAGAACAAGCGAATGCAAGACGAAACCGGGATAGAGCACGTCGACAGAGATTGACACCTGAGCAGAAGCAAGAATTTAATGCTCGTCGAAGAGCGCAATATCACAATTTGACACCTGAACAAAGGGAGAAAATTAATGCTCGTAGACGAGTGAAACATCAAAATTTGACTCAGGAGCAGAAGGAAGTGATAAATTCTTGTAAACCAACGTAATGCAAACTATGCAGCTAGGCATGATATCCCGTGCAAGCAATCCATCGCATTGCCATCCTCAATAGATTCATTGGCTGAACATCTCTCATCAAGCTCCTGCATCTCTAGCTTTGAAAATGCATCGACGCAAACTCACGGTATTTCTCTCACACACATACTTTTAATTCGTCCAAAGTCGAATCAATATTTACATGGTCAACGAAAATAATAGGAAATCTTGAAAGCATACAAGAGAAACAGCAAAAAGAAGAGGCAAATGCCCGTCGAAGAGCACGGCAGCACAGCTTATCACCAGAGGAGCGGCAAGCACTCCTAAACCAACGTAATGCAAATTATGCAGCTAGGCGTGATATCCCGTGCAAGCAATCCATCGCATTGCCATCCTCAATAGATTCATTGGCTGGACATCCCTCGTCAAGCTCCTGCATCTCTAGCTTTGAAAATGCATCGACGCAAACTCACGGTAATTCTCTCACACACATTACTTTTAGTTCGTCCAAAGTCGAATCAATATTTACATGGTCAATTAAAATAATAGGAAATCTTGAAAGCATACCAGAGGAACAGGAAGAGAATCGTATTTTTAGTGGCACAGGTATGGTCTGAGTGGATGTCCTTCTTTTCACTAATATATAATCATAATTAATATTCAAAACTATGTATTTATCTCATTTATGTAATTATATGTAGGTGATAATGATGATGTATGTGATTCCGCAATAGAAAGCTCTATTATAGATGATAGTTCTAACACGTCTGAAGAAGAAGATGATGAGTATTTCATATTTGCTGGCAGAGGTAGTGTTCATGTCAAATCGGTTCCTCCTTTTTTCCCTATATATATCTACACATTTGTAATCCGTAGCCTCACTATGTAACATCATCCATTCACTTATCTAGGAGGAGATCAAGATGGTGATGAGCAAGTAGTTTCAATCGGAACAAATGCCTCTATTCCTGATGCATATGATAGTGTCTACCAGAACTTACCAGATAGTACCCATATGTTGTCACCAATGTCTGATTGCAAGCATTGTGGTGCAAAAAGGTTTCAGTATGAGCCAAATGGCTTTTGTGGTCGGTCTGGAAAAATTAAATTGGCTCACTCCGAACCACCATTTGAACTGCAAAGACTATACACAAGTCAAGATCCTGATGCTATGCATTTTAGAGATAATATCCGGTACTTCAATGGACACTTCTCGTTCACGACACTTGGAGTCAGTTTGGATAACAAATATAATAATATGAAGTCCGAGGTGTATACATTTTGTGCTCATGGTCATATTTACCATAATGTATTCTAACGGAAGATGGGCCTAAGCATTTGGAGCTCTACTTTTATGATGATGATCCGAATCTACAACATAGATTTCGCCGTTCTCCAAACTTTGACCAAGATGTTATTCGAAAAGTTGTTGAAATTCTTAAGGATAATCCATATGCTCAGAGTTTTAGAAACCTTGGTGCAGTTGATGACCTTGAAGAATACTGTATTGAATTAAACACTGACATGAGGTTGGATCAACGGAGATATAACTTGCCTATAGCTTTTGAGGTTGCTGCTGTTTGAGTCGAGAGTAATGATCTTCATAAACACTTTGAACGTAGTGTCGTTCCATTTGGTAACAACAACACGAAGCATAGGATCCAACCCTATTATGGATGCTATGATGCACTATCTTACCCTTTGTTCTTTCAAGAGGGGAGATCAGCTGGCACCCCAAAATCCCAATGGCTAAGATACCTGACTCTCGTCGTAATCGTCGACAAAATCAAGGTTACATGGGCTAGGAACACCTTTATTATTATTTTGTTACTATTCACTATTATTATATTTTTTTCTAACATTTTCTAATGTTTTCGTCTACAGATACATGTACGAGTAGTCAACTGTGTGTGTCAGTTAGAGACTACTATTGTTACAAGTTTCAAATGCGACGTGGTATATTTAACACCATGCTTTATGAAAAACGTTTGTTCCAACAATATGTGGTTGACATGTACATCAAAATTGAAAGCTCAAGGTTAGACTATATCAGAAATCACCAGAAAGAAATACGGTCTGATCTATATCAAGGTATTGTTGATTGTCTTCAAGCTGGAGAGTATCGTGGGAATGCAGTGGGCAAATGAACCGTACTTCCAGGATCATTTAATGGAGGGAAAAGAGATAAAAAAAACGTAGATATTATGACGCCACAGCATTGGTGCAGAAGTATGGAAAACCTGACATATTCTTGACGATGACTTGCAACCCTAACTAGGATGAGATAATAAGTGAGCTCGAGCCTGGGCAAACACCACAGAATCGCCCTGATCTCATTGTAAGAGTCTTTAGAGCAAAGCTAGAGGACCTCAAGATACAACTTTTTAAAAGGCACATGCTTGGAAAGGTAGCTCCTTATACCTACGTTGTTGAATTTCAAAAAAGAGGCCTACCTCATGCTCATTTTCTCTTAATCATGGAAGGGAGTTATAAGCTAACATGTCCTGAGTAGTATGATTGTATCATATCGGCCGAGTTGCCAGATAAAGATAAGTATCCCGATCTATATAAAATGGTGGTCAAACACATGATGCATGGCCCATGTGGAGCATTGAATCCAAAAAATGTGTGTATGATGAATGGTATATGCAAAAACCACTATCCGCGACCGTTTAATGCAGAAACCCTTCAGGGAAAGGATTCATATCCTGTGTATAGGAGGAGAGATAATGGACGTACAGCATAGGTACGAGGCCAGCAGTTGGACAACAGATGGGTTGTTCCGTAAAATCTGTACCTATTGAGAAGATATAATTGTCACATAAATGTTGAGGTTTGCTCGAGCATAAAAGCTGTGAAGTACCTCTTTAAATACATATACAAGGGTCATGATTGTGCATCAGTTTCTATTGATGAGGTAGATAATGATGATAATCTTGATGAGATAAAGCAATATAGAGATTCAAGGTGGGTCACTCCTCCGGAGGCACTATGGAGGATCTATGGTTTTGATCTCGGTGAGACATTTCCATCTGTCAGACAGCTACAACTTCATCTCCCAAATCTACATGTGGTGTCGTACGAAGCAAAAGCCAATCTAAATGATGTCGTCCTAGAAGATGGAGCTAATAAGACTATGTTAACTGAACATTTTGAGGCGAATAAAAAATATGAATGGGCTCGGAGAATCCTGTATAGAGATTTTCCAGAATATTTTGTTTGGAAGCCAAGTAAATATTGGGAGAAAAGGAAGAAAAATCAAATACAAGTTGGAAGGATTGTGTCTGCTCACCCGTCTGAAGGAGAGAGGTATTATTTGAGAGTTCTTTTAAACCATGTCACAGGGGCCACTTCCTTTGAAGACTTAAGATGCGTTGATGGTGTTATTCTGCCTACATTTCGCGAGGCTGCTGAAAAGATGGGTCTCATCGAATCTGATAATACTATTGATGAGTGTCTTAATGAGGTTGAAGTTTTTCAGATGCCATCTTCACTTCGAAGGTTGTTTGCCACTATATTGGTCTTCTATGAGCCGCGCGATGTGCATGGCTTATGGGACAAACATTTAGAAGCAATGACAGAGGACTATCGACTATCTCCTATGTCTACTCACACTATTGAGCAGATGGCTCTGTTAGATATAAAGAATATGCTCTAATCAATGGGGAAGGACATATCATCTTATCCTCTTCCAAAAATTGATGAGTCTTTCGATGCAACGATAAGTGAGGCTAGAAAAATAATAGAGGAGTCCAGAATCGAGGTGGAGCAAGAACATATTTGTTTGGCATCTTCCCTCAACCGAGAACAGATGCATGCATACAATGAGATACTTGCCGCGGTATATGACGGAAATGGAGGTGTGTTCTTTGTAGATGGGCCAGGGAGCACTAGAAAGACCTATTTATATAAAGCATTGCTTGCTAAGTTATGTAGCGAAGGAAAAATAGCAATTGCAACAGCGACATCCGGAGTCACTACCTCCATCCTACCTGGAGGTAGGACTGCACACTCAAGATTTAAAATTCCGTTAAATATTGAAGAAGGTGGTATTTGTAGCTCCACTAAACAAAGTGGTACCGCTAAGCTCCTAAGGACGCATCTCTCATCATATGGGATGAAGCATCCATGACAAGAAGACAGGCTATTGAAGCTCTTGATACTAGCATGAGGGACATCATAGGCCGATATGATGTGCCATTTGGTGGAAAGACAATTGTCTTTGGTGGAGATTTTAGACAAGTGCTTCCAGTTATCCGTAAGGGATCAAGGGCACAAATAACAAATGCAACATTACTACAGTCATACCTTTGGGATAGCATGCGGCAACTACGGCTTGTTCAAAATATGAGGGCACAAAGTGATCGATGGTTTGCAGATTATCTTTTTTGCGCGTTGGTGACAGAAGTGAAGATACCACAGACGAAGCCTGCATAAGGCTTCCAGATGAGATTTGTATACCACATACTGGTAAAGATTCTGACATCGATGTACTTATAAAAAGTGTTTTTTCCATGCTAAATGAAAACTTATTGGATCCTAATTACATAACATCTCGAGCAATTTTGTCAACTCAGAATGAATATGTTAACAAAATCAATATGAGGATGATTGAACGATTTTCTGGAGAGGGGATGATATATCATAGTTTTGATCATACAATTGATGATCCACATAATTACTATCCACCAGAATTTCTCAACTCTTTAACACCTAATGGGCTTCCTCCACATACCCTGAAGTTGAAGATTAATTGTCCTATAATTCTGTTACGAAATATTGACCCCCCAATGGCCTGTGCAATGGGAACCAGATTAGTGGTACGGGGCTTCATGAGAAATGCAATTGATGCCGAGATTGTTTTGGGCTAGCACGTTGGTAAGAGGGTGTTTCTTCCCCGAATCCCTCTTTGCCCATCTGATGATGAGATGCTTCCATTTCGGTTCAAGAGAAAGCAAATTCCAGTCAGACTTAGCTTTGCTATGACTATAAATAAAGCTCAAGGACAAACTATTCCAAATGTTGGAATGTACCTCCCACAACCAGTGTTCTCACACGGTCAGCTTTATGTTGCTCTTTCTAGAGTTACATCAAGGAATAATATTAAGATTCTTGCCATTCCAAAGAAGGAAAAAAAAAAGCAAGAATATATATACAGAGACATTTACAAAGAACATAGTCTACAAAGAAGTTCTTATTACATGAGTTAGGGCAAAGGTAATTTGAATATGTTGATAATAAATATTCTTATTTTGATATTTGAATATTAACTAAAGTAAATATAAATATTTTTTGTAGGATTATAATTACCTTGCCGAAATACCTCCTTCATGACTATGAGGCACTATGAGAAGATACACTCGTACTAGAGCAAAACAGTCGTAGAAGATTTTTGTAAATGTTTTGATGTGCTTATTCTTTTGGATTTGAGATATTGTCGCTTGTGCTCGGGATGTTGCTTTTGGATATATGATGTTTATATTTTGAAGTTGCAGTGCTTTTGAACTTGTGATAGTCGGTTATGTATAAACTTTTTAATTGGTTATATATTTTTTATTGACTCTTTAAATTTTTTTATGAATAATTTGTAATTGTGATTTTTATTCCGTTGCAACGCACGAGCCGCAAACTAGTATCGTAGAAAAAGCTACTACCTTGCAACGGCGCCCGCTGGCCTTCTTTGAGTGCGACGCCATCTTGGAGATGAGGCAGACGAAGAAAAATTGTTCGCGCGGGAGCGGACCGATGTCGCGGGCACACGTGGGATCCCACTCGCCGCCGGAGAAGACGACGTCATCTCACAACGCGAGTCTCGCCGTCTACGAAGCCTGGGAGCGCGAGCCATCCGCGTCGCCTCGCGAGGCGACGGGCATGCCGTCTGCGAGGTAACGAAGGTTCTATTTGCAAAATTGCTCATCAAACAACAGACAAGAAATCGCCGAGCGTTGTACATGCGCTAACATTTCATAGTTACATTGAAAAATGTGTTTAATGTGCATTATTTACTGTGTAGCATCAAATTTAAATTGTTGTTTTCCGATCGAACGGTTAAAAAAGATTCAAATTTTCGTTACAGTATGTCCCTTGAATTTTCTTCAAATTCACATCTCAGGTTCTCAGCTCTTGAGAACTTTAAAAAAATTAAAGCCTAAATCAATACCCTCAACTATAGACTGAAGACCCCTAATCTTAATTTGGTTTTTTTTAATCCCATTCCCTCCTATTTGCTAAACCAAGTTACTTTACACCTTTAAGCACTTTGCTAATCTGGTTTTGCCAATTCATGGCTGTTTTGTGCATACGTGTACATGTGACGTGGCTCCCGGTCTATTTCTATTCCCCATGTGACGAGCCAGGCCGGTAGGCGGCAGCAATGCCAGCAAACTCCGCAGCGGTGGGCATGGGGATTGAGGAGTCTCCCCTGGAATCGCTCGCCTCCTGTGCGCTTTCTGGTGGCGAGCGAGCATTGGTGACGGTGGGAACTGAGACTCCATTGCTCTTTTTCTGCTCAGTTGGAGCCTCAGTTGCCCTGTTACTGCACCGAGTCCCTTATTGCTCTGCTTCTGCAGGCTTGGTTGGAGCTTGATTGCAGTGTCTGATGGAAATTTCAAGGATAAATTTCAGCAATCGATTGGTTTCGTCCATGATTCAAAACAATTTCTTACCTGTATACGGTGGTGGATAAGCATATATACAGCAGAGAAATTTTAGAAGTTGGTACTTGCGGTAAGACGGCAAGGCAGCGATGATACTCCAAGCAGGTTTGGAAGGAATGGAATCGAAGAGTTTTTTTATCAAAAGAAAAGTTTCAGGTTGTTTCTTTATTTCTATAGATAACTTCAGGCAACTACGGTTTGTTTTGTTGTCTTTTTCCTCTGTTCCCCTCCGTTTTCAGTTGTACTTCCTCCGTTCTAAAATAAACGTCATTTTACATTTTTAAATTTCTACTTTTGATTATTTATTTTATTCAAAAATTTATTAAGTTATAATTTATTTTATTGTAAAATAATTTTTTATTAAAAGCATTATAACTTTGTCTTATTTATTTTTTTATTTTTATAAATTTTTTAAATATGACGAATGATCAAATGTTGATTTTAAAAGGTCAAAAACGTTTAGACGATAGAGGGAGTAAGTCTTTCGTACTTCTTAGAAAGGCTAGGATTACCTGCTGGAAATGCTAGGGTGTAATTTCTTTTGTTTTTAGGCCTCGTTTGTTATCGCTAGCGGTCAATCAATTTCGCTCGCAGAATCGATAGTGAAAACAAATAGATCATAGATTTTTTTATTCCCGTAATCTTCCCTCTCAAATTTCCAAAATCCAGAGTCGCGCTCTTCATAGCCTGTGAATTTTGCTTGCAATTATGAGAGTTGGTAGCAATAACAACCAACTTAGACTTTGTTTGTTTGGATTATAATTTGTCAGATTATATAGTTCAAAAATCTCTAATATTTTAAATCGGTGTGATTTCTGCGCAAAAGAACCTATCCACATCATTAGTTAAATTTTTATCCGTTCGATTGCTCCATCGGTCACAATGACCGTTCGATCGCCCATTCAGGTAACTTTTATCTAGACCCTTCATGAAAAATCAATTAACGCGCAGACACAAGTCACAACCGCGTCCTCCCACTTTGTCTTCCCCATTCCATGCGCTAACCCCACGAGCCGGTCGCCGCTCGCCGGCCGCCGGCCTCCCATCGACGCCCCATGGCCGCTGTCGCCGCGAGGGGCAGTAGCCGCGTGGCGGAGAGGCACAGGAACCTCCTCCGAGTTGGAAGCACGCCACTCACCTTGTCTTCCCCATTTCATGCGCTGACCCCACAGGAACCGCTCGCCGGTCGCTGCCGCCGGCCTCCCATCGACGCCCCATGGCCGCTATCGCTGCGAGGAGCAGTATCCGCGTGGCGGAGACGCACAGGAACCTCCTCCGCGTTGGAAGCACGCCATCCATCTCGACGTGGACCCGCCACCACTGCTTGGCTCGGGATGTGTTGACCCCACACGGGAGCCACTCACCTCCGGCGACCTCTAGCGCTGCTCGAGCCGCCTATCGCCCGCTGCTGTGACCCGTACACTCCTCCACGCCGTTGCATACTCGCCTTCGTCAAGCCGAGGTGGCCACGGCGCAGCAGACGGGGCACGAAGTGACGGCGACGCCATATCAGAACTTGGCGCAGGCCTCGAACTCCTCCGCACGGCCAGGAAAGTCCGGCAGCTTGACAGTACTGCAGCCGCCACCTGACAACTGCACGCAAAGAGCTTGTAGCCGCAGGCACTTGGAGAGCAGAGGAAACTGTCGGGTTCAATCAACGACGCGCGCAAGAAACGAACAAATAAGATGTGAGCATGCTCCAAAAACTCCGTTCAGGAACAGAGCACCTCAAGGAACGATGCGTAACCAAGGATCAGTTTCTTACCACAGACAGGGAAGAAGGGTTAATTTTGCACCCACCTTGCGGAGATGAAACAGGAGGTCTTCCACCTGGATTTGCAGGTCAGTAGCCACCAGGAACCCAAAAAATGATACTTTTCCCTCTTACTGGTGCATGCTCTCTTCGTTTTCAACAAATTTGAGTGATTCCTCTTCATTGTATAGGTCACGTACCATGTGTAAATTTGTGGCATCGAAAGTCAGAGAATACTACTCTTCCACACTAATATTAAAATGATTGCTGCTGACATAAACAACAACGAAGGCATAGATTTAGGGGCTAGTTAGATATATGCCATTACAATTTTGTAAAGTTTGAAATATGTCATCGATGTGTCACTTGCAGGCCCCTGCAAAATTTTGCAAATTTGCATAGGCTCGGATGATATATTTCAATTTTTGCAAAATTGTAATGGCATGTGCCAAATTAATCCTAGATTTTGGTTCTCGTAGTTCTAAACCATTCCTTACACGTTGGATTAAGCTTATTTTTCTCTTCTAAAAAAAATTAAGCTGATTTTCTACAACATTCTAAACTATCCCCTTACGGTTGCAGATTGTGGTGTTGAGAGGAAGTGGATTTGTTGGTTCAGTTATTTGCAAGGCTGCTGTCTTTGAGGTTGCGAGCTTAAGCAAATGCATCTCTTGCTCGTGCAGGTCTCAAGATTTCTTCAGAGTTGTATACCTTGCAGACTCATGATATCTTGATCAATTCACTATCAGGAAACATGCATTTTCATTATCTTCTTGCATAGTTTTAAGAAAGTTCTCAGTGGATCTTAAATCATTTAATTTTCTTCAGTTAGTCTGGACCCCTGTATTTAAAAAAAATCTGAATTATTCCCATATGGTTGTTGATTGTGATGTTGGGAGAAAGTGATTTCGCCTCAGTGATTTGCAAGGCTGCTCCCCAAAGGCATCAATGTTCAGAGCTTATACAGGTACATCTTTTACTCTTGCACATCTCAAGATATCTTCTCAGCTTGTATCATGTAGAGACTTGTGGTATCTTGATCAATTTACTGTCCAGAACCATATATTTTTATAATTTTCTTACGTTGTTTAAGAAATTTCTGAGTTGTTCTTCGATCTATTAGTTTTCTTCAATTAGCGCCCCCTATTTTAAAAATAGCCCATTTACGTCTTGAACTAAAAAAAGAAAGAAATCTATGCTTACAATATAACAGGATATCAAACCTGCATTGTGGTTATATTTCAAGATGGCCATTTTGCTCATGCTCTGAACTTCTAATTTCTAATAGATATTATTACTTGACCAGTAGCCTGATTGGCATTATATACATTTTTATGTGAATTTAGCTGAATAATTATAGCACTTACAACATCCAGTTATTTCTATTACACTATTGCGTAGTTGAGTATCACATATGGCATTACTATAAAACATTGTATCCCTGATGCTGCTGCTCCAATTATCTTGGTCTACATGTTTGTACTTATTAATTTGCCTTGGCATTTATTAACAAATATTGGTGTCCTATTTCAGATGCCTAATGTAGCTTCTAACTTGTGCCTTACTACTACGTGCTCTTATGTGCAACATGAGTTTGAAATGAGATAAGATGCTTCCAATACAAAACCTATATATTGGTGAAGTTGTATCCCATGCATCATATTATGATGTGACCTAGCAATGAGGATAATGATGCGCGGGAAATGACGCGCCATCTTTCTAGTTATAATCTACAGAGTTAAACAAACATGATAACTTATTTGACAACTTATTTTAATCTCAAGTCCAAATTATTATAATCTAATAAGCTGATTACTAGGTGCTTATTTGAGATTATAATCTTCAAAGACTCATTACTCCTACCAAAATGAAAAAATAAGTTAAGCTAGCAAACAAACAAGCACGAATTATAATCTTTAAATTATAATTTAGATTATAAAATATTGAGATTATAATCTAGATTATATAATCTAATAGGTAAACAAACAGGACCTTAATAATCAGCACTGCTCCTGCCTCATCTAAAAGCTACAAAATCGGCACTACTCCTGCCTCATCTAAAAAAAATATAAGCAGGCTGATGTCGGTTGCAGTGAAGTCGCTGCCGCCGATCGGCCTTCTTCAAGTCCGTTGGTCAGGACACGAGACACAGGAGGTGGCTGGCCCTGTTTACTCAGGGTAGGTGAAGAGAAAAATAGCAGCACACGCAGGTGGAATAGAAATTGACCGGGGCGCAACATGTACAAGTACGCACAAAACAAGCCATCAGTTGGTAAAATCAGATTAGCAAAGTTACTAAAGTAACCTGGTTTCATAAACAGGAGGGGTTAAACAAACCAAATTAAAGATAAAATGTTATTTAGACTTTAGCCATGGTTAAGAGTAGTGATTTGGATTTTATTAAAAAAAAGTGTCGCACTACCCGTCAACACGTCACCGTTTCATCAGTTCCATCGCTTCTGCTACGTGATCGATTGCTCCCAACAGCGTTCAATGGAATCAAGCGCACAGTTTCTGTACGCTGTGCCTGCTGCCGGGTCAGTGGTCACCCTTGCAGATCTACGACCGCAAATTTGGGAGCAAATCGGTGCAGTGAAATTTGGGTGCTAAACAAAGAAAGCCACGTGTGACTTGCTGAATGGGGCATATTATAGAATGGCAGAAAGCCTCAGCATTACTGCCGTCCCCACTGGTGGTCACGTCTTCCTCCCCGCGCCAACGAGGCCCAGCCTATCACATCCATGTGCGCGACCTCTCACCTGCAAAAACGCCGTCGCACTACCTTCCGTGCCCCGGACCTCACCAACCTCGCAAACCATAGTTAATTATCTAACGGTCACAAACTGACAATCGATAGGCTAGCAACTCAGAGCTCACTCAACTTGCCTTGCCGCTACCACCACGTTGGTTCCCTTCTTCAGCGAGTCACTCACGCGGCAGTGTGAGGAGTTGCCGGCGGCCATGGCGACGCCGCGCGCTGCTGCGTTGTTGTTGTTAGCCTGTCTTCTGCTGCCGACGGTGTCGGTGCGCGGGCGCAACATCACGACCATGCTCGCGGGGTACAAAGAGTACAAGCTGTACAACAAGTACCTGTCGGAGACGAGGGTGTGCGACGAGATCAACGACCGGCAGTCAACGTCGATGACCATCCTCGTGCTCGCCGACGACGCCATGTCCAAGCTCGTCTCCGACGCCGGCGACTCGCTGCCCGCCATCAAGAACGCGCTCCGCCTCCTGTCGGTGCTCGACTACTACGACCGCAAGAAGGTGAAGAAGTACGGCGGCGAGAAAGCCGACACGCTCTTCCAGGCCACCGGCGTCGCCGTCAGCGCCACGGGCAACGTCAAGGTCACCGACGTGGAGGACGGCAAGTACGGCTTCTCCTCCGCCACGGCCGACGCGGACGTGTCCACCGTGACCAAGGAGGTGAAGACCATGCCGTTCAAGTTCGCCATTCTCGAGATCTCCGCGCCCATCGAGTTCGACGGCCTCTTCGACACGCCGTCCACGTCCAACCTCACCCGGCTTCTGGAGCGCGCCGGGTGCAAGCAGTTCGCCGCGCTCATCGCCAGCTCCGGCGTGCTCAAGGACTACGAGTCGGCCATGGAGAAGGGGCTCACCCTGTTCGCGCCCAACGACGCCGCATTCCAGACGAAGAGCGCGCCGGACGTCAAGACCATGTCCAGCGCCAACATATCCACGCTGCTCAGGTACCACGCGCTGCCGGCGTACTACCCCAAGACGTCGCTCAAGACCGTGAAGGCCTCACTCCCGACGCTGGCCTCGGGTAAAGCCGGGAAGAACGCTATCTCCGTGGTGGCCAAGGGCGACGACGTCTCGCTCGACGCCGGCGGCAGCAAGTCCCGCGTGGCGGACACGGTTGTGGACAAAGCCCCATTCTCCTTGCTCGCGGTGGACAACCTCTTGGTGCCGGCCGAGCTCGCCGTCGCCCCTGACCCCGATGCGCCTACGGAGGCGCCAGTGAGCTCTCCGGCGGACGACGCGCCGTCGGAGGCCACGGATCACAAGGAGCATAAGGCCAAGAAGGCGACGTCGTCCGACGCTGCGTCGCGGCCAATCGGTGCTGCGTTCGCGGCGGCGGCCGCCGTGTGTTCCGTCATGCTGGCGTCCCTGTTTTGATGAAAGCGAGCATTGTGGCGCATCCGTATTTGATTGCCATTTCTCCGTCGTCTGTTCGTTGATTGTTTTGCTGAATGGATTGCCGCTTCATGATGTAATTTTGAGCAAACCGTGTACATTTTCGTTGTGTGTTTCACGCTAAAAGAACACATTCTTTTGCTGCAGAGAAGCCATGACGTTTTCCGAGTTCCAGATCTCAGTTCCATTTCGAGGCTCCATGCTTTTAAGTGTTGTTCCTGTAGTAAATAAAAAAGTCAAACCACATGGGGCAGGATGTCACCTAAGAACAAATCTGGATACTATTTTGTCACTGAAACCAATCTGAAAAATGTTCACAGGTTCACAGCAAATGTTCACAGGTTCTGGCGGCGCTGTCGAACGGCAAGCGCCTTGCCTCCCAGCAGCGTCGGCGCCATTGTCGACCGCGCGCAGGCAGTCCGGGTGTGCTAGGAATCCGACGGCCGAGCAAGCGCCTGCTAGTAAATCGTGCCCGCCACAAAGGAATGCCCAAGGCCTCAAGTCACTAATATCTGCCAACGACTGGGCGACTGCTTGATGGGGATATGGCTCCTTTGCCAACCCGTCATCAAGTCAGGACTCGTGCTGCTAAAGCCTGAAGCGTGGTGTGTGATTTTACCTGAGCGCTCACGAAGGCCCAGATGGGACACCGGGTTCGTGGCGGCTGGCCGTGAACGACCAGGGACGCCGACTGCCCCTTCCGCTTATGCAGGCGCGAGTGCGACGACCTGTTCAGTCCCGTGCTTGGCCGGAGCGCATGGCGACGCGTGGGCAGGTCTTGAGACTGAGCGGCCTCGCCAGCGCCAGCGCAGATTCGAACAATATCACATCACGAGAGCAATTGCCAGTACGAATCAACAATTACAAATGCACGGCTTAATCTTGGAGGAGACGTGAGGAGTGGCCTGTTAAGCATCTTTACGAACGCGACATGATACCTATACCTACCCCGAAGCAGAGCTGAGAGAAAGTGTCGGCTGCCTCGTGCACCGAGCGCCTAACTGCTCGCAGCATTGACAACGACACAAGATGCGCCGGAACCCAACAGACAGGGACTCGATCACAACAAGATGAAATTTCACACGAATTTATATCGAGCAGCAGAGCTCGATCACAACAAGTCCAGATATGCGCGGCCAAAATCCGTCTCAGACCATGTCGCTGATGAGCAGGACGTGGTCCGTCCGGTGCCTCTCGACGAACATCTTGGACGCCCCGGCCACCGTCCTTCTCCATGTCTGGAAATGCAGAGCGAACCAATCCAGCATTAGTAGCCAATTGCTCGAACGCAATCACAAATAGGAGTACACAAGAAACGGTAATAAAAAATAAAAAATAAAAAGAAGTCAGTCTCACCCGCTCCAACGCAGCGATGAAGTCGAGCCGCGCGGCCCTGCCACGCTGGACGTGGGCCTTCCGCACGGAGGCGGCGGTGGGCGTGGCCGTCGGCAGGAGCAGGCCGGCCCTCCAGTCGGTCGTCGACCCGCCGATGCTCCGCCTCCGCTTGGGCGCCGCGGCGTCGTAGTCCCGCGCGGAGAGCCCCGAGGCCACGCGCCGGGACGAGCGCTTGCGGCGCAAAACAAGGCTGCGACGCGGCGGGGTCACCGTGCTGTGCCGCGCCTCCGGGTCGGCGAACTTGCGGAGGAGCTCGTCCGAGGACGCCTTCGCCACGTGCTGCACCGACGCCGCGCCTTGCGGCTGCGGATGCTGTTTCCGCGGCGTCGCCATTGCTGTTGCCGGTGACAAGTCAGAGTGGAGAGGTGTTCGCGACGAGGGATCAATCGAGTCGAGCGGAATTGAGGGAGGGGAGTGGGGCATCGTGCGGGATTTAAATGCTTTGGGTTTTGCAAGCGAATGCCAGGTGGCCCAGGTGGAGCGGAACATAGCCGTTAGAGAGCGGGAGCGGGAGGGGTGGAAGTAACTCACGTGCCGCGGGACGTTGGCGGGCGCGCGCGGGTGACGCCTGGTCCACTCCTGGTTGCTGGACCGGCTCTTCTGGGATACGGGCCGGAAACTCTGTCCGCAGTTCAGGATCGGGGACGTTAGATTTTCCCCGTGCTCGTGACGAACGACGGCACGAATGCGGAATCCTGCCATTCGATTCGTCATGGAGACAGCAGCGGAGGTTTCAGTGTACTCCTTCGTTTTTAAAATAAAACTAATGTCGTCGTTGAGTTTTACAATTAACTCTGATTATTTGTTTTATTAAAAAATTTGCTTAAATATATAAAATTTTAAATTGTAATTCAAATAACTTTAATGATAAATTAAATTATATCAAAATATATAAAATTTATTAAAAAAATTAAATAAAACGAATAGTCAAAGTTGAATTTAAAAATTAACGACGACATCAATTTAAAAAAAGAGAGTACTCAGCAAATTCTCGCTGCTACACCAAACGAAGTCCGCGTCTTTGAAGAAGAGATCACCACAATCTAGCAGACTTCGCTGTGCAATGAGAAACGTCATTTTCTCTTTAAAACGTCACGCTAAAAGAAGCAGTACCTGAAACTAAACGAGAATAAATCTCAAGGTGAGGTAACCAATGTTAGATCTCAGAAATCGAACGCTGGGCGGCAGGGTGCGAGCCGCACGCCCTGCTGCACCCTGCCGCACGCCCTGCCCCTCGAGCTGAAGCTCGTCCTCCTCGCTCACACTTTTCTTCGTTCAGACAGGGGAATTTCTGTTATCGACTTGTCCCATCATCCAAGTCCAGAAGCTACTCCTATAATGGTGGAATATTCAGAGTGGCACTCTTAATCATCCGCTCTTGCAGTGGACTAGTGATCTTGCCGGAACAAACTCTGTCCATGAATTTCGGCAGGTGGATATACATTTACCATGAACAAACAAGGTTATTTCAATCTCCAAAAATTGCAGACTGTTTCAGATAGGAGTAACAACCAACGGCACCTCGTGCCAGGCATGTGCTTGTCCCAAATGCAGTTATAAACGTAAAAGTGCACAAGCCCACACTAAAGCGAACATGATGGTGGATTCTAATCACAGATCAGATGATGAGTTCAGATCAGAACGACTATTCAAATTATCAGGAAAATAATATAGGAGTAGATTGTGTGCTCTGTAAACCTGTAGGACAAGAAAGTATTGTGCCTGCATTTTTAGGGGAACCAATAATCAGCAAGTTCTGTACTGTGACATTTTCTAAGCAGTATCACTTGTAAATATATTCCTCAGAAGATGAAATGGAACACAGGCAAGTGTCTCCTACAGATAAAAGAATTAACTGCAATTATTCAGCAAAAAGCAAAATTGCGATGACATGGACGACAATAACAATGGCAACTGCAAATTTTTCAAGGCTTCAGAAAGAATTGTTAACAGAGAATCCGATGACTGAAGATTGTTAATCGACAACAGGTATGTACAACTGAAATTGTTGCAAAACTACCCTGGCATTGATCTTCTAAGATTTTGCAGCACCAAAGACCAAACTGACAATCCATGTGACGAACGAGCCAAGTACACAAATGACAAGAAGGAACACTACAACGCCTGCCAGAATAGTCAGGACAGGTGGCCCGTTTGAAGAACTGGAGTAACTGGAGCTGCTCTCTTTTGCAACATATTAGGAGAATCTCTGTCTGAAGCAAATAGAGCATGCTTGTTGTGCTCCGCCCGCAAGCTTATTGCATTCTCGAACCCATGAAACCTTCTTGCCACAGGACTGCACTTGCTGCATTGCAAAAACAGCAATTTCTCATCGTGCTGGTAAATATGAACATGCAAGTTCTTTCATGATTTTAAAAAAATGGAAATAATTTCAGCCTCTACGATGCTGCAGTCTCCAATTGTTACAAAGTTTCAGCAACATCGCCAATGGCACAAGGAACATAGGGGGGGGGGGGGGGGGGGGGGGNGGGGGGGGTGGTTGCAACAATCAACACAAAGAAAACTAATGCACATAGTAGCTCTATCTCCCTGAAATGACTCAAATATCAAGCTGAAATATGTGAATGTGCGGTGCTAGTGAACATGAAAATGGACAACTGAAACCAGGGCCGTCGCACGGCAGGGACAAGTGGACCAAGTGCACAGGGCCCCAAAATCGTAACTTCGTTCACTTTTTTCCTTTTTATCTTTAATGTGTTAAGTGTCTAATTCCTAAGAGCTCCTTTGAAACATATGAATTTCACAAGAATAATTTTAATCTTATAGGAAAAATACAGAAAATAGAAATTTTTTCCTCCGTTCCAAAGGAGGCTTAAGTTGTACTATTTCTTTACTTTATCGATAAGTACCAATACTAATTAGTTATTATATCTCCGAGAAATAGGATGTATGATTCTACTTTTGAAAAAGGTACCCTTTGATAGATTTTTATTAAAAAAATTCAGTATAATTTTGAATATCAAATTATAAATATGAATGCTAATGAGCGTTATTGTGAGTACTACATCTACCTTTTTGTACTAGGCCCTGTTTGGAACTCCAAAATTTTATAGAATTCTAATAGCAATTTCATAAAAATCAGTTCAATTTCATTGGAAAACATAGAAAATAGAAGGGAATCCCACATTCCAAATGAGGTCTTAGTATATTTCTAATCTTAGTAGTTAGTATATTTCTAATATTATAAGAAATTATATTTTTAAATTTAAGTAGATAACTAAATAATTTTTTGAAATGCTAAATTTTAGGGCCACATTTTTTATTTCGCGCCGGGGCCTCAATTTCTTAGAGACGGCCCTGCTGAAACTTATGGCTTTGACTCCTATCAAACACCCAGGAACATAGAAATATGTCAGTGAAACTGCACGTGTACCACCAAGACAGTCGTTTGCCATGTTTTACATACCGAAGAAAGCTAAATAGCTAAAGTTAACAAAAAAAAAATTGAGCATTGTTTAACATCAATATACTATGGAGTATGTGATGGCTCAATCTCCCTTTGTATATAAATGCGGTTCCCAACCAAAGATACTTAGTGACACCAACCCTAGCACTACACAGCTGTACAGTTTTTCAAGTAAAGCACAGGAGCAGCGAATTTAAAAAAAAAATGGGGAAAAAGTATGTGATCCCTGCTTCAGGTTTGTCATGGCATTGGGGTATCTAGATAATTAGGAGAAAGTATGTAATCCCTGTTTCAGATGTTCTCCAGATAGTTAGGGGCTAAATACATCCTCAATACTTGGATCAGTCAGGCCATTGGGGCAGCAGACAGACAAGGACAACCTGAAAACCAAGAAACATCTCGTACCAATGCCAACGAATCCATGTCGTGCGCGAAGGTCGGAAGGGTAACATACCAGCAGTCACGGAGTGCGATACGGGCGGTCCGTTGCGGGGCCACGGATGCTGCAATAGCGTTCAGCGGAAACCGGCGAGGATGGGGCTGGTGAGTCGGGATTGGAAGGGCCGCCGTGAGATGGGCGGAGACGGTGGCCATGACGAAGAGTGGGGACAACGGAGAACAGATGGCCTTGGGCACAAGGGTGAGGAAGGAAATGGATGATGGATCTGATGCCTGTTTTTTTGTCACTTTGCGGCGGTGACCTGCAGCCACCAAGGATCTTCAAGGATTTGTAGCAGCACACTGCCGTTGCCTTCTTTCGGTGCATGAAATGGCTGCGACGCATCTTTGAAGGGCATAGTGTCGACACCAAAATTCCAGTATTTCCCAAATGCTTCGATTATTCATTTTTGACATTTGGCATTGATACACAAGAACTAATGTGATACAGTACGGTGTTTCCTGAGAACTGAGAATTACTGCAAATCTTTTAGACTTCTAACTATTATGCTTGATACCATGCGTTCAAGAAAATAACATACCCAAAATGCTTTACATGATCATTACCATATAAAAAAATTGGAAAAATATAATCGCATGATGAGCACTCCCAAGATGAGTTCCGAACTCCTGATCTCTATCACTAGTATTTCATCTGCAGTTCCATTCATCCATTCACGTAGGAGTACTACACAAGAACGCAACTAGTGGGTAAAAGATCTCATTACGAATCAGCAGACTCTGACTGGAAACGAAGCATGAGATCCTATGGACTGGTACACATTCCAGCCTCCATTTCAGATTTGGTTACAACACTATTAAAAAATCATGTCATCATATCTAATGAGTGAAACCTAACGTCGCTAAACATCTAATTGATCAGGTACAAGCGCATCTTTTGGAGGACGGTCCTTCCAAAAATCCTGAAACCCCTGTGCAGATCAACAATTAGCATGTCCTCAGTACCACGCTAAACTGAAGTCTTTAAGCTCCATATTGTCATGGCACCCTCAGGAATCAAAGCTAGTTGAGAAACTCAATGTGCTGCATTCCAGGTTCCTCAGATTGAGCTGCATCGACATGCAGATATTATGTTAACAACTAATCATGCTATATTTTAAATAAAAGGGATAATGTTAACAAAGAAAGAACCAATGAAAAATAAGGATCAAATCAACTCTCTGGAAAGAACCAAAGCAAAAAAAGGGACAAGATCCTTTTTTGTCTGAACCTTCCGTGCAGAAAAACACGGACATGTTTTTTAGTTTTCCCTCCCTTTTTAAACCTTTGTTTTGTGTTCAGTTATTGCATTCAACTAGCAAAAAAACTCGAATTTCTAATTGGTCTCTTGGTCCTTACTCTAACAAGATTACTGAAGTAGATATAATCAGCATTCATGCAGATAAGTACATACCATCACAGCAACTCCACTCTCAGAGAATCTCGGAATGCAGATTAGCCTGACTTTTTGCTTTGCTGGCCCTGGGTAACAAGAGGGTAAGTTTGCTATTCAAAATAAAAAAATTGAAGCTTATATGAAATCCTACCTTCCAACAATCGAGTTTCATATTTATCTTGGTTCCCGACAAAGTAGATATGCGGGCAGCTGTCAATAAGGAATGGGTCCTTGTCTGTGTATGGATAGCATCCTGGATAAAATAAATAGATATATGTGAAGGAAGACTTCTACCTTTGAGTCATACAGTCAACAAAAACACTCATCAAATCAGTCATGAAATGCACGTGGAAAAATGGATGACAGTAATGGTAGATTTTTGCCCAACAATCTTGACACTTCTCGTTCAAAAAAAAAAATTTTGACACTTGGCATGCCAAATTGGGCACAAACCAAATAGTTATTACCTAGGCTGTTTGGAGCAGTTGGAGCAAGATGGCGCCATCTCAGTGTTCTTTCCATGAATTCCAGCTTGTCTTTGGCATCAGAGTACTTGTAGAGGTCATCTATGGTCTGGCCAGATGTTCCAATAAACCTAGATATCAAACTTTTTGCATCAAAACTTCAAGCTGTTTTAATCTTGAGGTAAGTCAAAAGAGGAGATACACTCACTTGACACTGTCAAGCTCAAATTGATGAGGATTTGAACATGAAGAAAAGGTATTATATGTGGATGCCCCAGAGAAAAGGCATCTATGCAAAGGCTGCAGGTACGCAAGAGGTAAGATCCATGATCCATGCATGCATGCATAAAACATACAAGTACAAAGCATATCCACAACATGTCACCTGCTGAGGCAAAGAAAAATTTGCCGGATCATTACATCCCGGCATTATATCCACTGGCAATGACGCCACAAGCTGCAGTAGGCATGGATTACAGCAAGGTAAACATCATACAACAAAACAGTTGCAATCACCAAACCTGATGGAATAAATATTCATAGTTCCAACCTGGGTCAGCATTATATCCAGTTCCTTAATTGGTTCAGCTATCCTGGATTGATCTTTCGATGTAACCGTCTAAAATAATGAAACCAAACATTAGTAAAACATGATAAAGCATTAAAGCAACAGGATGGGTGCTAATAAAACATGTGGAAAATGCAATGCCATTACTTGACCATTGAGGAACCTTGGCGAAATATGCACCGAATTCCCAGCCACCACAACACGTGCTATACTTGATGCTATGCTTTGCTCCTGAGTAATTTCCGATGAGTTAGTGTCTCAGTTGAGTAATGGCAACTTACACTTAACAAAGATAAGTAGCATACATTCTCATCACCCAAATGCCCTGTGATATGATCAATAAGAAGTTGAAACTGCAGAGGATTGAATGTGCCACTTCCAACACTTAATCCGGACATGAATACAACATACTTGTCCTCATCTGTAACCAGAGCAAATGCAATCTTAGAGTAGTTCTCTCATCGCCATAGTGGCATAATCTTGGGATGAAATGCTGAAGAATGGGAACAGGACAATGTCAAAAACATTACCTGTAGTAGATAAAGAAGTTTGGGGAGGAAGACCAGCCTCAAGAACCTCTTCAACAAGAAAGTTGCCAGCACTTGTTTCCCTCCCATGGAGAGCTACTACGACTCCTGCATATAATGATCAAGCATGATTTTCAGGCAACAAGTTTTTTTGGAAAGAGAATCAAGATCATGTGTTGGGGAACAACATAGAAGAAAAACATCAGAAAAATAAAAAGGAAGCCATGACTAGATAATTTCAAATTTTGAGTGAAAGGTGACGGAATTACCAGTCACGTATTCTGCTGGAGCTATGGCTCCTGCAAGTGTAACTCTTCCGCTCTCGTCTTCCAGAATGAGATGATCATCAGGATGCATGAAATTGTGTGGTTTGACGAGAGGAATTGCAGACCTCTGGCAAAAAGGGAAAAAAGTAATGTAGAGACTTCTCAGGCTTTTAAATGGATGGAGACCATGCTTGAAGGCATGCAAAACAAACTTTCAAGTTATAATACCTCTTTGGAGTACTCATCGAGAATGGAAGGCTTCAGTTTCATGTGCTTATATAAGGTTCCAACAATTATGCAATCTTTCCCTTCTTCAAGTCCTAACACTGTGGTGACTGCAACATAGGACACATCTGTTAAACTTTAATAATGCATAAAGAAACACTTGTTGCATAAGCATGAAGCACTCCCAATAACAAAATAAACTATCAAACACAGTTGAGGGATCTATTTTTCAATCTCACATTTATTGAAGCTGTGCACTGACTAGCTAATGCTACCAAAAACTGAATCGGTAGAACATGCAACATCAATACTTCGTAAAAAAGTAAAGAGAGTGCATCCCAATAAGCAAGGCGTCAAAATCCTATCACCAAATGCAGATCAAATCAGTGTTACTCATTAACCCTCATAGAGCACCGAATCACACAGAAGATGCACTATTCAATAAGCCCAGCTGCAGAGCTGCTTCCATAAACCCTAATCCAAGCTCAAAGTGACACAAATTTCACTCTACCAATTTCAGCTACAAACCAACTACGCTGGCAAAAAAAAAAAAAAACGAAGAGTCCTTACAATTAGGACATAGGGAACTAAAGAGTAATGCATAAACTCTAAATTAGTGACCAGAACAACCGTCATGGGGAAAAACAACGGGGCAGAAGAATAGGGGCACAGACCAGGGAGTTGCGCCTTCCAGGATGGGACGAGGGCGTGGAGGAGGTTGCGCATGTGGTGGAGGCGCGTGAAGTAGATGTGGCTGTACTGCTGCCCCTGGTACTTCTCCCCTTGAATCGCGTACCTCTCGTCCTGCAAATCGCGGACGCCGCCAACCTCAGCCGAAACCGTAATCGAAACGAAAGAGGGGGGTGGGGGTGATCTATGACGACGGAGCAGAATGCAGGGGTGGAAGAGACGGGAGCTTACGAGGTTGGTGTAGGCGGCTTGCTTCCTCTCCATCGGCATCGGGACCGGCATCGGCGGCGGCGCGCGGGGTGGACTTCGGAGTGGTTTGCGCGATTTCTCCCCGCCCGCCCGCGCCCAAATTGTGCCCGCCAAAGGCCGCACCGCGCCGTTTCGGACCTTTCGGTCGGCCGACGGGGACGGTCAGCGGACAGCGATGTGGGGGAGGCGCGGCGGTGAATGGAACTCTGGGCTGTTGGGCTGCACGGCAAATGTGCTACTAAATGGAAAATTCTGGGCCGAGACTTGCAAACTCCCAGGAGTCGCAGCACGGCTCATCGAATAACACTTCGCCGCGGACGAGCGATCGCTGAGCGATGGGACTGGGAACTTACGGACATTTCCCACCGCCCCACCGGACCTTCACTCAGATCTGGCTTGCCCCCAGCTCCACAGCGACAGGCCGACGAAAGCGACCCGCGACGCCGCGCGCGCCGTGCAATCGCCTCGCGGAAACCAGGCAGGCCGGGAAAAAATCTGTTCCTCTTCGACCGCGACGCACCCGCCATCCCATCATCTCTTCGTCCCACCCACAGGCCACGGGAACGTCGGCCGGACGGCGCCATTGGATGGGGTCATCTGAGTTCGGGTTTAGGTCGTGTTGTGCTATCCCATACGCACATGGCACATCCAGTGGGGGCATCAGGGAAGAACCTCTACTGTGCTCTACATGAGAGAGAGAGAGAGACGTTGGCGGTTGTCATTAGGGATGAAAATTGGACGGCAAATACTCGTTCCGTCTTAGTTTTGAAACTATTTTTTTGTTGATATTTTTTATCTGATCAAAATTTAGACGGAACGGAAATAAAATTAGGATCAGAGTTGTTGGCATGAAAACAGAAATGGAATGAGCGTTTTTCTGACTTTTTTTAAATTTATCTTTTTTTTAGGTAATTTTTCGTATTTTTCTGTTTTATTACACCTACTAAAATAGAATTAAAACTTAGAATAGAAAATTTTTGTCAGTCAAACTTAATCTAAACATGTCAATCTAAAGTTTTAAACCCTAATTTTATCGGTTAAATGAATAACACTTCGCGTGATTATAATTAGATATCAAGTGATCATAATTTTATTCTTTATTGCACTGCAATTCACTGTCTAAATCATCTATGTTATTGTTTAAAATTATATTTAATAGTTAAAATTTGTTTAACTCTATTTAACTATACAACTTAATGTTATTATTTTTCTAATTTAAATTATTATTTTTTGTTTGTTACCGATATTTTTCTGTTTTGATATATCTATTTTCATGTTCTGACTATCTCGATTTCGTATTTGGATTCTGATTTTTTTGGTTTTCGTTTTTATCCAACTAATTAAATATAAAAAAAATAGAATGAACTTTTTTCTACCGTTCTGTTTCATTTTCATACCTAGTTGCCATGGTGTGAATCGAGTTCTCGAGTACGATTGCCCTCGCTTTCAGCAGACGGCGAGCGATGGCTTCGGCCACCGAACGCAACGCAGCAGCTGCTGATCCGATCGCTCTGACGGCGACGACGGCCTGGCCTGCCTGTGATCAGTGTTTTGAAAAACGGTACCAGACCGATTTTCGATTTCAATAAAAACTAATCGATTAACCGAATCCGTTACAGGACTATGAAAAATGGGACATACAATACTGGATCCAACTGGCTTCGTCGAAAACCGATTTCCAAAACTCTGCCTGTGATTCACGCGCCGCAAATTCTATTTAGGCACCTGTCGCGACCGTATACTTTACTGCGCCCAACCTGCCACTTGCCAGTACCTATAGACATCAGAACTGAGATGAGCGAAAGCAAATGGCAAACGACGCCACCCAAACCATGCTAATCGCAACGCAGTGATCAAGGCCCCTGACGCGCTTTATCCGAACGCTCCAAGCGTCTAAACGCGCACGCCGTCCATCTGAACAGCACCGACCGCGCGGATGGGCTGGGCTGGGCCACGGGCGCCCCCGCACGGGTGGGCCGTCCTTGTCTGTTGGATTCCGAATAGAGTAGCAAGCGGAAGGCATAATCCGGGTCACAGAGCGTCAATTACGGACTTGACCCGGAAGCCTTCGCTGCTCGCTGTTCTTGTCTGACACCTGTATTCCAATACAGGATGCGATCATGCGAAAAAGGGAAACCTGTTTGCTTAAGGAAAGGGAAAAATTCTTACGGTGATGACAGGAATAATTTGTTGCTATAAATACTCCAATCCATTCCTTTTGGTGGCACTTCATCAAAATATAATTTGGTAAACACTTCTCTCTCAAAAAAAAAAAAAGGCACACCGAGACCAATAAGAAGGTGGGACAGTATAGTTTTGCTTTGCATTGGCATAAAAGAAAACATGCATTACCTTTTACAAAATTACCTTTAGTTGTCACCGAATATTACTAATTTTGTAGATGACTTCAAAGTGGCTTCATGCTATAAAAACAATGTCAGCAAAAATACAATATTTGCGATTCAGAAATTCCCTAAACCGCTCTCCTCGGCAACAAAACAGTTCTCGGTTTCTATGGGTGTGCCATACACCTAGAGATTGGGCATCACCAGCGAAGTCTTCATGCGACGCTCGTGCGTCACTGACGGGTGGGTAAGTAGATAGATATGCCTATAGTGCTTTACACGTCGATGACGGCGCATCACAAGAGCCGCTATGCTCAGCACCAAAAGAATTTCTAGTTTCTATCTGTGTGCAATACACCAAAAGTTTTTATCTTCATGTGATGCTCGTGCGTCACTGACGGGTGAACAAGTTAGATAGATATGCTGTAATGATTTACACGTCGTGACAGCACATCATAGAAATTATATGACACTCGTGCGCAGGGCCGGCTTAGAGGTATGGCCAGGAGAGCACCGGCTACGACTCAGTCTAAAAAGAGGTCTCAAATTTTAAGCTGCATATTGCTATTTTAAAAAGGTTGAACCTACTAACTCAAACATGATTTTCGGTCTAAAACTGACTAACAAAATCTAATGACCTAAAATTATTGTTTATCGATGAGAGTTAGAAATTTTGTTGAAGTTTTTGCTCTTAAAAATCATGACCCTTTTTTTTTCTCGAAATCATATGACTGATTTTTAGAGTGCTAATTAAAAAAAAAATTACTCATCACGAGGTCCCTCACATTGGTTTTGCCCAAGGACCCTCGAAACATTAGAGCCGGCACTGCTCGTGCGCCACTAACTGATGAACAATTAGATAGATAGAGTATGTTATAATGATTTACACGTCGACAACAGCACAGGAATCGCTTCCCGGCACACTACACCTAACCCCTGCCCGGCTATAAGTAGCACCTTCTCGCCTGCAAGCTCTTCTCTTCCTCAAGCTTCATTTTTTCCATCCCATTGATTTTGCATTTTAGCCCTTCATGAAGCTTTGATTTCGTGACCGGTCCGTCGGCTAGATTCTGCGTCTGCTTCGCTTCGATCGAGCGCGCCGCCCGTGTCAAGATCCCTGAGAGGCCTCTCTCCCGGCTGGTGCGATTCTGCGCTCTGTCTCGTTTCTTCTCGCACAAATCTCGTCGTTTTTGGCCTAGATTTGGCTTCTTGGCGGCCGTCTAGGTGTTTCTCGTCGGTTTCGGCTTTGTTTTAGCTCAATTTCTGTTAGATTTGGTGGTTTTGAGCTGTGAGATTCGGATATTGTGCTTAAGTTGTAGCATTGGAAACTCTCAGGTTGGGGATTTCCTGTCTGAGGAAGCTTTTCGAGGGAGCTGCCTCTGGGAGGAACTCTTGTAGTTCTGAAGGTTTCAGTGTGCGCGCCGGGTGGAAGATTAGCGTGAAGGGAGCATGCCAATCTAGTTTTCCTTGTGGGATTTAGTTAGATTCCGTGTAGTGGTGACCAAAGTTTGTTGGTGGAAGCCCTCAGGCCGGAGATTTCCTGCTAACCCGGAGGTTTCCACTTCCTCCTTAGCAAAGTTGGATTATCTTCTCATTACCCTGCCTTGCAGCCACAAGTATTGGTTGCTGAAAAAGTTTTGTTTTCTGACATGTTAGGTTGGTGATTTCCTCCCGCCAAGGACGCCAAGGGTGGGCTTGCTTCGCAGGAGCTCTTCCAATTGCCAGGGTTGCGTGCGGTATTGCAGTATCTAAGCGCCTCTTGCACTTAGGGGATATACAATTGTGTGAGACTGGGAAATTTAGGATCTATTTGGATAAGGAGTTCTAGAAATGGGGAACCAATGCCAAAACGGGACTCTTGGGAGTGATTACTACAACCGCCCCGTATCTAGGTTTGCTGATGGATATATTGATGAGGATGGCTACTGTGATTTGAAGAGGTTTGAGAAGCCATGGCCTGAGGTGAACGCATTTAAGCCCACTGCTGCTGGTATTTTGAGGCGGGGATTGGACCCGAACTCCATCTCTGTCCTTGAGCGGAAGACTGCAGACCTAAGGGATCACTATATCATTGGTCGGAAGCTTGGACAGGGGCAATTTGGCACAACATACCTGTGCACAGAGATAATTACAGGGTGTGAGTATGCATGCAAGACCATCCCAAAGCGCAAGCTCATCACCACTGTGGATGTTGAGGATGTGCGCCGTGAGATCCGGATAATGCACCATTTGTCCGGCCACAAGAATGTTGTTGCAATCAAAGATGTATACGAGGACAGTCAAGCAGTACACATTGTGATGGAGCTCTGTGCTGGTGGGGAGCTCTTTGATAGAATTCGGGAGAAGGGGCATTACAGTGAGCAGAAGGCTGCAGAGCTTATAAGAATTATTGTTAGCATAGTGGCTATGTGCCACTCGCTTGGGGTGATGCACCGTGATCTGAAACCAGAAAATTTCCTCCTTTTAGACAAAGATGATGATCTGTCAATCAAAGCAATTGATTTTGGTCTATCCGTGTTCTTCAAACCAGGTTTGTATCAGCACTTTGCTGTTTGTCCAATTTGGTTCATCCTGATCAGTGTTTACATTCTGTATATCAGCCATGTGCAAATTTTTATGGTTTTGTGACTAGAATTTGATTTCACTTCAGTTATATTTCGCATTTGTTGATACTGCAGGTCAGGTTTTCACTGAGTTGGTTGGAAGTCCATATTATGTTGCCCCTGAGGTACTACACAAACGTTATGGTCCAGAAGTAGATGTGTGGTCAGCTGGAGTGATACTCTATGTGCTCCTGAGTGGGGTGCCACCTTTTTGGGCAGGTGAATGGTCTGTTCTCAGGTGTAAACAGTAAAATTGAGATTTACTGTTTTCTGATTGCTATTGCTAAGGTAGCCATTATATGTTTTTTCCCCTTCAGAGACACAGCAAGGCATATTTGATGCTGTCCTGAAGGGACACATTGATTTTGAATCGGAACCGTGGCCTAAGATATCTGAAAGTGCAAAAACTCTCATTCGAAAGATGCTCTGCCCTTGTCCTAAAGAACGCTTGAAAGCCTATGAAGTATTGCGTAAGTGTATCTTAATTATCTCGCATATCTTCATTCAATTCAGTTGCCATCTGTTTTTTTCTCTAGCTTTCATGCTCACAGCATATTGTTTAGTTCCTTAAATTGTCCTAGGAATCTCAAATTGTTCTCTCTTTACCAGAAAACTGAATCTTATCTATCAATGTCAGGGCATCCTTGGATCTGTGAAAATGGAGTGGCCACTGATCATGCTCTTGATCCGAGTGTTCTTTCTCGGCTCACACAGTTCTCTGCAATGAACAAGTTAAAGAAGCTGGCTCTAAGAGTGAGTATTTTAATCTGCTTTAATAATTCCATTTTTATATTGTAATGATGATCTTGCATTGTTGACTAAGCTTGATTTTCTGCTGCCTTTATCATTTGTTCTCTTTGGATCCTGAAATGTCTTCCATTTTTTGTATCATCTTGGGAAGGATATTGAGTTACTTTGTTAGGATTTGGGATCTAGACATTGTGTTCCCTTTTCACTTAGCAGAGACTTAGCAGAGACTTTTATTTGTTTAGGATACTGGCATGCAGTAGTACATAAATTACATTTAGTTTTCCTTCAATTTTATGTTCTTTAGCTATCAGATTTATATGCCATTCTTTCTTTAACACCTTTTTTTTTGTGCTTCTAGGTTATAGCACAGCGTCTCACTGAGGAGGAGATTGCTGGGTTAAGAGAAATTTTCAAGGCAGTGGATGTAAAAAATAGAGGTGTAATTACTTTTGGTGAGCTTAAAGAAGGTCTGCGAAGATATGGTACTGGACTGGAGGTTAGTGAAATTAATGATATAACGGTAAGTAGCCGCCATGTCTATACTTTTTTACTTTTAGACTCAACAAATTCAAAAGGGTGTACTACATGGTTGTGAGATGTTTGATTGTTCTTTTTATTTTACACATGGCTCACTGTCATAATATATTGTTTTCAATACTCATGGGATTTCTTATAGATATTTTTGGGAAATGCTTCAGCAATGTGTTTTAACTAAAACTTCTTGTTGTATGACATGCCCTGTTGTCAGACAATATGAGCCTCGTTGTAATGTCGTAAGAATTTCTGAATTTGTTTCAGGTGGATAAAGACGATAATATGACCATCCACTATGAAGAGTTTATTGCTGCAACTGTTCCTCTTAACAAAATAGAACGTGAAGAACACTTGATGGCAGCATTTACATATTTTGACAAAGATGGAAGCGGTTATATCACTGTTGACAAGCTTCAACAAGCTTGTGAAGAACATAACATGGAGGATACTTTACTTGAAGAGATTATCTTAGAGGTTGATCAAAATAATGTAAGTTGGTCATTTTCTTGCTTTCGATTATATATATTTTCTGTTAATGAATGTCTGTGTTGGGACTACAATACTGATGCTTGAAGATTTTCTGCACAAAAATTTGGGCACCGGAACATGTCAACCTCATTTTCTTGCATTGTTTTCAGGACGGCCAGATTGACTACGCAGAATTTCGGGCAATGATGCGAGGCAATAAAGTTGGACTTGGGTGGCAACTAGTGGAGACCAATCTGAATGTAACTTTGAGAGACGCACCTCAAGCACATTGATGCACACCTCATGTACAGATTTTGTTCTCTTCTGCCCTTTATTTCATCAGAACACGAATTTGGGTCTCAATTTGTAAAAGAAGAGAGCAAATCAATTCATTTGTTAGCAGTAATTATCCCAGATAAGTGTGGGTTAGTTATCAATATAGTTATCAGGAAAGACAGTAGCAGCAGTATGGGTAGCGTTGCAGGGCTGGTCATCAATTGAAAATATCAAAAGTGGTGCATTCGGTTTTTTTTTTCATTCTGTTATCCGTTGTGTGTCAAACTCTTCCGCAGCGCTAGAGGATATAAAAGAAAACGAGATTTAATAGGAGTACTCAACTTTACCGCACAGCCTTTTACTTTTTCTTCCCTTCTTTCTGGAGTCTTTGGTATTTTTTGCATAGCAGTGCAGGAATCAAATCACAAATTCACCTACTAACACCTACTGTAATATATTCAGAAGGACGTTCTACATTTGATCTGAGCTGTAGAGCATCGTGTTTATCGTACGACAAGTACTAGCATGTAGGCAGGTGTTCAACTGACTGAAAAGTGATACATCGAATCTTATCAAACCTGAGAGAAGTCGATGGCTCAAATCAGGTGCCCTCCGACTCCGACACGCGCGACTCATATGCGGCCGCCATCTCCTGCAACATAAGAGCAAGCCCTCGTATTAATTAGTCTTCTGAATCTCCGCTGAAACGCTCTGTGGCGTTGATCTCTGAAAGGTCTGAAACCCTTGCCTTGACGTCTCCATCTTTGCACACAACGCACCGCGACGTGATCGCTCTGCCGCTGCCCAGAACCCACCCGACCTCGCACAGGAACTCGCCATCGCCGTGCTGCATGAACACGCTCCACAGCTGCTTCGGCAGCGTCACCAGGCCGTCCGCGTCTCTCGATAGCGTGCTCGGTTCGTCCGGCGTCAGCTCCGCGAACTTGCCCTGCTCACCAGTCAACACTCGTCAATGCCCTGACACGCTAGAATCGCAAAGACGCCAATCACTTACGGCTCTCAGACTGCTCACCATCTCGGGGTCCAGCTCGTTGGAGAACTTTGCGGCCGCGGCGTCTCTGGTCTCCCACTGTCCCAGAACCTCGGACACGTCGAGCTTCTCGCCGGCCGCGAACGCGGTCTCCCGAACGGCGCACCCGCCGAGCTGCTCGCCGTTGCGAAACGGGCCGTACCACTGCTCGGAGAACACCTTGACCCCGCGCAGCCGGGCCTCTCTGCCCAGCGCCACCGTCTGCACCACGCGGACCCTCACCTCCCCGCTGTCCGGGCGCACGACGCAGTGCTCCACCTCGAGCACCGGCGCGGGGCCCTTGGGCCACGCCGCGACGTAGGACCCCGCGGCGCCGTACGCGAACGCGGAGGCGGAGGCGGCGTGGCGCTGGTGCGAGGTGTGCACGGTGGCGGCGTCGGCCTCGCACCCCACGGTCGGGAGCAGGCGGACCAGCCGGTAGTGGAGCGCGCACGGCAAGGCCGGGTCGGCGAGCGTGGGGCACTGCGTCTGCCAGTCGAACACCGGGACGCCCCACTCGCGGTACGCCTCCGGGACCACGTTCCGCGGCAGCTCCACGGGCTCGCCGGTTGCAGTGAACTCTGCGCCGAAGCCGTCCCACTCGCCGGACACCCGCGCAGCGAACTCTGACCACTTCGTGTTATCTGCGCCCGCAGTGGCAACGTCTGTCGCGACGGTGTTGGAGGTCTCGGGGGAGATTACTCGCAGTCCCGTTTTCGCCGAGGACCTGGCGCGCCGCCGCAACCGAAGCGAGCAAGACGATGAAGATGGCACGGACGCCGCCGCGCAATAGGGCGGCGGGAGGAGAACGTGGCTGGGGTGCGCGTCGGGGAGGGGCAGCGGGAGGAGCTGCGTGTAGAGAAGCGGCATTATGATCGATCGAAGTCGTTTTCTACGGTCTTTGGTTGCTTTTCTAGTGGCGCGTACGAAGCTCTCTCGATTCTAAAGGAAGCCTAATACTACAGCGAAGATAAAAGATGTGTGGCAGTCCCAGACGGAAACGGGTCCTCTCAATTCGAGTACTAAATTCAGAGATGCTACAGTAATACGGATTTTCTTTCTTTTCATCCGTCTGATAAAAAATGAATGGTCGAGATCAGTTGCTACATCGATGCTACAGTACTAGTGGTGCTTACAGTAAATTTTGGATGCACAGTCTTTCTCTACAGTATCAATTCATGTTACTGCACCTTACCTCTGAAATTACTGTGCCTCCATCTACAGTATGCTGGATTTACTTGAGCAGAGCCGGATCCGTCGCAGACGTGGTTCAGAACTTGAGAATTCAGATCGGGGCCACCACGGGCTGGGCCGCGCCCAGGGAGGGCATCGAGAGGAAAGGTCGGGCCAACATGGCTTGCCCGGCCTTCGAATCCGCACCAGTCCAATCTCCAAGACTCCAAAGCCCCAGAACCTCTTGCTTTCAGAAGGAGAGGGATCGCGTGGCGGAGAGGCGGCAGCGGGCCGTCGCCGGCTTCCAGCGGCCACGGGACTCCCTTCGAGAGTCAGAAACTCAGAGTGACGAGCCCCTCTACTGGCCCACAGCGGTAGCGCGAGGGCCAAAACCCGTCGCGGACCCGATCCAAATCGACCTGAGAAGAACAAAGCGGCGACACAGGCTCCTCCACGAGGAGAGAACGCCCACCGGCCGGCGCTGGGGAAGACACCGCGGCGGCGTCAAACACCGCTCGCGTCCCGTAGCTTCCCCACGAGCGGCCCCACCATGCGCGCCGAGGCCACCCAGATCAGCGTCTTCACCGCCCTGGCCACTCACGCGCTTTGCTTCGCCGGCCTTGCTGCCGCCCACTTCCTAGCTGGCCGCGGCGCGCTCGTCTCCGACCCCGAGCGTGCGCTCCGCCTCCTCGTGGTACTCTCACTTCCCTTTCCCGTCCCATCACGCTTCACCTGCCACGGCCTCCCATTAATCTTCCGCATCCCCACCCTTCTATCTTCTCTGATCCAAACTAAGCTTCTCTGCCTTACATAGGTCTGCGAAGCACCAATTGTAATCGCGGTGTTCAGCTATCTCCGGCGGGACCCCAAAAACTGCTCGGTGCGGCAGGCTTGCGACTTGTTCGTTCTATTGTTTCTTCACATTTCGTTGCCAGAATTTACAACTGGGTGCTTGGACTTCTTTTATCGCAGTTTTTCAAGGCGAGTGCACGGGGATTGCTCGGCCTACCAGTGGGTGAGCTCTATTCTTGGCTGCATATGTTTATTTTCTCCCTTCTCTTGCCTGGTTCTTCAGGGAATTAATTAGAAAAATATATACAATCTGATTGTACACAATGTTATCTGACAGGAGCATTCCTAAATGCATTTGGAGCCATTGTTCTCGGCGCGCCTGTTGGAAGCAAGTAAGTGCAAGATCATAAGAGCTTTGATTAATCACAACCAGGGTTGGCATTTGTACACTTTTTCTGTGTAACTGTATCCTGTGTCTGAGGGCGCGTTCGGATGTGATTGTTTCTGCTGTGGCTGCAGCTGCGGGCAACTTTGTGCTACAGTGAAAAATATTTGATTGGCTATGCAGCGCAGCAGTTGGCACGGCAGCCGAACACGCCCTGACTTAAGATTAATGCACCAGGATATTATCAGTTAACAGATGGCAGATGTCCTTTATCCTAATTTCACTTTTGGATAAACAAACAAGTTAATTAGAGTAAAGGGCTAATGGGATCCCCCCCCCCCCCCCCTTCAATTTTGCAGGTATTGGATAGCAACGACTTATTGGTCACTTCTCATGTCTCTTTTCACAGTAAGTGTTATTTGTCTGCTTTGCTTGTGCTAAGATTAAACTTGAGCTTATGATACAAGATTGTAGAATTAGTAGCTTTTTGTTGGTTCTGTATTGGCACTTCTGGATAAAATGAGTTGCCACTTCATATTTAGTATAATTATTATGGGAAACCAGGCTATGACAAATTAATACACGACTTGCAGTTTGTTCCTGCAGCATGTGTCTACGGAGAATCAAAAATTGATTGGCAAAATGTGCTTTCTCACGCCATGTACGCTCCTAACTCCCCATTAATTTTGAATGCCAAAAACCATGGGAGATGTTTTTATTTTTCAGCAAACTCGGACGTCTATTCTTGCTGATTGTTTCCTTTCACATTTCAGATATTTCGTACCAATTGATGTCACAGACTACATGATCTCAGCACCTTGTCATGGAGCTGTAGTAGGAGCATGGATTGGTGCTTGGCCTATGCCTCTTGATTGGGAGAGACCCTGGCAGGTAAAGATTAGCTTTGAATCTGATCCAGTATAGTGACAACATTAGGAATGCAACAGTACGATCTTATGGATATGTCTTCTCACATTTAATAGTTAATACAGTAGGTTAGTACAGTAGCTTTATGGAGCATGTTCACGCCTACCACAGTACCACTTGGCTAATCATCTGCACTGGCGAACATGGCAGCAGACATTAAAATAGTAACGGTACCTGCCTGTATTGATATATTCCCATGGCAGTCGGGTGATTGGTAAAATTACCATCTCTATTTCCTGACAGATTTTGAGAGCTGTGACATGAAATTCATTGGTCTGCTATACGTTCTGTTGTTGGTTAAAATTATTTGAACTATTACATCTCATGGTCCCTTTTCTTCCTCCAAACTAAATCATTGGTCTTAATTTCAGCAAGGTATTCTGTGGCACATTGTGACGTCCATGATAATTCCTTTGCCAGGCCTTTCAACTAACTGTTGTAGCCACCTCCACAGCCATCGGAGCATTAATATTTTTGTTTCTTTGATATTTCTTAGGAATGGCCTATCAGTGTCACCTACGGTGCAATTGTGGGGCATCTGGTTGGAAAGATAGCCTCGTTGGTCCTAATAGTTCTTCACAAGAGAAGGGTCCGTGCAAAAGCTGACTAGCCTATGGATGATGAGTATCATGGTTCTTCTTTCCTCGTCTGGTATATGACACATCAAGATTGATGCAGTGTGCAAATACTCTTCCCACAGAGCTATGTATTTGTTGATTAGATTTCTAGTTATAGTATCGACCATTCTTTCTGTTAGCCTTTTCATAGCTGTAAATTATTTTCTTGGGTGTAACGGAAATCATGGATGTTTTTCTTTTCAATAGAGAAGAGTGAGGTTTAGGTGATTAGGCACTGTGGAGGCTACATTGCATGTTTCTTCAGGGAGGGTCTGTTGCGCTTATCTATGCACTTTATTATCGTTGTTGCATTTTTGAATAAGAGCCAACGGAAGTTTCCTAACATGTCAATATTTTCTATACAAAAGACGACACAAACATGCTACACATATTGATGCGGTCACCGTTGAACGCTGAATGAGAAATCAGAATCAGCAATGTCAATCGAGCTGGACGAGACCGCTCTCCTGTCAAGCCCGTGAGGCCGCTGCTGCTGAGTCACCGGGTACATGTCCCCGAGCTCCTGCTGCCCCCGCCTCGGCGAGGTCGGGGCGCTCGGGGGGTCGTCCGACCTCCCCTTGACCTTGTTGAGCAGGTGCGCCGGCGAGGCGTTCGGTGACATCGCTGTGCTTGGCGTCGTGCTGCCGCTCATCGTCCCGTCGAACCCTGCCTCCCGTTGCCTCGTCTTCTCCTTGGCGTTGTTACGCCATTTCTTCAACGCATTGGCCGTCTGCTCCTCAAATATGGTCGTCTTCATGTTCGTGCCCATCTGCATCGTTCACAAGGATGGATTCGGTCATGATTGTATATTTCTCCATTTTCAGGAGAATTTTATGGATACTTATTTACTGATGGTCATTTTTACCTGTGTGACGAGTGCATAGAGCGGGAAGGTGATGTAGCTGCAGAGCACCTGAAGAATCAACCCCACCACTACCTTCATGATGCTGAGTCCCAAGTTCGCGTGGTAACACTCCTTCAAGCCTGGTGTCAGCTGTATGACAACAACCAAATGAATAAACGTTAGCCACTGCATCGTCATCCAGTAATCTTCTTGTGAACGTAGGTTTAAGCAATGAAATGATATACTATGCCAATAAGCAAGCCGCTTACCAGTGTCCAAATGAAATGTGCCATCTGGAATGCATTCTGATGAGACATCCGATTAGCAGCGTGACACAGGCAGCAGGATGTCAGTAAACCATTTGTTGATCACTTAATAAAGAGTGGTTGATATAGCTAGACTGAGATTACGCGTCTACCTGGAAGAGCGTCAAGTGTATGAGAAACAGGACCCAGCGAGGCCGGTTGAACCAAAAGAGCGTGTTACTAGGTTCAACAACTGGTGCCCCTTTGATTACAGTTGCCTTGTCCTGGATCTGCTTGGCCATCTCCATGATAACAATCTCTAGCTTGGTTCCAACCATCAACAGTATCTGAAAAGAAGTAGTCATCCTTGTTTATATTCCAGAATTGAATTACTATAATAGTATAAATGGCAACCGGCTGTTCGTCGCTTTGAACAGAGAGTAAGTCACACTTACAACGAGTGGGACAAAAGAGACCCAAACAAGCGTGGCAAATCCTATGTACAAAAGAAGGCGAAATTAGAGAAAACGACGGTGATTACGAGACAAACTGCAAGAATGTTGGTTAATCAAATAAGAACGAGATTGGACAAATCGCGTACCGTCAATGTCGATGAAGAGTATAAAGATTGCGACAAACCACAGCGGGAGGCTACAAGAAACCAGCCAAATATTGTGTCAAAATCATTGAACGACCAGGACGACGTACGTAGACACAGTGCTACCAGTATATACGCTGGATGGATACTTAAAAACGTATAGATCGATATTGGCGAATGAGAAAAAGTTACCTGATGCCGACAACAACTTTGAAGTCGTCTTCTAACGACCGCTTGATGTACTTGTGGAAGTCGAATTTGCTATTGGGCGATAAATGCGCCTGCATAGACGAAACAGGTGGAGGGAAAACGTTTAGATAATCAAAGAAAGTGAGATCTTATCCTATCAATCACAATGGAAAAACGAGAGGTGTTTATTACATTGATGAAGCCTTGCCGCATGGTCAAGTAATCCACCTTGCTGACAGACCCAAAAAACTGCCTGAGAAACGCCACCTAGCAGCAAACATCGATAACGGATGCAGGCACATCGTCAGAAACGCTGAAGACAGCAGAAAGTAACTGTTCAGAGATCAGGTGCATGATCCAACTCACTAGCCATCTGATTCCAGGGGTGCCTGAGAAGCCGACATGCCGCCTCACGAAGGACGTCTGATGCGTGAATCGGAACCTTGAAGGATCTGCAGAAACCTCATGTACAGGATTCAGTATCAGCAATTCACCATGCCGTGCGTTAGGTTCAGAAAGCTGGTTCTCTTACCATTTGCGAAATGATGTTCCAGTGAAGTGGTCTCTGATTCCCATTTCTTCCATTTCTTCATCTGCACACACCAACAACATGCCGAGATGGAATTAGTATTATTTTTTTTTTTCAGAGCCTACTCTGGCTTTTCAAATGAAGTGAAATGGTGGATCAACGTCTTTTCATGAAAAAAAGAAGGTGTGCAGCTGAAGCAGCAGTAAGATGTATGCGGCTTTTGCTTACTTTCATACGTCCTAGAACCATTGTGGCCACGCTGTAAGCAACATGGAACACGGCGAGCACGAAGATGAATATATGCAGCTCGTGAACGCCTTTCCCCGAGATGAGGGACACCTTGCCGTCGCCCTGCAAAAGGAAGAAAAGTTAGTGTTCTGGGGTTCTTGATCTCGCTACCTTGGGATGCCATGTCGCTCCTTCGTACCTTACTCGCGCAGTAGTCCTCCCCGGCTGCGGCGGCCAGGAACCGACGGTGACCGGCCTCTTGTCCGGGGAACCAGAGCAGCCTCCGGCGGCCGTCGCTGTCGCCCTTCTTCTTCGGTAGCTTGCATGGCAGCATGATGCTGCCGGCCTTTGCAGGGATGCATATCTTGGAGATGGGCGTTTGACCGACGGCGAGCAGGAGGGATATGAAGCCCATCAGCATCAGCTCTGCAGGCGCGCGGTCATAGAGTAGGAAAAAGGAATCATCAGAAACAGCCTACCAACCGCAGGACGGAAATGAAATTCCAGCTGCAGTGCTGGTAAGGTCCTTGTTTATGGACAAGTAGCAGAGGTCCAGTTTACTATTCCTATTCGGCACACCAGTTTCAGTTCAGTAATTCCACAGGTAGCAGAAGTCCAGTTTGAAGTTCGGTTTGGGAAAAAGGAAATCTTACTAATTTCGGCAAGGCGTATTAGATAAACCCAAGATCAGCAATCAATTACTAAGTGGTGATAGAGAACAGTGCAGGCACCTGCTTTGATCTTCTCCAGCGCCTCGCGCATAGCCTTCTTCTGCCGCGTGTGGAACCACTGCGCCGGGAGGAGCGAGAAAGGAGAGCGAGAATTCATCAGATTTCCTGAGCAGAAAAGGCGTGCAAAGCAAATGGAGACTGATAACACCATGGCCGAGCCTGTGGAGGCAACAGTACGTACATGGCCGAGCTTGTGAAGGCCGTGCTCCATGGCGACGGAGATGAGCACGATGACGGTGCACACGAGGGCCACCGCCCACGTCGGCGTCTCCGGCAGGTCCCGGCCGCCTCCTCCTCCAGCCATCTCTCTCTCTCTCTCTAGCGCGCTTGCGCGCTCTGTGTCTATCCCTCTTCTACGCAACGGTCACGTAGTCTTAACACACCGGCACGGCGCCTACGAGCCCTCCTTTTCTTCACTGCTTGAGGTTGAGGACACCGAAACACCGAGCTGCGCTTATCGCCTCTTGGTGGTGGTGGAGTATCTGAAGAAGACGAGCGTTGTGGCGCGAGGTCGCTGCAAGTAGAGAGCGTAAGGACACACGGGGTCCCGGAGCTTTTATCAGCGCGGGCTCAGCGACTCCGTCAAGGCGCGTGTGCCGCGGCGCCGGCTAGCTCCGCAAGCGCCCGGTACGGTCGCCCATTCGCCCGGGCGGAATAATTTGGCTCGGGAGCTAGCACGGGTAAGAAACTGTGTTCTCTAGCGCGCCAGGGCTGCACACAATTTTCTGCTCGGCCGGCCGACACACGGGTCCCCTTTGTTGCATGCAGCGGTGAACTTAATCTACTAACCTCTGTTTATAAATATTTGGCAATTTTAATTTTTACTATTTATGCTTTGACTAATTATAATTTTAAAATTATTTTGTTAGTTAACTTATAAATAACATCATATAATTTGTCATCGTATATACTTTAAGAATGTATATTTTTATATTTATATGTAAAAAAATTTTAAAAAAGACGAACAGTCAAAAAATTTATAAAAAAATCAAAATTGATAAGTATTTGTAAACGGAAGTTAGGTAATAAGACAAGGGGTCCCGTGTGTGTCCTTGCGCTGACCCAGACAGAGGCAGAGGGCCCATCTGCCCAAACCCAAGGGGACGCTGGCTTGCTCGGCTACCTGCTGAAGGGATGATGAGATCGATCGGTTTTCCGTTGGCGATACGTGCGTGAAGAGGAGAGAAAGCTCGAATCAATTTGGGCCATGTGGGGATTGGGGAAAGGTCGCCCGCTGGTCAAGTCAGAGCGACTCCCCCAATTATTGTGGTGGCTGGCTGGGATAGAGTTTTAATCGTGTCAGTTAACCTCTGGTTGATGTAGTAGTTTTTGGTTAAGCAGGTTAATCTCTTTTGGCGTTTTCAAACGCCGGTTTGTATTGAGCGTATCGTTGCTCAAGAATGTAATCCTATCTCAGATCTCTTTTCCGTCGGGAAAAAAAAAAAGAGCTAAGCTCTGACTGTTCGAACCCGAGAGTTTCCAGCGCTCTGACTATTCATTTCCAATCGAGATATTATTTTTCCTTCGTCGCAGCACTGTGCAGCCCCGTACTAAGAACGGAGGAGTACTAGTAGTACACTATAGAAGAAGAAAGTTCCGAATAGGACTCCCTGTTAGAAAAATCATTCCCCTCGATCGCATCCGGGGGCACCGGCCCCCTCCGCTAGCGACCACATTGCTTTTGTACGCACGCTCTGCAAGTTAGTCGCACCCTCGTTCGGCGACGGCGGCAACGTCGGCAAGCTCCAGGTCGTCGCGCGCTTCTCCGGCGAACTCCGACGCGTCTCTCGACGTGGCCGCCGCAGGCACGCCACTGTAGTCGCCGACGACGAGTCGCGACTTGGCAACGTCCGTCGACGTCGATTCTGACCCGACAACGGTGGCACATTAACTGCTCGATCGAGGTGTTTAAAACGGCAAACTTTGCAGGAGATATTTAGCGAACGGAGCCGTGATGGGCTGGTTAGCTTAGTGCTTAGCTACGTGGGCTGTTATTGAAAGAAAAGGAAAGGAAGGCTCCTCATGGGCTCCACCAGCTCGGCCGGCCGCCATTTTCCGTGGTAAAAGTAAACGCGGCCACGAATTGAAGCCGAAAAAATTGCGTGAAAATGGCACCAAGGACGCCAACGGAGACGGAGTCAAAGGGACGGCGGCGGTTGACTGCTCGCGTTCCATGGCCGGTATGTACACTGGACTGGACTGGAACATGCCGGGTGGACAGAGGGGCCAGTCAACTTGGCTGACCAAGAAGGCAAGAGCCAACTTCTGGTCCTCCAAAATCATTGTCAGACGATAATGGCTCTTGTTCGAGTCACGGTATGGAGTTACTATTAGGGTTTTAAAAACCGCGGTAAACCAAATCACGGTAAACCGCGCGAAAATCGCAGTTTTCAATTTTATCGTTGCGGTGCAGTTTAGTAAACCAATCAATTTTTGTTCGAAATCCGTAATAACAAAAACGTTAAACCGCTCAGTTTTAACAGGTAACCGACCTATTTTTTACGGTTTCAAAAACGGACCGTTTACTATTCTTCTTCTCTTCTCTAGAGCACGGGAGTTGTACAAGCAATTTGATGATGTGACCACGCCGGTGGTGAACCCTGACTGATTCCACTCGTGAGAGAACTATAGCTGGAGTGGCGCTCTATTTTTAGCATAAAAAAACGCGGAGTTCTGACTTCTGAGCGTCGGAGATATTTAGCAGATTTATTGATCCTGGAGTTCAGCCACTAAGGTTGGAACGCCAATTTTTTTTCTGTTTTCTGTATTTTTTTTATAATTTTTTTGTAAAATTTTTATATATTAAATTCTCGTTTTTTTATTTTTCTTATAAAATTTTTGTAAAGTTCCTATATATTTTTTCTATGAAATTTTTATAAAATTACTACGTTGCAAAGGAGGTCTTAGACTACATCCCTTATTAATAACATCAACATCTTTTCTGATTCAGTCTCCACGGAGCTGGGCGTCGTTTCCGTACTAGGAGTACTACTTTCTGTACTTATCCCGCCGTAAAAGACGTGGGCCGGATTTCGTGATTAGGAAAGCTTAACTCTGCTGGTAATGGCGAGGCAGGGACTTTGATGGTTAAGTCGTTCCGTTGCGATCCCATGCAATTAGCGTGATTTTTCGAGTAAATGGAAAATCGGATCCAGACGAATAGACAAACAGAACACTTTGTATCGGCAACATTTCAATAGTATATAATGAATCTTTCCATAAGATCTGGCATATGTGATAAGTGAAATTTGCTTCCTGGAAAACGCTGTGTAATAGCTCTTCTCATGAATGGAACTCCCCACGGAATATGATTTGGTACTACAAAGCTCTGATCTTGTTTTTCTACTTTTTAAAAAAAAAAATCTAATTCTTTGGCTACTGGCTAGTGTTACAGATGAAATCAGTCACCAAGATTTAAATAAAGAATAGGCAGGGAACTATGTCGGTGGGCTCGCATGAGCTCTACTATTACAGTCTAGCTGTACATTTTCATATGAGAGTGAGTTGCAATTTTGGGCGGTGAGGCTGGGGTTCAACCACTTCCATATGGATCATAACAGTCTGCAGAACAGAGTAACTGATGTTTGTTCCAGGCTTGGATACTCTCTGGTGTACCTCGTCAACAACCCAATCACCGCCTTTGTCCCCCTTTGGAGTAAGGTAGATTGGTCCTTCTATGCCAAACCTGGTAAAAGGGAGGCAAAAATAATGAGCATGTACATCGGGATCCACAGATGAAATGAAATACCCTACAATCAAACAAACTTGTATGGAATGAGAATTGAGTAGCTCGGTGAGATCCATACTTCGGTACAAAGACTATGAAACCATTTGCCTTGACCTTTACTATCCTAGCCTCAGTATCAGTTGGCCTGCATAGTACAAAAATTTAAGTCAGAACTCAACCTCTGAAGGCTTAAACAGAATGAATCATTGCATTTTCGTATCCTAATATGCTAGCCTATCCACACTTTAAGATATTGACAATCAAGATCTGTACCTCGTCCTGAAATAAATGTGGGTGTGGAGCTCAACTGATGCTCGGCTTGCCATCTGAGCATTTCGATGCCTGTAATTCAAATCTGACATGATAGTAATATCAGTGCAATGCAAAACGGATTAAAAATTCTGTTTAGCGGAGCATTTCAAACTTACTGTCAGCAATGCCTGTTAGTTGAGGACCATCCTGGAAGACTGGTGGAAGCTTCGCAATATCTAGAGCAGCCGCTAGCAATCTATGGACAACAACATCTGCAACGAAGGAATATAAATTAATAGAGAAATCCACATATACAGCAAACTGAATTATCAATTGCTTAATCAAATCAACTATTACAGGTCATGGGAGTAAATGGTCAATCAGAGAACGTAAATGAATTCCTAACTATTATCAATCAACAAAATCCGAATAATATCTTCAGCAATAAAGTATCAAGGGGCGACGGAAAACTAACCTGCATACCTGCGAATAGGAGAAGTGAAATGTGTGTAAAGAGGAGCCGCAAGCCCATAATGGTAATACTCAGAGAAGCTCAAATCTCCACTGCAGAAATAGACGGCCTGTGTGTTGCAACAAGGGAAGTTCATGGATACGTTCACAATCAGTAGGTTATAAAAGATAACTTCAGTATAGAAGGCTTACCTGTGTCATGCATCTAGTCGCCAAAATTCTGATAAGCTTATTGAAATACGGGTCATCTCTCTGCACATCACGCAGTAATAAGGTGTCAATATAAAACTATCAAACAAATATAGTTCTACATCAATTTATCTCATCTTGACTGCGGTCCAACCAGAAAGTAAAATGATACAGCATTTTCTCACCTTTGCATTATCAAGTGATTCCGCTAACGCTTTCGAGGATGATACATCCAGATTTAGGCCAACAGAAAAGGCAGTTCGGAGTAATGGCTCCAGCATCTCCTTCGTTGGGCTAGGATGGCGCCTATTGCCAACAAAGGATATTAACAAGCTCAGAAAATATCATCATATGATAAGACACAGGCTGGATTGATCAGCACATGCTGATCAGTCATATTATGTTTTGTTATCCCATCCCATTCCCATCAAATTGGACAGTCACGTGATATGCATTCTAGTATGATGGCATCTACTATGTAAGCTTCAGCAAACAGATCACAAATAAAAGTGGGACAGGATTACTGTCACAGCGTGTATCTATTTCAGTGGATAAAACTTGGCCAAAATTTCAAAGAGCTTTTCCAAGAAGTTTAGGCATCTTTGAATTTGCAAAAGTTAAGAATGTAAGATGGTAGCATTAACTTCATCTGAGTATGAAAAGACAGAAAACAGATCACAGAAGTACTGAACAACAGTATACCTTAGCAATGAACACAAGGGGAAGTGCTTCAAAATCTTTTCAGCCACGGAAACATTTGCAGCCAACATAAACTCCTCAATCATTTGATTTGCCTCACGTATTTGATAAATTCCTATTGCATTTTAAGGTAAGTGCTTTACATGAATACATATTTTACGAAACCACACTGATAACTTCTACAGAACCATGTACCTATGTCAAGAGGATCATGAGTTTCGCTATCAATTTCAAATTTTACTTCTGCAGAAGCAAGAGTCAGAGCTCCTCTTTCACAACGGCGTTGTCTCATGATCTATGCATATAAAGAATGAAATCATAAATGCAAAGGTCATGTTTCAGTATCAAATACTATAATCAGTACAACATGGGAATGGCTAATACAAAGATCAAACCTTTGCCAATGAATTTAAGTTCCGCAAATCTACAGTTAGTGGATCGACCAAACGGCTGAGAAATGAACAAAAGAAAGAAACAAAAAGGTTATTTTGTAACGTATTTTGACTTGTTAGGCTATTAAAGTTTACTTTTCACATGATGTAATGTTCTGAGAATGTGTAATTGAGAAGGGACCTGTCATCCATTCTTGCTTGGGCTTCCACATAAGACATTGCAGCACAAGATTTGATAACACTCTTTGTATATCTTGTGGATATGATATCAGCATGAGGAGTTATTTCCTGTAAGAGATATTTGAAATACCAATACACCAGGAAGTAATTAGTATTCTTCCTAGATGCCAGAGAAGAGATGGCAATGCATACTCTACTCATAATAGCAAAGTATCAGAAATGAGATGGTTCGCTAATATCCAGAACATAAGTAGGAACTATTATGTGAGCTAACCAATCAGTAAGCCTTAAGAGCAGAGATATGCATGTGCAACATATTGCTTTGGTCTCTATAGCTTGATTGCTGCAATGTCAACATATATACCATACAGCAAACCTTAATTACGAATTTTAATTTAAATATAGGTAATAAAACACAGTAATATCTGAGAAAAATGAAAAATCGAAATTGCAAAGAAAATGCCAGAAACTAGACTCACCCAAATGACAGAGAATGCCAATCTCTCAACATCGGCACGAAGAGAACAAACATCTGGAAACCATCATAAGAGAAATCATTGGTCAATTCAGCTAGCTACTACATATTCACTCAGTCCCGCTTCAATTAAAATAACAATATTGCATTTTGGATAATTTATCAAGCATGCCATGTATGAACCATTAAGAATTTGGTACCTTCAGTCAGAGGTTTTGGAAGCATATCAATCCGCTGTCCAACAAGATAAACAGAGGTGCCTCTCTCTGAAGCTTCCTCGTCAAGAGGGGTACCAGGATGAATAAAATTAGTAACATCAGCAATATCTGTTTAGGTCAAGAATTGCAATCTTCGTATCAGTAGCACGGGTTAAGAGAACAGTGTCTGAAATAAATCACCTATTGATGACAGTAAGACCATCAGTAGCCAGTTTCCAAAATGCAAATCATATATTTTTTTTACGAAAGTGAAAGGTTGATTCTATAGACCAAGTATAGCTCATAAAATAAATCGGTCTCCTAGTTTTGTTCTGCGTACAGCATAGGAGAGTTAACAGCATAAAATTATAGGATACGAACTCCAACTTCAAAGTTCCCATTTGGAAGCAGCGTGCAATGAAGTGCATCATCAATATCCCTGCAACCTATAGAGCAGTTAAAACATCAGAACTCAATACAATTAGCTGAAACAGTAATATATCGCAGGCATCATGATTAAATACCAGGTGGGTCCACACTAAAGACTCTAATATGGCGCAAGTCCTGTCTGTTAGGATTAGCCAAATCCTCAGGAGATAATGTCCATGGCAAAGGTGGCAAGCAAGCAAGGACTTGTGTAGAGAAGGGTCTAGTGTTTATATCATTCTCTATCAAGACAACCTGCATCATGCACAAATATCAGTTAGCATGTCACAGCATAGAGCACATGTTCCAACCTGATAGTCTTAACAAGGTAGACTGAAACTGCAGGTCCTACTTAATAATTGTAAATTAAATGGTATTATGAATAGCAGTTGATGGAGCTGTAAATTTGAAGTATACTTGCCTCTGTTTCAGTTTCCTTGTCACCAATATTGCCAACGGTCCGTACATAGTGTCCAGATGGATATCGAGATAAAACATCCCATGAATCAACAGCAACAATAATTCTTTTGTTCATGAGATTCTCAAGCTGTCTAGTTTGAATTCGAATCTTTGGAATTCTTCGATCTTTTGAAACAAATAGAGCATGAGCAACACCTCTGCTACCAGCAGGCATGGGCATTGGCTCCAAGGATCCACAGTACCTGCAATAAGCACACTGCCACATCATATCGAGGTCAGAAGCATTTGTCCTAGTTAGAAACCAGATTAAGAATTAATAGAAACTCACGAGTTCCAATTTCGCTTAATTATACCAACAACACGTCCAATTGGACGACTAGAAACAGATGCAGCTGATGACCCAACTGTTGACTGTGTGGTACTGGTGTTCCGAGGAGCATCATCAGCACTACTAGGGACCAGATGGACATCTTCTTCATCATCATCTTCTGAAAACAGCAATTTTCATCAGGTACGAAAAAATTATGTTTCATATAGCTCTTACAGGAATCAGGAATGGGAAAATACCATCATCATCTGCAATAAACGACTTTGACTCATGCCATTGATCCTGTGGCAGGAGCTCAACAGCAACAATATCACCATCGAAGGCCCTATTCATATTCAGACGTCCACGAATAACAATTTCATCACCAATGCTCTCGCTTCCAACATATGCTTCAAATGGATTGTAACGATTAACTCGAAGCTTCCCTTGATGGTAGATTCCACAACGCAGACCAGATGTAATTTCTGACATTGGTTTGTGCTGTAATAATTGCAACAAAACATAAGAGTAGATTTATTTCTATACCATAAACGTCATCAAGATAGAACAAGTCTATAGTTAGCATACCTCGCTGTAGATTACTTTCTTTTTCGATGGTCTATGATCTTCTACATCTTCCATGTTAATATCCCCGCTAGTTGGAACAACCACCAAATCGAGTAAACCAGGCTGTGCTAGCGATCTTACATATGACTCAACTGGAGAACAGAAGCATTTATTAACAATGCTGTAAAAACATTATTTATCCAGGCACAGAATACTGTAATGAATATTACCTGTCTCAGCATTAAGGCCTTCTTCACTAGCTTTATGTTTATTGTCCCTGTCATTAGTGATCAGCAAAATTTTCGCACTCTCACCAAGATGGCTTTGGTACCAGCGAGCAGCAACACGAATTGCTGCGCAGAGGAAAATGTAGCTGAAAATATCAGAAGACAACTATCCTATATATGCAAAGTTAATGTTCACGGAATGAGTGGAGATGAACCATCAAACAAACCAGGTTAATTAAGTTATCATGTACCTCTGTCATTACGATCATTAGGGCTCTCCCCAACCATATCTTTGACATAAGTATCCCTGTGTTTTTGTCAAGTATGTGAGAAACATATTTTGGGAAGGAAAACAGAAGTCTGCCACCAGGAAATATTTTACATGACTAATAGCATATAAATGAGTTCCTGCAGTCATGCATGCAACAGGACTGCCCAAATTGAAGGAAGGAGCATGTGTGCACAGGTAGTTTACCAGTATGTTAGAAGTGGCAATCACTCATTTCCTAGATTTTTATCATATCAACTCAAATAAACTTCTGTAAATAATATCGCAGTTTTATCTGTACCAATTTTTTTGTTACAAATTTCAACCTGGAACTTTTTGGATCACATAGGAAGGAAGCAATGAGGGGGAAAAGCTAGCAATGAGCACCTGTGTAGCTCGTTGGCAAAGACATAAAACCTCCGTGCCTTGTTCAAACACAGGGCCTTGATCCTGTTGTAAACCGCAAGGTTCTTATTCTTCACCTCTTCCAGCACCACCGACAGCACGACTACATCTTCAATCGCCGTATTCTCCAACAAATCGATCTGTGATAGACAACCCCTCAACGTGTCATTCCTCCGCGCCCTCAAGCCTAAACCCCAAGGGAAGGATAAACTGGAGAGAGACGAGGGATGGCGCGGCTACCTGGTGGAGCACGACGTTGGTGTCGACGACGAGGATGGCGGCCGCGTCGGCGCTCAGCTTGCGTTCGGCGGCGGCATCGCAGGCGGAGCAGGAGATGGCGCCACAGTAGATGTCGTCGCGCAGGTAGTGCTCTCTGACGATCTGCGGGGAGGAGCGGCCGGGGTTAGGTAGGGTTCGAGGAAACCTCGCGGGCGGTGGTGTCGCCGAGAACTGACCTTCTGGACTCGGCCCTGCTTCGTCTTCTTCACGAAGGACTTGCTCTGCAGCATGGTGGCGACTTCGACGGCGTGCACGGCGGCGGCGACCCTGCGGCGACGGGACGGAGCGTGGAGGAGACGTATACCGACTGGCGGCGGCGGCGGCAGCAGGATTGGAGTTTATAATATGTTTCGGATTGGTGCGTGCGTGCGTGTTGGCTTCACTCGGTGGTAGGGGTTGTTTGTTTTATTACATAGGTGTGGTTTATAAATGAAATATCGTTTGGTTTGTAACTTTATCAAAATCATTAGTATATTAAAAAAATAAATGTTTGAATTATAATTTTATCAAATTTATACTTGACATGTAAGATTCACATGTCATATTTAAAATAAAATATAGTCAGATGACATCTCATTTTATAGATTTAATTAAAAGAAATTTAATGATGATAAAACATCACAAATTAAATGTACAGTTTTAAAGATATAATCCTTTACAAACTACTAAACATCAAATTTCGAAATTTGTGCTCTATATGAGCTGCTGCTATCTGAATGAGCTCACCTTTCTCTCTCCTACCAAACTTCGGTGGCTATTTCTTGCGCCCTCGCGCTGGCCAACGTTGGCTGGGTTGCCAAATATCCAAATGACGATGAAATTTCGTGGGCTTACCAAACTTTAAAATGGTTTTCATTGGCCCAAGAACCAAACGTACCCTAGCTAGCCTGGCTCGCTCTGGGGTCGAACACTCGAACCAGGTTCGGAAGGCGTCGGTTCGGTTGGACTCGTCGTGTTGGTGGGTTCCCCATTTCTTCTGAGCTGTGACTGTGAAGCTATCAAACAATGAGTGAAAATTTGATCTTTTTATTTCCTTAGCCATGAATGGATTGACTTACACACTTGAGCATGTGTCTTTTTTTTTTTGAAAAAAAGAAGAGCTCATGAACATTATACACCAGTTTTAAACGTTTCTCTCTCTCGCTGAATCGTATATTAACATATGTATGAATCGTATATTAAAGGAGTAAGAGTCAATTTTCTTGTAAAAAATCTAGATTTAATTGACAGATAATATATGTGTCAATCATATATTAAAGACATGTTTTGGTTGGTGCCTAACTTTTTTTTTGATAAATAGCCAAATTTTGGATGAGGAGAATTTCATGTTCCTCCTATTGCAGGTTAACCAAGGTTTCACTTAACGAATGAACCGGTTTGATCGGTTTTTTATGAAAACCACGAAAATCGGTCAAAAACCGGTTAGAACTGTTACGAATACAAAAATCAGGTTTTGAAACGAAAATTGCTTGGTTTTTTTATTTCCCGCTCGGTTTTTCTAGTTTTTCGTTCGGTTTTTCGGTTTTGAAATTTGAAATAAAACCGACTTGACTGGTTTTGAAACTGGCTTGACCGGTTTTTGTCCGGCTTGACCGGTTTTCAGATTTTTCAAATTTTTTTCCAAATTTTTGAATTTTTTGAAAATTTTAAACTGAAAATCGATCTTCTGTTTCCCCGAAAATATGAAAACCGGCTGGTTTTAACTGGTTTTGTAAACCTGCAGGTTACTCGACAAATCGTATATGGAAAGACAAAAAGGAAAAACAAAATAGGAATAGGGTAGCTAGAAAAATTCAGATTTGAAAAAAGGGATAAAACAGACCTATATATCGGCATGTTGAAGATGAGGACAATGCGGTGAGATTTAAATCACACAAACTACCCCGCCTTCTCCATTCCTCACGCACAGATATTGATCACTCGCCGAGTAACCGTATCTGCATAGATACCAAGGATCACGCAGAGCACACAAAAAATGGCCCGTCATCCCCCCATCGATCGAAACGACGAAAGGGAAAAAAGCTGAGCCCCATGCTCCAATGGACTCAATCTCACCGTGACGACGTCGTGACCGGGAGGCCGCCACTGGGGACAAACCGCGGGGACAGCGACGCGCAGCGGTTAGATATTTGCTTTCCTCCTGCTGCCTGCCTGCCCACGCATCGGATAGCCGAACGGGTGGCTGCGGCGCGTGCAATCACCTTATCCTACGCTCCACGGTCTCGGCCCTTGGTCGCCACAAGCGCAACCTGTGATCCCGGCGCGTCGTTTCTCCTCGTCCGCGACCGCGCGGATAAAAACAGAGCACCACCGCCGCAAGGCTCCAGTCCGATCGCCTGGCATCCATCGGCAGCGCGATGGCCACCCACGCAGCTCTCGCCGCCTCGCGCATCCCGACCAGCGCCCGGCCGCACAGCAAGGCGGCGTCCCGGCAGGTACGTGCTGATGCTTGTCATGCCCCCGTGAGCATTTATCAGATTCTCTGACGAGAGCACGTCGGTCTGATGGGTGAATGTGCGTGCGGCAGAGGGTGGACTTCGCCGACTTCGCCGGGCTCAGGCCGGGCTCATGCTCCATCAGCACTTCCGCGAGGGAGGCGTCCTTCTCCGATGTCCTTGGCGCGCAGCTCGTCGCCAAGGTACGTCCCTAGACTCCATCCATCATAGCTGTATACGGATAGCTTCGGCGACTTCTGCATGGTTCCGAACGTGTCTTTGTGCGTCGTGGCGTAGGAAATCTAGTGCCTGTTTTACGTGGATGAGGTTGTGTTTACACGCTTTAGGATCCTGAGTTTCTTAACCTGTGACAGGCCACAGGCGAGAACGCTGTGAGGGCGCCAGCTGAGGCGAAGCTCAAGGTTGCCATCAACGGGTTCGGCCGCATCGGCCGCAACTTCCTCCGGTGCTGGCACGGCCGCGAGAACTCCCCGCTCGACGTCATCGTCATCAACGACAGCGGAGGTGTCAGAAACGTACGTGACATCAACCGATCAAGCCGCTCTGCTTGTTCTTGAGACAGACGCTTGTCACCTTCTGTGTGTTCTGAAGTTTACTGAATTTTGTGTTGCACGCGTACCTTCCTTCAGGCGTCTCACCTTCTCAAGTACGACTCGATGCTCGGCACCTTCAAGGCCGACGTCAAGATCGTCGACGACCAGACTATCAGCGTGGACGGCAAGCTGATCACGGTCGTCTCCAACAGGGACCCTCTCCAGCTGCCATGGGCGGACCTCGGCATTGACATCGTCATCGAGGTTCTTCACTTACGCGGACTCAAGCTTGAGATATAATACCCCGTGTATCTATTAAAGTGTTCTCGTTCTTTTGGTTGCCTACACGGGACAACTGAAACAATGTCCTCGTCATGAAAGGGTACCGGAGTCTTCGTGGACGGTCCCGGCGCCGGGAAGCACATCCAGGCCGGCGCGAAGAAGGTTATCATCACTGCTCCGGCCAAGGGCGCCGACATCCCGACCTACGTCGTTGGTGTCAACGAGGGTGACTACGACCACAGTGTCTCCAACATTGTCAGGTAAATAATCACCTACTAGTACCTGTGAGTTGTGATGTGATGTTCGTCGCTACGATGACTCTGCATATGTCATGCCGGTGGCGGCATCGCGTTTAACTGGATCTGTTGCTTGCAGCAATGCTTCGTGCACAACCAACTGCCTCGCGCCTTTCGTGAAGGTCCTGGACGAGGAGTTCGGTAAGAATTTGCAGTTTCGGATGCGCAACTGAACCAAGCGAGCACCGGCGACACTGACCTGGTTGTTTCGTTGTGATGGCGCAGGAATTGTGAAGGGAACCATGACCACCACCCACTCTTACACCGGTGACCAGAGGCTGCTGGACGCGTCCCACCGTGACCTGCGGAGGGCCCGCGCCGCGGCGCTGAACATCGTGCCGACGAGCACCGGCGCCGCGAAGGCCGTGTCCCTGGTGCTTCCCCAGCTGAAGGGCAAGCTGAACGGCATCGCGCTCCGCGTGCCGACCCCGAACGTGTCCGTGGTGGACCTGGTGATCAACACGGAGAAGAAGGGCATGACCGCCGACGACGTGAACGCGGCGTTCCGCAAGGCCGCCGAGGGCCCGCTCAAGGGCGTCCTCGACGTCTGCGACGCGCCGCTCGTGTCCGTGGACTTCAGGTGCTCCGACGTGTCGTCCACAATCGACTCGTCGCTCACCATGGTCATGGGCGACGACATGGTCAAGGTCGTCGCGTGGTACGACAACGAGTGGGGGTACAGGTGAGATGCTACTTGTAAACTGCTGCGCGCGCGCTCCTGCAACCGAACGGATTCAGTTTTGAGCTGTGGCCAAGCTGCGAACAGCTACTGATGCACTTCTTTGGGGTTCTCTCACGCAGCCAACGTGTGGTGGATTTGGCGAACCTGGTGGCGGCCAAGTGGCCGGGCGCGGAGACGGCCGGCAGCGGAGACCCTCTCGAGGACTTCTGCAAGGATAACCCTGAGACCGACGAATGCAAAGTGTACGAAGCTTAACTGAATGAAGGTCCGGTTCTTGTATGCCAGGGGCCGTTCAGTTTGACAGACTGTAACTACTATACTCTGCGCTACTACTACTACCACTGAAAACCATTGTTTTTCCATGAGGTGTACTGTATGTAATCGCTGAACTGGTACAGATTTTCCTTTAAAAAGACTGTATGCCGTGTAATCGCCCTGGTGATGACTTGAGCCCATAAAAGACTCTGTTTGGTTTACCCAGATCTGCTAGTATATCTTGTCATCTCTATGCTACCATAGCAACTGAGGCAGCGAACCTATCGCGTTCTGTACCAAGCATTTGCCGCACCAGGATCCTCGGCAGTATGATTGTTGCAAATGCAGGTGATCCTTGAGCTGTTTCAGGGGAAAAAAAGTCGAGCAGTGGAACTAATCAAGGGACCATAAACCCGACTTCAAGAGCGAGAAGATCAGAATTGAGAAACTCGGTGGCGCTGTATTTTATGGCTACCTTAACGGACAGGTTGCGGTAGCAAGGGCACTTGGAGATTGGAAAGGTTCGATTAGACCTCTGAGTGCAGAACCTCAGCTTCAGGAGACTACTTACCGATGAGAACGAATTCCTAATAATCGGCTGCCATGACCTTTGGGATTGTGAATCACTGATTCAAAATTTGCTTTCTTTTCCGGTGAATATAAAGGTTACAGAGGTATTTGTCTCTGTCAGTTGGTCTTTTCTGAAAGTAGGTACAACCGGCTCTGTAAACTGATGTGAAGTTGATGCTCATCATACGAACGGTCCGGTCCAATTATTTTATTCTGCGTTAATGAAAAGCGTGATGCTAAGTGACCATCGAAGGGATCTGATATTGCATTGCAATTCGCCCAGTTGTGTGGATGGGTGAGTATGATATTGCATTCTCGGATGAAGAACCATCAGAAGAGAGCACGATTGTCTTTCTATGGCTCAACCATCTGTTTCAAAACTGGTCGAAATTCACCTTTTAGGCGGTACACGGCTTATTGATCCTAAAATATAGGGGGTGTTTTGACTGCTGTTCCTCTCTTCCAATGGGAAGCTAGTGCATATATTACTTGACATGAGCAGACACTAGCAGTCAATCATGCGACCGAGAAGAAATAAAACATCTCGCTGCATTAAGAAAATGGCAAAAGCCAGAAGGGTCACCGATAGTGAAGCATGTGGCGTAGACCGCTTCTCCGGTTGATCAACCGATAGCTTGGCTGCAGTACAACTGAAGAAAGCGAGTACGGAGTACTACAACAGAAGCCTTGAAGTACAGACCACCAAGCCGAGCTAGTAGTGCCTCCAACTCCCAGTGTACTGCAACTAGTACTGCAGTGCTGCTTCTGCCTTCTTGAGCAGCAGTACAGCTTGGCCGCCGGGCACTACAAATAGACCAGCTATTGATCCAGATGCCATGGCAAAGGTGTCTGGAATCGAGCTGTAGTGGCGGCAATGGAAGGGGCATGCAGAGGAGCAGGAAGCCTTGGCTGGAAGCTGTAATCCGCCATTGGCTCTGCCTCCTGTGCCTGCCTCTTCCATTCCTGCTGCTACGCTTTGTACAAGGCCTGTTTTTTTTTTTTTTTTGAATAATGGAATGACTTCCGCTTTCACTGTACTCCCACCTCTGCACCTAATCTGATGCTCCAGCTCCCTTATCATTTCGTTGCATTGTGAGTCTCTCATAGTACTACCTTTCTGCTGACTTCCGTTTTCATTCTGAATGCGTATTGGTTTCTGTTAGCAACTGACATATATATATATCTGAAGGTTAGCCAACAATGCAGATATCGCCGCAAAGGATTTGGAACAAAGCAAAAGCCCCTTCATTAGAAGAGTTTCTTTACTCATATCGCTGCTAATGTGTAACACAAGCGTGTTAAAAGACATTAATTAAGTAATTTTTTTATATTTTCTGATGTTACATTTGGTTGCAACAACAATGCTCAGTTGCTGTGATGTCTTCCTGGCCTAGCTAGGAGTTTTAATTTGGGAATACTCCAACTTACACGGACAGTTAGCACTTTCATTGGGTTAATTTCAGCTATCTACGGCCGAATCAACAAAATTAACTTTTTAATTCCCCACATTTTCTGTTACGTCCTCCATGTACTTGACAAGACGAATACATCCTCCTTTTGGGCTACTGCTCTAGCGTCTGAAGACTGCAGAGACCACCACATGAACAATCAAATCAGAAACGAGCAACACCCAAGTACCCAACACGTAGTAGTAACAGTAATAATATCATACGGAGCATATGATTCGCACATTAGGGAATATAGTTGTTTACCTGCAGTTACGCGGTACGCTCCAACTAACAGTTTGCTTGTCCTTCTGCGGCAGCGACATGAACCTCTTCCAGTCCTGAAGCATGGCCTTGAGGTCACTGACCTTCCTGCTCAGTCCGATGCAGCAGTTAGCGTGCATGGTGCAGACCCTTCTCATGTCCCGGCTGGGCTCGCAGAGGCCGCCGAAGAGCTCGGTGCTGAGGAACTTGATTCGGACGCCGAGCTCGGCGACGAACGGGTCGCGCTTGATGAGGTTGAGCACGTCCTGGTCGTGCAGCCCCGGGTGCTTCTCCCTCGCCGCGTACCAGAACCTGTAGAACTCGATCGTCTCCGTGTTGGACCGCACGTACGTGAACCCGCCGTTGGGGTCGTTGGCCAGGTCGTCGGGGTTGCCGTTGAACCTGTCGCAGGCGATCTGGAAGTCCCCGTCGGGGTAGAAGTGCGGCAGCGGGTTCCTGAACCACACGATGTCCGTGTCCTGAAATGTTCAGAGTTCAGAACTGATACACGAACACATTGAGAATTCAGAATTTAGAATGACGTTATTTCAAAGAAACAAGAAGAGGGAAATTCAGAATGACGTACCGTGAAAACGAAGCTGTAGCCTTTCTTGAGCACCTGCCTGAGGAAATCAATCCTCCTCCACATCATCTTGAGGTACCCATCGGTCATGAAATTCTTCTGCCCGGAGAAGTCCACGCCATCGGTGACGAACGCGAAGCAGTGCCGGTGTATCCGCTTGCAGCGCGCGTGCGCCGCCATGTCCAGCGACACGATGACCAGGTGGTCCAGGAGCGCACTGGTGCTCTCGCCGGTCCGGAAGCTCTCCAGGAAGACATCCACCACAGAGCCGGGCTCCGCCCACGCCGAGTTCAGCGTCGTCAGGATCACCGTGTCGTTCGCCATCGCCGCCGCGCTCAGGACTCGCTCCAGCCTCGCGTCCTCGCTGTCCTGCACGTGGCGCGTCAGCGAGCCTAAGCAAGACCGTTTGAATCATTTGCGGAGAGTAGCGGCGTGTTCGCTCGCCATTGTTGCAGAGCAAAAAGGGCTGATTGAGTAACAGATTAGAATTTGCCCAGACATTGCTCACATCTTGTCTGACTATTTTTGCCTAGTACCACGAAATTTCGAGGCAGAAAAAGGTTCTTGGTCACTCAGCGTGAATCGAAGTGGCTTCATGCATCACGACGTTGAACCGTAGCATCGGAGCAGAATTCTTGCACAGGCTAAATTTGACTAAGGTTTACGTAAAGAGGCGAGGTTGACAAGTCCAACCATTTTACTAAAAGTTACTCACACACAAAGGAAAAAACGCGCATAAGACGCGTCTCTTTAATTAGTTCACGATTCCTCTTCAGAATTAAAAAACATGTCTCTTTTGCACAAAGATGAACATCAATGGCTTGCATGTACAGTAAAGGTAAAGATGAGTTTTTTTTATAAAAAAAATCCCATTTCATTTTATTTTCTCGGCTGAAACGTTTCAACTCTCTGAATATCAAGCTTCCGTTCAAGCTGGGGAAAAAGAAATCAAGCCCAGCTGCATCGCAGCATTTCTGAAATTTTCCTCAACCAAACCAAAGCCCGTACGTGCAGACAGAAAAACTGAAAAGCCGCAACATGTGTACGTACTTACCAAGTCGACGTCGTTGCCTGCTGCCTCCGGCGCGGACTGATCACGCCTCCACAGCGTGACAGCACCACTACCGCCCTGCATGAGCAGGAAATCACCGGGCGCCACCACGGCGCGGTACAGCGCGAGGCACGGCAGCGCGACGGCCGCCACGAACAGCAGCAGCCTGACCACCCTCCGCACCTCCGCGTCCGCACCGCCTACCGCCACCGCGTAGTGCTGGTCGGGAGCGCCACCATCCTCGCCGGCGCGCGCAGGAGGCGCGGCCATGGCCGTGGTGCGAACTCTGCTCCTTGGTTTAGCGGGGGGACTCGAGGGAGTCCCAGGGCCGCGTCGCGTCTGATCAGGTGAGAAGAAGGCGCCCGCGGATTGCGCGTGCTGATTAATTCGAGGGGGGCGTTTGATAATTCAGGAGGGGTTTTATTGGCCGCGTCGAGCGTTAGAGGAAATGCTGTAGCTGGCGCGATGCAGCCCTGGTTCTTCGTGGGGTACTAAAGCTAGCAGATTGCGTAGCAGGAATGGACAGCGCTTCAAACACTTTTTTTTTTTAATTCAAGGTGCTCTTGCAGCCCATGATCGAGTCTGCAATACCGGAACTTGTCAAAGGAGGAAACGGAAACCGGACAAGCCCGTCGTTTGGTCCCTAGCTGTATCGGTTCTTCCAGACGGCCAGACCTGACCGATGGTGGCTATCAGCGTGGACGCAAGTGTCGTCGCTGACGTTTGGTCTCCATGCCCTCTGTCTTTGAACCCTCTTTGGCGAGAGATTCATCCAAACGAATGACCTTTTAAAAAAAGGTGTCATCTGTGGTACCTGGACTCAACGTGTACAAAATTACAGATAGCCTCAATATCGACATAGTGTGATGCCGCGCTTATATATGGAACTAACTGTCTCATTGTAACAACTGTTCTGTTTGGATGGAATTTTGATATTTTTAATGAATCAGAGGAGATCGAACAATGGGTAAGTGTTCAACTGTTCACTAAAAATCCATATGAAATTGATATATTTTAATTTGCTAATTTATTTTCTTTAAATAAGAGAAGATCAATGATACCCCGGCTATTGTTTGGGGGGCGCGTTCGTCGCCGCCCAGGTTGTAATTATCGGTTGACGAATCCTAGTATCTAATGATGACCCGCGTGGTTAATTGCACGTTGCAGCTGGCGCGTTCGCAATCGTAGAGTTTGCGCGTATCAGATGCATTGGGTTGGGTTGGACCGTTGGGCACGATCAAAACGCTCGATCGGAGAAAATTGAGCTGCTACTGCATATGGGTCAAACTAGGCCGGGTGACAGAACGAAAACTGTCGCGCTACAAAACGAAGCCCACCACGGCCCAATAAGCTAAGAATCTAAGCAGCAGCTCACACCCGATCATCACAGTGACAGGTCGAGGCTGATCCGGCTCCCCGACGAGCACGTCGTCCACAAGAGCAGGCTGCCCTCCTCGCCGCTGCTGCTCCCCGCGGTGTCCGCCACCAGCGCGAGCGACAGCGAGAGCGAGCAGCCGTCGTCGACAGGCGGCGGCGACTGGGCCTTGCGAGGCGCGTCGGTGGTGACAGCCTGGAGGAGGCCGTTCGTCGTCGTTCCGGCGACGCCGTGGGCGGGAGCTGTGGCTAGCATCTGCGTGCATCAGTGCCATTTGTTATTTTTCGCAGCAAAAAAACGCAAACAGAAGCAGTAAACCAGCAGACAAAAGGAAAACAAAGGACAGAGTTGGTCTATCGATCGGGCATGTCACTTCAAAACTTTTTTGGGTGTGCTTGGAGGGAAGCACTACCGAGTAATGACAAACCTCTTTCCCTCGCACACATGCACACGAGAGAGAGAGAGAGAGAGAGAGAGAGAGCGAGCATGTGGATGCATTGCAGCAGTGGCTAGCTCGCGAAGGACAAAAACCACCACTACATAGGAATTAAAAGGGTACAACAGCATCCATGGACTCACTCCCAGCAGCAGAAGCACAGCAGGTCCGTCAGGTGCACGCTCGCAAACAAACACTAGTCCAGCTGCATATGCAGAGAACGAGCAAGGGGGAACAGGGCAGAGCTGTGCATTCCGTCCATCCACACGCTTTGCCCCCCCCCCCCCCCCCCCCCCC